>JAMBMQ010000020.1:888599-898779 GCA_024363595.1 Xenopus borealis | reverse complement strand
GTTGTTACTGGTCTAATGGATGCCGTACTTGTGGATTCCTATTGACGTGACAAACATTCCCACATCTGTCAATGGGTAAAAGATTCCAGATTAAACAGAGATTTACCTGCTTATCAGGATATGTGATGTATTTTATCACATGTCCATGTGGACTTAAGTATGTGGGCAAATGTGTGACACCGTTCAGATTGAGGATGAATAATCACCGGATGAATACAAGAAATGCCTTGACAACTGGTAAAGCAGATACACCTCTAGACTTTGCAGTGCATGCTGACTGACTGTGTTCCAGTACCCATTAGGGGTGGTGACATAGATAGACTACTATTACAGTGTGAGGCCAAAATTAAATATAATGGCACCATGTGGACTTAATGAGATGCTCTCATTGGCATGCTTTATTTGAACTTTGTAAAGAAACTTTGCCTGGTATATTCGGGCCTTTAGACTTAAGAATGAAGCATATATAAGTGATAGGGAACAATTAGGTTTCATTTGGATTGTATTCAGGTATATTTTAGTACAATATGAAATCCTCCATTTTGGATTGTACATTTGTTAATTAATCTGATCTTGCCCATGGATTGAATGGAGTTTGGATAGACTTCTTGGTTTGAATAACATCATATAAATAGTCTATTTCCGACAACTACAATTAATTTGCACATCTTAGGAAATATCAAAAGATAATTCCCGTAGGAAAAAATGGATGGTACATTTGAGTTCAGAACTCATTGGTAAGAAATAAAAGTAATAAAATCGTATAGGAAGTACTAAGGCATTTTATAGCACCTTATACTAGTGATGTTGGAAAGAATAGGTGAGTTGTAGTTCAGTAATGATGTTGATAATTATGAGTTTTATTATGAGTTATTTTATGTTAATACTATGGATTATTTGCTAGATAATAGACTATAAGTTTAGAATTACTTAAAAAGAGTGCCTGGATCTGAACTATTGGTATCTATATTTATGCTATGAGGATTTGTGGAGTTTCTATATAAAAACAGTGGAGGCTGTTTTTAATCCGAGGTTTTAGAACATATATGCAGTATTATTGTTCACTTTTAACATTTGATGGTTGATATTTATTGTCACTTTAACACATCTTCCCTAAGTTTAGGCACAAACGTTAGCCTAAAGTTGTAATAATTTTGGTTGAACCATAGTAAGCTGCATATAATTTACTGGAGACAAGTTAACAAGTCCATTGAAATTTATTAGAGACCTCTACGTCCGATAACAAGCAGGCAATGATACCTGGGGTCCTCAGAAAAAGGCTTTTCACCAACTTAATGACAAAGACACCCAGGGGCAGATGTACTAAATTCACATGAAGGATTCGAAGTTTGATTGAATTTCAAAAAAATTCAAATTCAAATTTTCAAATGTTTTTGAAGGCAAGTGAATTTTGAAAATTCAAGCGAATCGAATATACGAATATTCAACTATTCGACTGTCAAAGTACTTCCCCTTTTTATTCGACCACCTAGTTCGTCAGATCAAAGCTCCCGAATTGGGTTTCATTATTTTTGATCAAATAAAAAAATATTCAATTGATAAAGTCATTCAAATTGATCGCTTCGAACAATTTATCGATCAATCGAATTGCGGTAAAATCCTTTCGAATTCGATATTCAAATTTTTTTCAATTTGAAATTCGACCCTTAGTAAATCTGCCCCCCAATGTCTTCTTAGTGCTGATCCTACTAAGAAATATTAGGACATTTTGTTTAAACTCATATATAATGCCAATGAGAAGTCACATATATCCGATGAAACAACTGATTACTTGAAGGTCAAATTTCCAGTTTGCCCTATTTTTTATCACTTACCAAAAGTACATAAGATGGCGTGTCCCTTGTTAGGGAGACCCATTATTGCGGGGATTAATTCACTTAGGGAACCTCTCTCAGAGTTAATAGATTTTTACATACAACAATTGGTTTTACGCTTTCCAAGCTACCTTAAATAGTTCCCATGTGATCTTGTGATCTTAGGGATAGACTTCATTTTAGAGGTTTTGATATGTCTAATTTAATGAATGTATATACTAAAAGAAAATACCCTCTTTGAGAAATATGAAAAACAGAATTTGACCAAGAAACCCTTTAGCAATTGTAAAACTAATTCTAACTCTACAGATGTATGACCTGCCAGTATGTAACGGTGAAAGATGGCTTCATTCCACATACTACAAAAGAAATGTATAAGATTAAACAATATATAAACTGCAATACCCGTAGTATAATTTATTTAATATCTTGCCTATACTGTGGTAAACAATATGTAGACCAAACCAGAAGGCCCATTAAAGAAAGAGCTCATGAACACATACTTAATATATATAAAAATGATGCGAAAAATGTGGCTAAACGTTTTCATTTGTTTAATTCTAACAATTTGGAATCGTTTTGCATAATGGGTATAGAAAGGGTTTTCTTGGACAAAAGAGGGGGGGACAGTACTAAAAAACTTCTTCACCTTGAAATGAAGTGGATTTTTTCCTAGGCAACAAGGTTTCCGCATTGGGATGAACAATGAGTGTGATGTCACCTGCTATCTAAATGATACATCCCTTTTGATTCATTATCGTTAATATATAGATGTTTATTCATCATATTGAGTTTCTTCTTATTATACTGATGTTTTCTTCTCCTAAAAAAATATTGTTCTCTAGAAGTGTGGTTCCCGTGCTGCATTTGATTTCCCTTCCATCTATTATACATGATAGAATAGCCTGCCCTCCTGAATGGAGAATCATAGTTACATGACTCCATTAGAGTAATCTGAAGGCTTCCAATTACACTATGTTCTACTATCTCGTTAGTGATGCTGTACTCTGATTGGTTGTGATCTGTTTAAATAGGCCATGTGATATAGTAACATTTAGCCTATGATTAAGTATCCAGGTGATATGAAACGCGTAAGGCTGTATCCTCGTGCATTGAAATAAACTACTTTGATGTTTTGATCAAGCCTGCCTGGAAGATTGGTCTTTGCAAGTGCCTGCCTTTTCTCCATACTGTATTCCTCAGAAAAAGCACAACAATCCGTTTGGTGCTGTTGGATGATTAAATCTCCCTCTATACCACAGAAATACACCTCTGCCCCAGTCCCTGCAACAGGAGGGTAAGGAACCGGGGTACCTTTAATTTTAGGCTGGTTTACCCTAACCGGTAAACAGTGGCATAACAAGATGTTACTGGGCCCCACAGCAAATTAAGTTCAGGGCCCCAAACATATCACAGACTGTCCTGTTCTACCAATAGATATTGAAATTGCACATTATTTGGGTTTCATGGGGCCCCCTAAACCCACTGGGTCCCCCTGCAATCGCAGGGTCTGCTTCCTCTGTAGTTACGCCCCTGCTGGTAAAGTTGGGTTGGTGTTCAACTGGCACACTGCACTCCGGTGTTGGAGTGTAATTTACGGAAAGAAAAGGTAGCTTGGGGAATTAGTGGACTTGTAACCTATAACCTACAGAGTTAGCTCCCTGGGTGAAAACTGACTCTATGGGGTAGATTCACTAAAGCGCAAAGTGTCTAACACTAGCGCCAATTCGCAACTTCGCAAATTCACTAACACTGGCTCTGGCGAATTTTCTCTAGCGAAGTAGATAGACTTGCGCAACTTCGCACTCTTACGACAGGCGAAGTTTCGCACTGACGAAGGATCGTAACTTCGCAAATTCACTAAGATGAACATTTTCCTCAACGTTAGCACTTACGCTAGACGTTACTTCACATGGTCAGACCAGACGAAGTTCAATACAATAGATAGGAGGTTTAAAAAAAATTAAAAAGTCCCAAAAAAACACATTGGCGTATTTTAGCATAGGAGGGTGATAGTCTGAAAAAGATCGATAATATTTTAGGGGGGGTTACCCTTCTTCCCCCCTACATTTCCTAACATATGGCAACACAACTATACAGGGGGCACATGTAGGGCAATAGGATAACTTTATTTTATTTATTAAAGGTTTCCTGGGCTTGTGTAGTGGAATGTAGTGGCTGTAACATATACTTCTATTATAAGTTAAAGTTCCCGCCGTATGCAAATTACATTCACTAGCGTAACAGCGCTCTGCCTAGAGAAGTAAAACTAGCGCAACTACGCTACCATTCACCGACCTGAGCGTAAATTCGCACTTTAGTGGATTTGCGCAGCGCTGGTGAAAATTCGCCTGGTGAAGTGCGGCGAACGCTAGCGAAGCCTGAGCTGGCGAATTTTCAGATCTTAGTGAATCTGCCCCTATGGGTTATGCCTTGCCTGGGAACTGGAACTCTATACATGGGGACAAATGCATTACAAGAGCATTTTGTTACTGCCACAATAAAATCAAACTCCACAGACACTCTGCTAGTTTAATGAAACATATTTATGGATGTCCTATGGTTAGGGTTGCCACCTTTTCTTGAAAAAAATACCGGCCTTCCTATATATTTACCTTTTTTTTCCTATTAATAACATTGGGATCAGCCATCAATACCGGCCAGGTGGCAACCCTACCTATGGTAGTGCAGTGTGATCTGGACTGGTTTCTACGCTGATTGGGGGAGTTGGTTCACCTTTGCTATGAAGAAACTTTGCAATGAGTGATGTGGACACTTTAGTGGGGAGGGGGGGGGTGGTAGCTCACACCATGAAATCAGTAGATTTATTTTTAGCACTACAACCTTATCTATCTTTTTTGGAGATGGCATTAATATGAGACATCACGGATTTTAGTATTATGCAGTAATACAATAGGGGTATCTAGGCATTATTATTTGTGGGTTTAATGTGAGGTTGTAGATAACTTCAGTGAATATCCGATTGCTATGATTGGGAAGCACTCAAATAACACATTTTTCACGTTTGCACTTTGTAACATTAACTGCTCTACACTGTTAGTGATAAAGAACAGTTATATATATTGGTTAAGGGAGGGGGATGGTGCTGCGAACATCCTGCAGACACTTAGGGCAAATTTACTATTATTCCCAGAAAAAAACTCTACCAAATTCGCAATTCGATAAGTATTCAACTATCGAATGCTTATCGAATTGTTTTAGGCTATCATTTTGCTCGACATCGATTTCTCGATTAATTCGTACGATCGGATACTGATCGTTCGATTTCACGAAAAAATCATGAAATTTCATCGGGGCGTCCGAATAATTTGTACGATTCGAACAATGGAACACTCCGATCGTACGAATGGTATTCGGGCAGGACTTGGGGGCCGATTTACGAAATTCACGTGAATAGATCGAAGTTCGATCGAATTTGATCGAATTCCGATCGCAAGATTAATTCGATTGGTCAAATATGCAAATTAGGCTTATTCGATCATTGAATAGCGAACGATCAAATGATCGAATAGATTCGAGTGATCGAATATTCGATCATTCGATCAGCGAAGGATTTAAAATTTAAAAATTATTCGATTGCCTACTTCGCCAGATTGGACCTACCGAATTGTAATAGAAGCCTATGGAAGCCCTCCCATAGGCTTCTGATCTAATAGGATTCGTATGATCGAATAATTCATTCGTATGATCGTTATTCGATCATTGACTGATCGAAGATCGAATAACAGGGTAGCCTAAAACTATTCGATTAGCATTTAGTAAACTTAGTCGCTGCGAATATTCTGGAGGAAAACTATTCTCAGCGATAACATGCAGAAACTTAAATTCAAATTTTTCGCACTTTAGTAAACGGACCCCTTAATTTGGATCAACTACAAGGTATTGTTTTATTATTACAGAGAAAAGGATATCAAAAAAATAAATATAAATAAAATATATTTATCAAAGAGGGAAAATCTGCAGCTCTCCATTCATTTCTATGGGATTTTTGAAGGAGTATTTATCAAAGGGTGAAATTTCACTTTCACCCATTGATAAATACGCCTTTCAAAATCCCATAGAAATTAATTGAGAGCTGCGGAATTTCCCTCTAGTGGCTGAACTTGTGTTTTTGATCAATTTTCCCTATGGGAGCCATTCAGTAAAACCTGTATATATTTATGTATATATATATATATATATTTATATTTATATATTTATTTAAAAATTTATATAAAAGGTAAATTTAGTGAAATGAAAAACAGGTTTATTAAAATTTTTAATTTACCTGTATGGGACCTGTTATCCAGAATGCTTGGGACCTGGGGTTTTCTGGATAACAGATCTTTCCATAATTTGGATCTTCATACCTTAAGTCTACTACAAAATCACATAAATATTAAATACACTCAATAGGCTGGTTTTGCTTCCTATAAGGATTAATTAAATATCAGTTTGGATAAAGTATAAGCTACTGTTTCATTATTACAGAGGAAAAGGAAATAATTAAAAAAAAAATAATTAATTTCTTATAATGGAGTCTATGGTAGTTGGCCTTTCCTTAATTCTGATCTTTTCTGGATAATGGGTTTGGATCAAGTACAAAGTACTGTTTTATTTTTACAGAAAAAAAGGAAATAATTTCTAAAAATCTGAATTATTTGTTCAAAATGGAATCTATGGGAGATGGTCTTTTTATAATTCTGGAAATCTGGATAATGGGTTTCCAGATGAAGGATCCCATACCTGTACATGAATCATGCCAGTAAAATCTGCATAGTTCTGAAAGTTGCTGAATCGTTTAACTCTAAGCTATAAAGGTTCTTTATATCATCATCATAACAAACAAGGGTTTGCAGAGTACAATAAGATTACAGGGCCCTACACATGAGAGTTTACAAACTAAAGGTTAGGGTACTATTGAGACATTATGATTTAAGAAACAATTCTGTGAATTATGATACAGCAATGATAGATATCATAGTTGCTCAATAATTTTGGCTTTTTGAACCCCTTACACCCTGTCCTCCCTGCAACCGGGTCTACTTCTTCTGTAGTTATGCCTCTTGTCCAGTGTTGGACTGGCCCACAGGGATACCAGGAAAACTCCCGGTGGGCCCAGGTGTCAGTGGCCTCTTGCTTCTAACAATTTGGCCTATTTCATGTTCATTCCATATTTCTTTATGTGGAAAAAGAGGCTTAATAATGGAAGAATTGAGTATAGTAAGTAGATCTAAAAGACTAGGATAATAAAGAGGTTAAATGAGGAGAGAAGGAATAATAATTTGGAAAGTTGGGCCCCTGGTCTAAGGTTTTCTGGTGGGCACTTGGCATCCCAGTCCGACACTGCCCTGGTCCTTAGTTATGATGGGGCCTATGAAGGCTTGTGCATAATCCTACTGTGTCATAGCTAACACACAGCTAGGCTTTCTTTCTCCCTTACAAGTATCACCCACACAGGGAAAGCCACTATAGGAATCACAGTTGCAGTTATACATAGGGGCAAATTTACTATTATTCCCCATAATAAGCTCAACCAAATTCGATATTCGATTAGCACTCAATCGTTGAATGCTAATCGAATAGTTTTAGGCTACCTTTTATTTGATATTCGATCATTCGACGATCAAATTAAAATGTATTCAATCAGTTCAACAATTCATTCGATCATTCACATAATTTGTATGATTCGAACGATCGAAGAATTCGATCAGGACTTAGGGGGAAATTTACTATTATTCCCCAAAAATGATTCGTTTCTATTCGATATTCGATTAGCATCTAGGCTACCTTTTATTCGATATTCGATCATTCGACGATCGAATACAAAACAAAATCATTCGACTGAACGAAGAAATAATTTGATCGTTCGAATGATTCGTACGATTCGAACGATCAAACACTTCCTATAGGAATCCTATTCGATCAGGACTTAGTCTCAGAAGCCTATGGGAGTGCTCCCATAGGCTTCTATTGCAATTCGGTAGGTCCAATCTGCCGAAGTAGGCAGTCTAAGAAACTTAAAAAATAAAACCCTTCTCTGATCGAATGATCGAATATTCGTCCATTCGATCGTTCGACCATTCCCTATTCGATGATCGAATATGCCAAAATTCACATATTCGACCAAAAGAAGAAATCCTACGTTCGAACTTTTTTATTCACATGAATACATGTGAATTTAGTAAATCGGCCCCATAGTGTACAAGGGCTTACACACTGGGAGCGTAATGGCTTTATGTGCCAGATTTATTTCCATGGAGACATACCCAATAGCACAATTTCTTCCTTGTTTAATCTGCAGAGAATGAGAATTTATCTTGCTAAACCTGTCTCACTGAGCAAGTTATAAGGTCACAAAGAACAACGGGCATGGCATGTGAAAACAGGAGAAGTAAGTGACCTTACATTAATTATCATTTACCCCTTTCAGTTACAATAATTAGATTCTGGGAGACATCAGGGGTTTTAAACATTATGCCTAAAATCTACTAGAACACACATCAGTACATATATGTGCATGCAACAACTTACTTTCCAGGACACTAGGAAACACCTGGGGGCAAATTTACAAAATTTGTGTGAATGGATCGAAGTTCGATCGAATTCGATCGAATACCGATCATACAAATTTTTCGGATACTGAAATATACAAATTTGGCCTCTTCGATCATCGAATACCGAATATTCGAATTATCGAATAATCGATCATTCAACCATTCGATGATCAAAGGATTTAAAATTTAAAAATCCTTTGAATGCCTACTTCACCAGATTGAACCTACCGAATACCAATAGAAGCCTATGGGAACCCCCCCCATAGGCTTCTTTTGCAAAGATCCGGCAAAACGCCTCGATCGTTCAAATCGTACAAATTTTTCGGAGGCTCGAAGACAAAAATACGTTTCGGGAAATCGAATGATCGGTATTCGATCGTACGATTTCATCAAGAAATCGAATATTGAGCAAAAAGATAGCCTAGAACTATTCGATAAGCATTCGATAGTCGAATGCTTATCAAATTTCGAAAGGATTTTGGGTGAATTTTTGTAAATTTGCCCCCTGGTGTTGGCCCTGGCTCTTTTGGGCCCTGCTGACCCAGGCCCACTGTCTGCTAGGAACTGTAGGCACTTCCCACCCCCCCAGTGATTAAGCCCAAAAATAGAAAGTAAAAAGTATGCAGAGCATCAGCATGCGCTGGGTGTAGGGTTGCCACCCGGCAGTTATTTTACCTGCCTGCCCGGTATTTTTGATGGTTGATCCCAATGTTATTAATAGGGAAAAAAGATAAATATATAGGAAGGCCGGTATTTTCTTAAAAAAAAAAGTGGCAACCCTAGCTGGGTGGGGTGGGAAAGGTTGATGTGTGGAGCAGCCTTAGTAGGCCCAATAAACCACAGTCCAGCACTGACACTATATGCAACATAGATGTGGCCAAACTTCCTTACTGCTAGCTCAGATGTGCCAACTGCAACTACCTGTTAATTAGGTGAAAGATGTAGAAATAGATGTAGAAGCAAAAGGGAACCCAGTTAATTTTGGCTGCTATTAAGTAAAGTTCTGGGTGGCCTCTGTGCATCCTCTGATGCTCACTAACTTATGTGTCTGAATGATGTGCAATGGATAGAGGGTGGAAGGGGATTCATCTGTGTCCTTTCACAAATAAAGTGCTCCTGAATATAGGCAGCATTGTATTTGTGGGGGTAAATACACATATGTCTCTGAGCTCTAAAACAGAATCCTACAGCAATTCTACATCAAATGAACACAGTGTACAAAGTATAAAAAAGGGTGTTGGTTTACACATTACATACAGCCTTTGTAAATGACCCCTAGTGAGTCAAATAAAGATGAGCCAATTTTTGACCCAATGAATGGATCATAATGGGGACCTACAGAGGGCCTTGGGAGAGGACTAAATCAATTCCCCGAGGTGGCCCTCACCCAATGGGACCTTTACACCTGCAGATTTTCATGCCCACTGGACGGGCTAAAGTTCAAGATTTTACCAACTCCTGTTTAAACCAGCTTAATTTTTGTGGGAAAGTAGACCCCCAAACTATATTACAAAGAATATGATTCAGCAATATAATTAGGGATTCTGCTTGTATAAAATCATCATAACAAACCACAATGCATAGTAGTTATTTGCTAGAATCGTAAAGGGATGCTTTTAGGGTTACCACCTGGCCAGTATTTTTGATGTTTGATCCCAATGTTATTAATAGGAAAAAAAAGAAAAATATATAGGAAGGCCGGTATTTTTTTCAGGAAAAAGTGGCAACCCTAGATACTGTCAGTGGCGTAACTAGGGAGGAAGCAGACCCCGCAGCTGCGGGGGGGGG
>JAMBMQ010000020.1:870075-882497 GCA_024363595.1 Xenopus borealis | reverse complement strand
TAGTAAAACCCGTGTCCCACTGCGTACTATTCAGTTACATTGAGAAGGAAAAACAGCCTGTCATAAAGCAGTGCTGGCACAAGTCACATTACCGGGGCAGGTGGGAAATTGACAAAATGTCTAGCCCCATGTCAGATTTCAAAACTGAATATAAAAAAACTGTTTGCTCTTTTGAGTAATGTATTTCAGTGCAGAAGTCTACCAGAGCATCACTATTAACTGATATGTTTGAAGAAAAAAAAAACGCATCAGTTATGTTTTCGCATGACAGTATCCCTTTAAAGTGTTGCCGACATATGTCGGTAACACAAATTCAGTAAAAAAAATTAAATAAAAAGACCTTACATTGAACTTAATGCTGGGTTGAACTTCAGCTCAAATTAACCACATAACCATCTAAGATAGGATACAATGATACAGCATTTTGCTCTATAATATGAAAAGGTTCAGGAGGGAGCAGCTAGTGGTGTTTTGGGGAGCAGTTTCAATACAGGCATAAATATCAATGAAATTGTGGCACATATACTATTTCTCTTATGCCCCAGCCTAGAGCTTCTTATAATAACCTTTGAATGATACAATTTCTGCAATGATAATCTAAATGATAATTAGTAATAGTAAAATGTCATTGGGGACAACCTGGCACTAAAGTGCCAGAGCTAATTTCTCCATAAATAAAGTGATCAGCATAAATCTTTTAAGAGCCAAGATGGATACAGGTCAGTGTATGTATGACAGTTCTATGTTTTTGTATCTCCATGGATACCCTGCTCCCTAAAGGCCTGAATCCCAGTCCTCAGTCTGTGTATTACCATAGAAACAGAGCACCACAAAGCCACTTTTCATCTAGCAAGAGTGGTGGTTACTATGGTAATACAGAGGGCAAGCAGAGAATCAAAATAAGGGGGCGATTTAAAGCAACATACACTGTAGATCTATCTATCTATTTATCTTTCTATCTCTCTGTTATAATACCCACACTATAATGAAAAATTCAACGTGCCTCTATCATAATGCTATAAAATACAGAGTTAGTATGTTGCAGTAAATATTTGGGCTACATATCCTGTACAGTTTTTTTTAATACCTTTTATATTCATTCACATGTGGCTGAGCAAACCTTATCTATTATCATCTGTCCTTCCCTCCATTTCTCCTCTTTGTTATCATATAATGGGCATTCAAAGCAGGTGCTGCAAATATGATTTTGGGGAGGGGGGTGTAGGTTTTTGCTACTGCGGGAAACTTCTCCTTCATCCCCTGCTCTGCATCCAGTTACCAGTACTATCTTCTGGAACCAGGGCCAGAAATTCTGGGGTTCCAAAGCCCCCTTGGCTACTCCAGTTTTGACATGCATACCCCATAATTTCTGCCCCTGAACTAGGGATAGCTGAATGAAGAACAATATATCTAGCACTCCCCACCCCACCATTGCATCCCAGGCACATGTCTCTTCTGTCCTAGTTCTGGCCCTTACTCCTGCTCTACCCTGCCTGTGCTAGGCAGGGCAGGCATAGGCAAGGGAGAGCAGGAGACAAAGAAACCAATCAGGACAATCAGGGCCGGATTTACCTAGCGGGCGCCCCTAGGCCTGCTGTTGTTTGTCGCCCCTCTATTCTCCCTTTTATTTGCTCAAATTTTCATCATCAGGACAGAGCAATGGGAATTGGCACACAGGACATTTACATTTCTGAACCAATGTGGGTGTGGTTGGGCCTCTCCACAAATCCGGGCCTGAGGACAATGCAAGTAACTGATTACGATCACCAAGTCTAACCTGCACTTTACAAGCCTACTTTCTAATATGGGGGCTGCACAACGTAGAGCTGTGGGCTGCCAGTTGGACAGCAATGAGCTAGTTAAAATGGACAGTGCCAGAAAGGCACATTCATTTATAAAACATCTATTGAATAAAGAGAAAATATTGAAATTCTGACACTGTTTCTAGAAAAACCTAACAACTAAATGTAAATATATTTCCAGTACATAGAATCAGCAGCATCTAAACCATTTTATTTTCATTTTCGTGCTTAAAGCAGTCTTACCGGGCAGCCTTAGCTTCTGGATCTACAAATTGTGACAAATACCCCTAGGGCCTAATAAATCATTGTAAGTTGCACAATTGTAGCCATAACTAGAAGGGGCAGCTAGCTGTTAAGGGTAATTCAGGTGCAGCCATACAACACAGATCTACATTAACCACTAATTAGCCATGCAACATAAGTATTTTTGACTGTGCGGGCAACTGTCCTCATCAATTAGATTAAGGCAATTCTTCTTTTCGTGTGCAGCAGATACATTTGCAGCTAAAAATCTTTGGGTGCAGCATATTAATGTGTTTCCCTTGGTAAATCTGTGCAGTGCAGATCGTACTTTGGTTAATCTCTGTGATGTTCACCGAATCACATCTGTGCTGTTGTGATTTGGGATTAAAATGAAGAACTCAAAGGTGTAAAGCTGGTTGCTCTCTCGCTGCTCTTCATCCAGACCCATAAAAATTCCCTTTAGTAATCAGTTCAGATTCCTGCTGAATGGCTGCTCGGAGATAAGTGCAGTTTATAGCATGTATCAATCTTCATAGCCAGCCATGTTGCATGTTTATTATTAAAAAAATGTTATGATTAGAAAAAAGATAGGTTAAGTGTCTATACACTGCTGAGGGAGACCAAGATCTAAATGCAAATAACATAAAAGGACTAATTTACAACATGCTATAATGCATTATTTTTCCCAGACTTTGCAGTGTTTAACCATGACCAGCGTGAATTGCTTACAATTTACCAGTGCAGGTACAAATTAGTCATGCTCATGGCATGGGAATCGGGTGTAGTGTGAGATTCAGTACAGTAAAGTGATCCCTAGAAGTACCATCCCTGCAAGGCAGACATTATTCATCTTATTAATAATGAAAGTCACAAATTTATAGAAGTGTGGGATATTCTTGAACACTGCTCTGCCCCAATTCATTCTGAAGTCAATTCATTTAACAATATAATTATAAATATAGGTGAATGCTTTTCACCTTAAAATGGTGAATGGGGAACAACATTGATCGGGTAGACAAATTATTGGGTGGGGCTGGGCATGACCCAACTGTCTTAGTACATATCGGTACTAATGACAAGATAAATAGTAGATGGAAGACCTTAAAGAGTGAGTTGAGGGATCTAGGCTCTAAGATTAAGGGAAGGTCTTCCAATGTCAGTTTTTCGGAAATTTTGCCTGTGCAACGTGCAAGTTTAGGGAGACAGCGGGAGATTAGGGAGTTAAATGCATGGCTCAAGTCTTGGTGTAGGAAGGAAGGGTTTGGGTTCCTAGAGCACTGGGCTGATTTTTCCTTGGGGTACAACCTTTACAGTTGTGATGGATTGCACCTCAATGGAAGGGGATCCACTGTGCTAGGGGAAAGAATGGCCAAGAGGTTGGAGGAGTGTTTAAACTAGGCAAGTGGGGGGTGGGTGAGAGAAAGAATTATGGGGAAGCTAGGGTAGAAGGGGTAGTGGGATTAGTAAGGGGTCATGGGGGAGGAGTGAGGGGGGTATAGAGTTTACCAGCTAAGGAGGTCCCTCTGTTAAAAGGAAAACAGACTAATACTAACTTAACATATAATTAACCTCAAAGTAATGTACATTTAAAAATTAAAAGTAGTAACCTCTGCTGTATGCTGGCAAATGCACTAAGTTTGTCAGGTAAAATGGGAGACCTAAAATTAATTGCATGCTCTAAAAATTATGATATAATTGGTATCACTGAGACCTGGTGGGATGAAACATGTGACTGGACCAGTAACGGAACTAAGTAGGGGCGGGCCCTGGTGCGGCCCGTGCGGCCTGGCCCCCCCACCCTAGTCCGTGATTGTGATTGAAGCACTGCTGCAGCGATTCAAGCCGGCTGCAGCGGCGCGAGACTGCAGGGGGGGCCCTGCGGGGGTGTGGGCCCTGGCCCAGTTGCACTCCCTGCTCCCCCGATAGTTATGCCCCTGGACTGGACTGTGAATTTAAATGGTTACACCCTTTTTAGGAGGGACAGAGGGATTAGAAAGGGAAGAGTGTGTTTGTATGTAAAGCCTGAATTAAAGACATGCACTAAAGAAATAACCATTACGGGCACTGGTGAGGGTTTGGAATCCCTCTGGGTAGACATTTCAACTGGGCATAGTAAGGTTACAAAGAACATTTTCATTGGTGTATGCTATAAACCACCTTGTAGAAGTGACGAGTATGAAGCCCAGCTACTTTTACAAATAGAAGCGGCTTCACAATGAGGTCAAGTTATTATTATGGGTGACTTCAATTATCTGGACATTGACTGGGGTAATGGGGTTGCCAAGACAGATAAAGCGAGTAGGTTTGTAAATATGCTAAATGACAGCTTTTTATCCCAGCTCATTCAAGGACCTACTAGGAATAACTCTCTTTTGGATCTTGTAATAACTAATAATACTGAACTCATCTTTAGCATTTGTGTTGGCGAGCATAGAAATAGTGATCATAACATGGTCTCCTTTGAGATTCTGTTGCAGAAGCAACTCTATAAGGGAGTAACTAAAACACTGAATTTCTGGCGTGCAAACTTTGACAGTACAAGGGCATCTCTCCAACATATTAAGTGGGAAATGCTTTTCACAGGGTTAAACACGGAACAAAAATGGGAAGTCTTTAAAATGCTGCTTAATAAATAAACATGTCAGTATATTCCTCTTGTAAGCAAGGAACGTTGTTGCAAAGCAAAACCTTTTTGGTTCAATAGAAGTGTTGGTGTTGAAGTGGGCAAGAAAAGATGTGCTTTAAAGGGTTTCAAGTTAGCTGAGGCAGCCAAATTATTTATAAGGTACAAGGAGGCCAATAAATCATGCAAAAAAAGTGATCAGGCAAGCTAAAATCGATATGGAACAGGATATAGCAGTAAGCAGTAAAAAAATTTTTTTTAAATATATTAATAGTACAAAATTGAAATGGGAAGGGGTAGGACCTTTATTATCAGAGGGGGTCAGCTGGTTGATGAGAACAAGCAAAAAGCTCAGATTCTGAATGCATACTTTTTGTCTGTCTACACAAATGAGGAACCAGCTAATGAAGGTTTCCTTATTAATAGTACCAATTCTAATAATTATTAACATGTATTTCTATAGCGCCAACTTGTTGCGTAGCGCTGTAAATAATACATCTAATGATGCATGGTTCACACATGCTGAAATTAAAAAGAGACTAGAACATGTTAAGATAAACAAAGGGCCAGATGGGATTCATCCCAGGATAATTAACAAGTTTAGCTCTATGATTACCAAACCTCTCTACTTAATTTTTCAGGATTCATTGAGGTCTGGCATGGTGCAGAGAGACTGGCGAATTGAATATTCAAAAAGGGATCCCGTTCCCATCCTCAAAACTATAGGCCGGTTAGTCTGATGTCTGTGGTAGGAAAGCTTTTCAAATGATTAATAAAGGATAAGATATTGGACTTCATAGCAAATAACAATGCTATGGGGCAGATTTACTATTGATCAAATTTCGAATTTAAAAAAATTTGAAATTTGACCATGTGAAGTAAAATCCTTTGAATTTGAATATAAAATTCGAAGGATTTTATTGGAATTCGATCGATCGGATAGAAAAAATTAGATTGATCGATTAATCTGGCGAAGTAGGTGGTCGAATAGGGGGAGAACTTCGAATAGTTGAATATTTGAATAACATTTTATTCAAATATTAAAATTATTCAAATTTTAATATTCTATGGTTGAATTTGCCTAATTTGCATATTCGAAGATTCGAATTCGAATTTTATAGAAATTTGATCGAGCTTCGAATTCCTCACACAAATTTTGTAAATCTGCCTCTATGAGTTTGTGCCAGCATGGTTTTATGCGTAATAGATCTTGCCAGACTAACTTAATTTCTTTTTATGAGAAGGTAAGCAGGGACCTCGATTCTGGGAAGGTAGTGGATGTGATTAACTTAGACTTTGCTAAAGCATTCGATACAGTGCCACACAGAAGGTTACTGGTTAAATCAAGGAATGTTGGCATGGAATATAGTATTTGTACCTGGATAGGGAACTGGCTAAAAGATAGACTACAAAGAGTGGTGGTAAATGGAACAGTTTCTAATTGGATCAGTGTTGTTAGTGGGGTACCACAGGGCTCTGTACTGGGTCCCTTGCTTTTCAAATTGTTTATTAATGACCTGGATGTGGGCATTGCAAGTACGGTTTCTATTTTTGTAGATGATACTAAATTATGCAGAACTATAGGTTCTATGCAGGATGCTGCACTCTGCAGAGTTATTTGTTGGGAAACTGGGCAGCAAACTGGAAAATTAGGTTCAATGTTGAGAAATGCAAGGTTATTCGCTTTGGAAAAAATAATATAAATGCAAGTTATACACAAAATGGCAGTGTGTTGGGAGTTTCCTTAAATGAGAAGGATCTTGGGGTTTTTATGGATAACAAGTTGTCTAATTCTGGGCAGTGTCATTCTGTAGCTACTAAAGCAAATACAGTTCTGTCTTGCATAAAAAAGGACATAAACTCAAGGGATGAAAACATAATTATACCTCTTTATAGAGGTAAGGCCTCATCTGGAGTATGCAGTGCAGTTTTGGACTCCAGTCCTTAGGAGGGATGTAAATGAGCTGTAGAGAGTGCAGAGACTAAGTGCAACTAAACTGGTTAGAGGGATGGAAGACTTAAATTATGAGGGGAGACTGTCCAGGTTGGGGTTGTTTTCTCTGGAAAAAAGGCACTTGCAAAGGGAGATGATTACATTTTACAAATATATTAGAGGACATTATAGACACATATCAGGGGGCCTTTTTACCCATAAAGAGGATCACCAGAGGCCACCCCTTCAGACTAGAAGAAAAGGACTTTCATTTGAAGCAGCGTAGGTGGTTCTTCACAGTGAGGACAGTGAAGTTGTGGAATGCACTGCCGGGTGATATTGTGATGGCTGATTCTGTTGATGCATTTAAGAGAGGCTTGGATTATTTTTTGGACAGATATAATATCAAAGGTTAGTTTGATACTAAACTCTACAGTTAGTATAGCTATGGGCAAATACGGTTTGTGTGAAAGAGTGGAGTGGTTTGTGTGTGTATGCTGGGTTTTAATTTGGAGGGGTTGAACTTGATTGCCTTTGTCTTTTTTCAACCCAATTTAACTATTAATGGGCACAGCCGATGAGCAGCAACAACAGAATAACAGCATTGAGGTCAGGACTGCCAGGAGAACTTTTGCGGAAACTGCCTGCGGGCCCACCAGCAAGTCCGACTTACCAAGGACCATGCTCCTTCATGTGCTGTCAGTAGAATATGGGAGATAGCGAGGGAGGAGAAATCCAGCTCCACACACTGGATCATAGCCTTTTCTGAAGAGGAGCGTATGGAGCACAAGAAAAAATCGAGCACCAAAGGAGCACCAAATAAATACACCCATTACTATTAACCACCTCATTTTATAACACAAAAGGCCCAACATGTTAAATGGCCACAACTTATGTGTCATAACCTGTTGCTATGTTTCTAAAAGCATAATACATAATACATAAAATACAACACATAACACCAGTATATGCCACTTATTTGCAGATCAGTGAAAGAAAAGGGGGGAAATAACTGAGCAGCAATGTTATATGACCTGTTGCTATGTTCTTAGAAGCATAGCAACACACAAAATACAGAACGCTGGAGTTGAACTCTGACCGGTAGGTGCTCTCACATTTATGCATTGCCGAAGAGGAGCGGAAGCGGAGTTTTGGTAAGATATTTCTTAATAAAGGCTTTGTGGGATTTTTTTTCAATGTATACTAACGAATTTTTGTTAAGTTTTATTTTATGTTACTGATGCTTTAAGCAGAATGGCAACAAATCCTCTATGTCCTTTATTACGGTACTTCATCCCTCTTATCTGATTGTTTCATCACTATGTCCCTTCTTTCCTTCAATGTTTTAACAGATTTGTTATACTTCATAATAATGAGATTCTGGGTTTTGCAATAGCAACTGATTTCTTATCATACAGTACAGGAAAGAAGCATGGTCCCCTGACTGTACAGCTCAGGCTCTGCTTCTGGAGCTGACCACACCTATGTACTTATTTTTTCTATGACAAACATTATTAACATGAACAACTATCAACACATCCTACCCATCCAACAAACCATTAATAGTTGTAACTTAGTACAGGTGATTTGCTATAAGTATATTACTGTAGCAACTGATCATTTCACTTTAACACTGTTCAACTAGTCTTGATGGTTATCTTGTCAGATTGGGAATGTACTTTGCCAAGGTAGTTTAACAAACCCATGAATCTCTGCAGTTTATTTTTACTGGGACTGGCCATTCTTTTAATTAGTAGAACTTTTGCAGGATCTGGCTTCACTCCACTGTGAGAAATTATTTCACCAAGATACACAATTTCTGGTTTCTTGAACTGACATTTAGCATAATTCAGTTTAAGTCCATTTTCTTTTGCCATCTGTAAGACTTGCTTTTATATTCTGTCATGCTCTGCTTTTGTGGTGCCCCAAATTAAAATATCATCTATGAAGACTTTAACTCCTTCAGTCCCTTCCAAGAGTTGCTGCATTGTTCTGTGAAAAATCTCTGGTTCTGAACTTAATCCAAAAGGCAGACGCTTGAACTGAGTTAGAGGAAACTGCCAAAACCCATTTGAGGCATCTAGGATTGTAAATATTTTGGCATTCCCCATTTCACCCAGGAAAATGTTCTCTCCTTATGTTTTCATTTAACTTTTTTCTCTACAATGACTAAGGAATGTATCCAAGCTGAAGGTTCATTGATAGGCTCAATTACATCTAACTCAGGTACTGCAATTCACATTCAAGCAGGGTCTGATTTACAAAGCAGGTGCCCCTAGGCCCACTGCCATTGGTCGCCCCCATACTCTGCCCTTTATTAACAAATTTTCTGAACCAATGTGGGTGTGGCTGGGCAGCATGCTGCCCCCTAAATTCCTGCCTCCCTAGGCCTAGGTGGCCTTTCCACAGATCCGGGCCTGCATTCAAGTATTTCTCTCAGTGCCACTGGCACATGCCTTTTGGCTTGTACAACTAGTTTTGCATCAGCTTTTAATGAAATATCATATGTAACTGACCATGTCACTTTAACAGTGTCCCAGGACCAGCAAACATATGTTTATATTCACTTTGCAGTATATCGATGTTGCTTTGTAGTGAATCTTCCACAACAAATTATTTTTTACCAGTCCCCACTTCTCACATTTGTGCACCTAATAGGAGACAGTTATTAACTTAGACTTCTGCAAATTCATGCTTGCTTACCTTGCCCTTGTAAGAGTAAGTAAGAGTGAGTGTGCATTTCCCTCTGATGGAATTTCAGATTCATCGTATGCCTTAAGCACTGATGTTTTACTTTTTAATTTTGCTTTAATTTGTAGGTTACTCCATATTTTTTCTGTGATAATGTTTGTTTCTGCCCCTGTGTCCACTTTATACTTAATCAGGGAATCATTTGTATCAATGTCTATAGTCCATCTTTTTTCACTTCCATTCCTTTTACTGACAGCACTCACACAGATCTCCTCATAATGCTCCTCACTGCTGCTGTCTGTCACTGAATTTAGTTTGCTTTTACTATAACACTGCTTGGCAAAGTGAGTATATTTGCCACACACCTTGCATTGTTTATCCAAAAGCCGGGCAGTTGTTAGGTTATTGCCACCAGCTGCGTTTCCGGGGCTGCCGCCGCCTGAGGTTGCAGCCCCAATGCCGCCTCCCCCTTCCCGATCCACGCGTAAAAAAAAAAAATCAGCGTCGGAGTGGGTCAAAGGGGGCGGTATCGCTAGTGAATGGAGCCGGCTCTTAAAGTTACAAGAGGCAGCTTTTTGCCACCCCTTGTAACTGGCTGCTCCGTGCCACCTGAGGCATACAATGAATCTGGGGGTTCTGCAAGTTGCTTAAATTGGATAAAGGGTTCAAACTACCATTACAGGGATGTTGAAACTGGGGGAATAGACAGATCTTTAGCCAAAACACCCCCTGTCTCTGTCCAAATGTTTCTCTTTCCCCCTCCAAATGTTCTCACACCTGAGACTTTTGCATCCCATCTTGTTCTCTATAAGTGCTCCTACTGCATAAGACATGTGTTACTCATTGGTTCCTAGACATTGTTATTCAAAACTCCAAAATAATAATGTCACCAAAACATGTGGTAAATGCAAATTGTGCCCATTTAATACACACAAACAAACAGTGTTGGGCAAACTGTACAAGCTATATATAACATAATATAGACGGTTGGAGGAGATTTTAAACTAGGCGTGGGGGGGAGGGTTCAGTAATAGATTCAGGGGAAGATAGGTTAGATGAGATAGTGGGCAAAGGAAGGGAAAATGGGGGAGGAGATTTGGTTGGGGGTACTGTTAAGGATAGGGAGGACCACATGTCATATGTTCAACATGGTACCAGTATTAAATGTATGTTTACAAATGCAAGGAGTCTGACTGCTAAAATGGGAGAGCTGGAGGTGCTGGTGGGAAAATATGATGTGATTATTGTGGCCGAAACATGGCTGAATGAGTCGCATGACTGGGCAGTTAATATCAGCTGCTATACTTTGTTTCGGAGGGACAGAGGCAATAGAAAAGGAGGAGGGGTATATCTGTATGTTAGGCAGGATTTAAAAGCTTATAGAAAGGAGGAGGCTATGTTAGAAAATGAAGGGGCAGAAGTCTTATGGGTAGAATTCTTCACCGATTGTAAAGAGTCCAACAAATTAATTGTAGGGGTATGCTATAGACCCCCTAATGTAAGTGTGGAAGAGGAGGCTAAGCTCCTGACGCAAATAGAAAAAGCTGATAGTTTGGTTAAAGTATTGATAATGGGGATTTTTATTACCCAGATATTGACTGGAGCAACAGTACTGCCAGATCAATTAATGGGAATAAGTTTATAAACTTGTTGTATGACAATTTTATGGCACAGGTTGTTGAGGAGCCTACCAGAAATAATGCTATTCTGGATCTAGTGATCTCAAATGACCCAGAACTTATAGCAAATGTGCAAGTAATTGAACCCCTGGGTAATAGTTACCAAAATGGTATATCCTTTAATGTCTGGTGCAAAAAACAAAAAATATACTGGGGCAACAAAAACCATGAATTTTGGAAAAGTTAGTTTTAGTGCCTTTAGGGCTGCCCTTCAGAGTATTGATTGGGGCATTAGGTTTTCAGCTAATATCACAGAACAGAAATGGTTGTCATTTAAAATGATATTAAATCATTACTGTTCTCAATTTATTCCCTTAAGGAGTAAATGTAGAAGCTCTAAGAATCATCCTATGTGGCTTAATACAGATGTAAAGAAGTAAATAGGAAAGAAGAGAAAGGCATTTAAAAACTACGATTCTGTAGGAACAGAAGCTGCATTTAATGAATATAAACACTGTAATAAATGTTGTAAATCCGGAAGGCAAAGAAAGGTAATGAAGAGTTAATTGCGATGCAGGCGAAAAGTAACCCTAAAAAGTTTTTTAAATATATTAATAGTAAGAGTTTAGTAGCAGGTTGAGAGTGTTGCTCCATTAAATAATGGTACCAGTATGGTTGTGACCGATACAGAAAAGACAAATGTGCTAAATCAGTTTTTTTCTTCAGTGTATACAATAGAGTCTGAGTTCCCAGGCTCGCTTCATAGATGCACTGACTCAGCTAAATCTAGTCAGTGGCTGCTTCAGGATATGATTAATAAAGCTTTAATAAAAATTTATGTAAACAAGGTGCAAGGCCCTAATGGTATACACCCACGGGTTCTAAGAGAGCTTATTCAGTTTTAGACCATCTCCTATTTCTGATTTTCTCAGATTCACTTTCATCTGGTATGGTGCCGATGGATTGGAGGAAAGCTGATGTCATCCCAATATTTAAAAAGAGATTATGATCTCAGCCTGGCAATTATAGTCCAGTAAGTTTGACATCTGTGGTGGGCAAATTATTTGAAGGCTTGTTAAGGGATTACATTCAAAATTTTGTCCTAGTGTGAATGGCATTATGAGCAGCAATCAGCATGGCTTGGCTATGAAGGATAGGTCATGCCAGACAAATTTGATTGCTTTTTATGATGAGGTAAGTAAGATGCTGGACAGTGGGGGCGCAGTGGATGTGATCTATTTGGATTTTGCCAAAGCGTTTGATACTGCTCCCCACAAACGACTGCTTTCTAAACTAAGGTCTGTTGGTCTTAATGAAGTTGTTTGCACATGGATAGGAAACTGGCTACAGGATCAGGTACAGAGGGTGGTTGTTAATGGTACAGTATGTTCTCTACTTGGAGTAAGGTACTTAGTGGGGTCCCTCAGGGCTCGGTATTAGGTCCACTTTTTTTTAACTTGTTCATTAATGACTTAGGGGAGGGTTTGTAAGTAATGTATCAGTGTTTGCAG
>JAMBMQ010000020.1:850935-867826 GCA_024363595.1 Xenopus borealis | reverse complement strand
GGGGGTGGGGCCCTGGTGCAATTGCACCCCCTGCACCCCTGGTAGTTACGCCACTGGTTAGTATACCCACAGATGTTGGAGGTGCTACCTGCACTGCCCAGCTAAAGTTTAAAGTAGACTTTGTTGGAGTCGGCACTCTCGTCACATGGTTCAACTTGTGATGGCTGATTCTGTTGATGCTTTCAAAAGGGGCTTGGATGATTTTTTGGACAGACATAATATCAAAGGCTATTTTGATACTAAACTCTACAGTTAGTATAGCTATGGGCACATACGGTTTTTGTGTAAAGAGTGGAGATGTGTGTGTGTGTGTATGCTGATATATATATATATACATATATATTCGTTTAGTTGGTTATTTTGCTGCTTTTTAAGCTATTTCACATTTCTTTAGTTCTGTTTTATTTCTTTTCATTATAATCCTGCACTATAGATCTGGTTAAAGTTTGTATACTAGTAAGACAAGTTCTCTTTTCCAGATATAGTTTCTCAACTGCAGTTTCCAGTAGGTTTTCACCAAATCCACAAATTTAGGAGTAAGATGGAAACCAACTCTGACCCCTATTAGAGATATGACTCGGGGAAAAAATTTAGAAGAAAAATAGCCAACTTCTGGTCTAAAGTATGTAGGTATATGTATGTATATTTTTATTTCTACAGCGCTACTTATGAACGTAGAACTGTACAGCAAAACATTTAATTACTGGACAAACAGGGGGTCATTACAATAATAAATACAAATAAATACAAAGTACAGGTATCGGACCTGTTATCTAGAATGCTTGGGACCCGTGGTTTTCGGGATAATGGATCTTTTCGTAATTTGGATCTTCATACCTTAATAAGTCTTCTAGAAAATCATGTAAACATTAAATAAAACCAATAGGCTGATTTGGCTTCCAATAAGGATAAATTATATCTTAGTTGAGATCAAGCACAAGGTACTGTTTTAATATTGCAGAGTTAAAGGAAATCATTTTTAAAAATTAGGATTATATGAATAAAATGGAGTCTATTAGATGCAGCCATTCTGTTATTTGGCGCTTTCTGGATAAGGGGTTTCCAGATAACGGATCCCATACCTGCACAATGATAAATACAAAGTACAGCTGCATTAAAGGTTCCCCAGAGAGGATGGAGGTCCCTGCCCCATAGACAATCATTATGATAATTGATAATTATAAGTGATAATTATGTGATTAAAAAAAACACATAATAATAAGAATCCATTTCTCTCAAGCCAAGTCGGGGATTTGGTAAATTCCTATTATATAAAGCTGATGTTTTTTACAAACTAGATCTAAACTATAATTACATAGCATAGTATGAAATCTAATACATTTTTTGGGCAGCATAAAAAATGCATATGGCAATGGCAAGGAAAGGGCGAAGGAAGACCAGTGGCGTAACTACCAGGGGTGCAGAGTGTGCAAATACACCAGGGCCCTCACCCCCTTGGGGCCCAGCAGAGCACAATATTGGTTATGGCAGGTGGTTATCTAGGGGGAAATTTTACAGCACACATACTATCAACACTCCAGCATGGGATTTATAGAGGTAAGGGCCCGACAGGGAGGCCCAGGGCCCACCAAGGAGTAGTTACACCACTGAGGAAGACTGAACACAAAAGAGACAATTCACTTACCATATCTGTGTCTGACACAGGACCAAAGCTGGTGACATAAATATCTGTTTTCACTTCGGTCACAGAATCTGAGGAGAGAGAATAAATGAATGCAATTATACAAGTGACCGAACTAGAAAACAAAAGCAGTGCACTGCATGTTTCAAGGAACCGCATACTTTACTATAACAATGTAAAAGCAACATGGTTAAAAGAAAAGGAATACAAACTAAATTGCACAAGGGTGGGATAATGTCTCTCTTTAAAATCACTCTCTCTTTAATAGAAAAAATAATAGGGTTTGTTAGACGTGAGAGCATACTGATAAGCCAAAGAAGCATAATAGTAAGCAGAAATATAACAATACATACAGCAGTGCTATAATGACATATTTGTCACCTGTCTCTAATTTCCTAAGGACATTTCTGTGCTGAATGTCACTGCCACTTACAAATGATTTACTGCTGTAAAAAATTTCAATTTTCCCCAAGTCCAAAGTCAATCCCTGTCATAACTATATGAGCTATAGGTACTGAAATGGGTTTCATAAACATGTATGGTTCATGAGACACTTGCTAAAACAAGTGTCTAGCAATAAGAAGGCTTACAACAGTGTCCCCGACAATTATTGTCAAATGCTGTCATCTGTGAATTAAAGTTTATTATATTATAGAATGGCCGCATATTATAGAATGATTTGCCTTCTTCTTCTGACTCTTTTCAGCTTTCAACTGGGGAGTTACTGACCCAGCAGTCAAAAAACTATTGTTATTATTACCTTTTATTACTTCTCTTTCTATTCAGACCTTATTTATATTCCAGTCTCACATTCAATCCACTGCCTGGTTGTTTTGATCATTTAGACCCTAGGTACAGGAGAGTTGAACAAGCTAAATACTAAAAAAAAACAATAAAAATGAAGACAAATTGAAAAGCAGCGCATATGCCGCCCCCATTTCCCACTACACTATTAAAAATCAGCGTTGGAGCGGGTCAAAGGGGGGCAGCATCGCTACTGCATTGAGCGATATAGCGCTCTCTGCACTAGCGGAGTTGAATTTCCCAGAAACACAGAAGTTTGGGTCTTAAAGTTACAAGAGGTGGCATCTGCCGCCACTTGCAACTGGCCGATTGCTGCCGCCTGAGGCAAGGTTCTCCCCTTGCCTCATGGCAGGAGTGGCCCTGTATCTGCATCATATTAACAGTTAATTTTAAGTTGAAAAGTCCATTTAAATTATCCCTTTAGCAAGTCTTTTTAACACATAAGGGTCAAAACTTTAACATATGAATGTACATTAAGGGGCAAATTTACTATTATTCCCCAAAATTAGCTAGACCAAATTCAAAATTCGATAAGCATTCCACCATCGAATATCCGATCAATCGATCTATTCGATATTCACTGATCGAAGAGGCCAAATTTGCATATCCGATTTCGGGAAAAATTCGTACGATTGCTATTCGATCGAATTTGATCGAACTTCAATCATTTCACGTGAATTTTGTAAATTTGCCCCAAATGTTACCTATAGATCATGTTGATCATTTTTTGCTGAGAGGTTTGTTTTTGTATATATTTGTTAGTTGAAGTTACTAAGCCTGACTCTCTGACGCTCTGACATTCTTACTTTGCCAACTTGACTGTCCCATCTCAGTCAGTTTCTAATGCTAACGGACTCCTGCTGTACAAATATGGCAGCCCCCTCATACAGGAACATGTGGGATGAGACAGTTAATGTAAAAGCATCATGCAAATACTTTATGGCAAAGTTCGAAGTAGCTTTCAAAGCCAATATTATAATAGATCTAAAAAAGAGTTTAATTTCAGGTGTCAGTATCTCTTTAAGGAAAGACCCAACCAGCTGTTACAAGAAAAAGGTGTTGCCTACAACAACTTGAAAATGAGAAAGCCATCAAATTTTATACCGCAGCCTGTACCCCAGAGAAGCTGCACCATGCTTATACAGACTCCCCAAGATACACAAAGAAGGAACTCCACTAAGGCCCATTGTCAGCACCATAAATTCAGTGACATGCAGCATTGCAAAATTCTTGGCTAACATCATAGCCCCGCCGGTAGGCAATACAGTGCATAATATCAAGAATTCCAAAGGGTTTGTAACCACAATTAATGGTGTTACACTAGAGGCAGAAGAAACAATGGTTTAATATGATGTCACATCATTCTTCACATGTATACCTACGACAGAGGCAATTGAGACTGCAAGAAATCGACTGCAGCAAGATAGCTCAGTCCTAACCAAGTATGTTTGTTGCTAGATGTGCATAAGGACCTTTTTATACACAGAAACATGTATGTGAAATGGGTTCTCCAGTCTCTCCCATTGTAGCTAACTGGTACATTGAGGAAGTGGAAAGCAGGGCCTTACATTCCAGGGAACTACACCAAGTCACTGGTTTAGGTGTGTGGATGACACTTAGGTTAAAATCAGATACAATGAATCGGTGGCCTTTACAGTGGTCAATAACAACAAGTTCACAAGGGAAGATGTCCAGAACAACAAATTTGCCACAAAATTCCACAACTTCACAGCTCTCACTGCAAAAAAAAAACCTTTCCAAATATTTAGATGGAACCTCCTTTCTTATAAATGGAATCAATGGCTTTTTATCTAATGGAAGAACTTACTGGCAAATAAAGCATCAGAGAGTTTATTAGATGGTCCCTGATATTTATACATAGTTATCATATCTCCCCTTAAGTACCTCTTCTCCAGCGAGAACATCCCCAATTTGTCCAGTATTTCTTCATAATGGAGACTTTCCATATCCTTAATCAGCTTAGTTTGGACTCTGTTTTATTCAATAATATCTCATTTAAACACTTGAGAACAAAACTGCATGATATATTCGAGATGGGGCATTACTAGTGCTTTCTAAAGTGGAACAATAACTCTCTCTGCTTGTTAATTTATGCCCCTTTTAATACAGCTCTAAACCTTGTTTGCCCTTGCAAGCTGCTGCCTGGCATTGCTTGCTATAGCAAAGTTTATTGTCTACAAGCACTCAAAGTTCCTTTCCCAATAACTGACTTGTATATTTTTACATTCCTAACTGCATAACTTTAAATTTATCAACACTGAATCTCATCTACCAGTTAGCCACCCGAATTACCAGTTTGTTAAGATCCTGCTGCAAGGATGCAACATCCTGGAGGGAAATAATTGTTATCATCTGCAAACATCCACCTCAATGGTACATTACTGATATACTACTTTTCTACTGTAAGTTGTTAATAATCAAGTTTAATAAAAGTGGCCTAGGGTTCTTCCTGCCTTCTTCAGCCGTTCATGGCAAAAACACAGGCCGTTTCCACAAGCAGCGGTTCAGTGGGTGGGGGTATGGCCTGGAGGGGAACCCTGAGACAGCAACCCCGGTACTCCCCCCAGTCTGACCCTAAAGTAGCCCCAAAACAGAGCTCTGTGGGACCCCACTAAGAACTTTACTCCAAGTAGAGAATCTACCATTGACAACCACCCTCTTTACCCGATCCTTTAGCCAGTTTCCTATCTTTGTGCAAACGACTTCATTAATCCCAACAGTTTAGAAAGCAGTATTGTGTGGGGCACAGTATCAAACACTTTTAGCAAAATCCAAATAGATCACATCTACTTCAGCTCTAATGTCCAACATCTTACTAACTTCACCATAAAAAGCTATAAAATTCATCTAACGTAAAGCCATGCTGATAATGCCATTTACTAGGACATAATTCTGAACATCCTAACTTTCTCATTGGTACCAATGTGTACCAAGATTGCCAATTTTCCCCTCCCCTCTCAATAATCTTTATACTTATTTCACCACATGCTGAACTATATCCTGACTATCCTTCCTAACACTCCTTCCCCCAACTATTTCATAGACTCTGCTCCCCAGGCTGCGAGCCAGCCTACATGCATGCAAGTTCAGAGCTGTCCTTCCCAGCATCTTCATCCAAAATGGAAAATCCATTGTAATCCATTGTTTTGGAAAAGCTGCAGTCACTCCTCCTGTCATTCCATCCCCTACTTTCTCTCTTAATTGTGAGAAACCTGTCTCTCTTGTTAGCCTCCTAATTAAACTTTTAATATCAGTAGGGAATGTTTAGCTGAGCAATGAAAAATGTCAGCTTCTAATGATCAGCATTAGTTAAATGTGCAGAGATGTTTTATTCATGCACTATTGTCTATTATTTTGTGCCTTACTTTCTGTTTTAAGAAGAAGTAAAGAGAACACCGCATCTACAAAGCATCAAAAGTACCAGAGATACCCTTTATCATCAAACTCACTATCCAGAAAGTTCAAACATGGAAAGGCTGTCACCAATAGACTCCATCATAATCAATTAAAATTTTCAAAATCAAAATTTACATTAAAAGTACCAGAGATACCATTCTCCTAAAATCATTACCCTTTGAAAAAAACTGTGGACATAACTTTGATTGCACCAGGAACTGTCTATTGCAGTGGTCCTCAAACTTGGCCCTCCAGCTGTTAAGGAACTACAAGTCCCACAATGCAATAATGGAGTCTGACAGCCACAGTCAGGTAAATGCATTGTGGGACTTGTAGTTCCTTAACAGCTGGAGGGCCAAGTTTGAGGACCACTGGTCTATTGAAACAATAATAATAAATCACAGCAGAAAGAACCCTAAAACCTTATACAGGTATAACAGTAAATTCAAAACTTTTTAAATGAATTGCTTTTTT
The DNA here is from genome assembly GCA_024363595.1 of Xenopus borealis. Classification (NCBI taxonomy): domain Eukaryota; kingdom Metazoa; phylum Chordata; class Amphibia; order Anura; family Pipidae; genus Xenopus; species Xenopus borealis. Next base: position 861,489 of record JAMBMQ010000020.1, on the reverse strand, counting down.
TCTGTACAGGCATGGGATATGTTATGTGGAAACCTGTTATCCAGAAAGCTCTGAATTACAGAGAGGCAATCTCACATAGTTTCCATTTTAATCCAATAATTCACATTTTAAATTATTCATTTTTTATCTATAATAATAAAACAACACCTTGTACTTGAGCCTAACTATAATATAATTAATGCTTATTGGAGGAAAACAATCCTAGTGGGTTTCACTAATGTTTAAATGATTTTCTAGCAGACTTAAGGTATGGAGATCCAAATTATGGAAAGATCCTTTAGCGGAAGACCCCAGGTCCTGAACATTCTGGATAACAGGTCCCACTCCTGTAGTAATGATAAAGTGCAAGGTGTCCTGGAGTGATCTCTATTCTGAAAGCCTGTTATTGACCACATGCTGACTGAAGAATCCCTCCATCAATCAGTGGGAGCTGTGTCTGTAATAATGTTACTCTACAGAACAGCAGAGCAGACAGTGTGACCTTAGTATGATGATTCTTGTGCAATATCCCATACAAAAGACATAAAGCAATTATAAAAAGTCTGAACAAAAGAGAACAGTTAAATTAATTACAGAAATAAAAAACGTTTCATTTTGATTAAAAAGTATCTCAGATCGCACACAGCGAGTTAAAACCTATCGCATTTAAATACCGTTAATAAATTTAGAGCTTAGAAATGAATTACACCAAGTTAGTACAAAACAATATTTATTAATTCAAAATAAAAAAATTATTTATATAACGCATTAATTAATGTATAAATACACACCAATAAGTTAATATACCCATTAATTACATAGCCAATTCATTTTGGAAACAATTTTTTTTCTAATGAATTAGTAGAAATGAAAATGCCAGAACTATTGAAACAATTTGTTGAAAAACTTAATTCTAATGATAAAAATATCAAACTTACTCTCTCCTATAATAAACAGGAGATAGCTTTCCGCGATCTTCTTATTTAGAAAAAAAATGGCCATCTGTGTACTAAAACATATAGAAAAGCCACCGCCACCAATACCCTTCTTCAGGCAGATAGTCACCACCCAAAATCTTTGATAAGAGGCATCCTGGTGGGACAATTTTTACGAATAAAAAGGAATTGTTCAGATGCTGGAGACTTTGAATCACAAGCTAGAGATCTTTCTAACAGATTTTTGGAATTATCAAACCATTGCAAGAGGCTGGCAAAAAGCCACATTTTCAAATACATCACAGTTAGTCTATGAACAAAATAAGCAACAAGATAATACTAAATGCAGATTCATAACGAATTACAACTCACAGTGGAATGATATTCAAAAATTGTTAAAACAGGACTGGGATTTATCACCAACAGATCCTGAATTACAAGAACTAGTAGGTCCCTTTCCGCAAGTAACTGCTAGAATGGGCCTGTTCCCTTAAGTATAAACTCACAAGGAGCTATTTCTAAGATACAAAAAAAGATAGAAGCAATACATGGTTAACAGCCCCCCTGGGGTATGCATAAATTGCAAAGGTTGCAGCTAAATTAATAAATGTAGCACTTTTCAACATCTACAAAAAACACAAAATTATAAAATATATGATCACATCAACTGTGGTTGCAATTTATGTAATTGAATGTAATTGTCCGCTAAGTTGCACTGGGAAAACTAAACAAGCCCTTAGTAAAAGACGTTAAGAAAACACAGAGGGGACATTAGACCAAAATCTCAAAAAAGTTCTGTGGCCAAACATTTCAACGAAATACATGTGGTGTTTATACAAATGGCCTGCAGGTGGAACTGTGCATACACAGGATTTTCTGTACAGCTTGAAAGTGAAAGTAAGACTTACTGCTGTTATGTACTGTTATACCCTCCTCATCCTCGGCTACCAAACACAACAAATAGCGACGAGGATGTCTTTTCTACCTCTGTACCTCTGTACAGCTTGAAAGTGAAAGTAAGACTTACTGCTGTTATGTAATGGCTGCATGAACCTGCTAATAAAGCACTGTTATACCCTCCTCATCCTCGGCTACCAAGCACAACAATACATGATGGAAATAGTAGTAGTTTGGTATAGAAAAAGTCAATTTAGGTATTCATGGAGGCAACATAGATAAGTTACTATTACAGAAAGAGTTACATTGGATCCACTAATTAGATACACTGTGGCCTAAAGGGTTGAAAGAAGAAATTAAATTAATGCCTTCCTGTTGTGAATCGGCACCCAAAATCCAGAACCAGTGCTAGGCTCCCCAGTCTCGGCTCTTGCTTCCACCAATAACAGCCGCCTTTCACCTCGGGAGGAGCCCTCAGCTAATTGGATCTTATTCAAGAGAGGAGCCTGTGAGGACTCACCCTGGTGGTCTAGCGGTGGCGCTCCGTGCCGGTTTCCTAATGCGCGCCGCGCGCGCACTTCCGGTCTATATGCGCATGCGCGCTGGCGTGATGACGTCAGCGCGCAATGGCGCGAAATTCAAATGGATTTAAAGGGGCATTTTTTCTTTTATCATTGCCCGTGATAGGTTTTGTTCCTGGTGCCTTGTACTTCTTGCTGTAAGCTTCTGATCTGTCTGATACCTGTGTTTGACCCTGCCTGGCTGTTTTTGACTACTCTGATCTCTGGAACCTGACCCTTGCCTGAAACCGACCTTGATTTTGCTTAACCCTCTTGATTGACATTCTGGTTTGACCCCTGCCTGTTATTGACTCCGATTCTGCCTTCTCCCATCTGATTGATTACCCGGATTTGACCCTTGCCTGCCTGACGAAACCTAGTTATCCGCCTGCCTCGACCCAGCCTGTCTGACTACGCCTTTGCCATATCCAATTGTACTGTGATCTTCGGCCTAACTGACTTTATCTACAGTCGTGCCCCATTGCTGTCCAGAACTCCTGCCCTGCACCTCTCGTTTAAGTCCAGGTGGCATCTGAGTAGCTGAGGGCTCCTCCCGAAGCCAAAGGCGGTCACACTACTGGTGAAGCACGAGCCGAGACCAGGGTGCTTGGCACTTGTTCTGGTATTTGGGTGCCGACCGTGATAGAGCCAAGCTAAGGGTTCTGGATGAGCAGAGGGGCACAATCGTTAGCAAAGTCTTTTTGGGCAGAAGGTCACAGTTCAGGGAACGGACAGAAATTGTAGTCAAAACCAGGCCGGAGTCAAATGGAATCAAACAGGCAGAGGTCAAAGCAGGGCGCAGGTCGGATTACGGATTTCAGAATAGTCGGTTTACCAGGCAGGGGTCAGGATCACAGAAGTCAGATTAGTCAGGCAGGCAGGAGTCACAAAAGGAATCAGATACAAGATACAAACAAGAATATTAGCCAGGAACTCTCAGAGATGAACCTACAATGGGCAATGAGTTCTAATACAAAGTTCTCTTAAGTTCCGTTGAATTTGGTGCCATTGCGCCATGACGTCATCACCCCGGTACATTTGCGCCTGTAAAACCCGGAAGTGCGCGCACTAGTATCAGCTTGCCGACACAGAAGGCGGGCGTTCCCGCCGGGAGTGCAGCAGGTGTCCCCGCCAACCCATTAGACCACCAGGGTAAGTCTTCACACTTCTTTAAGCAATAGTAAATTATATGTAACTAATATGTAACATATTTTTTCCTTGCCCTAAGTATCCAAAATTGTTACACATTGCAATGTGACCCGAAACAGGGCTGTTTAAAGTTAATGCCATTATTATTATTAGAAATAGCCTAAAATAATTAAAATAGATTTAAAAGTGTTAGTGGAATGTTTTTAAATTTTTTCTCTCTATATTACTATTCACCCTTTCACCAATAGTAACAGTATAAAGAGGCACATTAAGTCTGACATAAAAACACGAGTCGCTGCGTTTTCTGAAATTGCACGAAATTGCCTACTGAGGCAACTTTGAGCGACTTCGGAAAATGCAGTGCCGCATGTGAATAGGCACAGGCGATTCTTCATTGAACAAGCGGCAAGGTAGATGAAGTGGTTCCGGGAGATAGTTGCCAGGCGACAAATCTCCCCGAATCTTCTAGTCTGGACTAGCCCTAAGACTCCAAGGTATGAAGGAGAGCGGCTAATAGTAAACTGAGAGCTGCTACAGTCAGGAGGATGTCTCTCTGAGTGGCACAGGATAATTAAGTATTAACAGCTACGTGCCGTGGGTCACTAAAGATGGACACCGTACATTCTTCGACTGCCGTACATCATTATGGTAAAGTATGCTTTTAATGACTGCATGAATGATGAATGACATCTGATTTTCAGCTGTTCCCAGTGTCTGCCACACGGAGCCTTTGATTAGGAGTGCATTCTGCTCTGAAGGACAGTAACACAATTATTTACGATCGCTACTGCTGTAGTATTAAGACTGTGCCTGCTAATTGCTTCTAAACAAACGGCATGGAGTTTTTCGGCTAACTGCTGTATATAAAGTGGGGCGGACATGCAATATCTATAGTTTGTCATGAAAACGGGACACTCAACCACATGTAACTCTATAAGGGGTTACACTCAGTCTCTCGATCACATTACACACAGCTTAGACTAACATCAGACACCCCAAAACACACCAACACCCACAACGTTCATTCACTACCACTATCTATCATTAACAGATGATAGAAACCTAATGTGTCTATTCCCCTACCCTCTATAACTGGTAATAACTCACACCTTATGCATTAAGAAGGAGTGCCCAGGAGCTTGTCATTTACCTAGTTTCAGGCAAGATCCCCAATATAATATTGGTACTTGCCAGTACCCATAATATAATAAAAACATGGGCAGGCTATGATCCATATGTGGGCAATCAGTACGGTAGCAAACACTAATAGGGTCCCATTTTCCAGTCCCCCAGGAACCATCCCTCCTAACTAACCAATATGTAAGTTATGATCAGGTGAATCCCATGACACAGGAGATATGGATCCTTTCCTATAATCCATATTTTTCTACTCACTATCCCCCCCCCACCCCTGCTGCTGAAGGTCCACAGCTCTGTTCTTTGATCAACCCAATCAAAGAACGGACTGGCCCAGCTTCCTCGCCCAAACAGTGTGACTCCAAACTGGCTCAGATTGATTCGAAGTGAAAATTCTAATCAAATTCAAATTTAAAAAATTCAAATTCAAATTTATTTTGGGCTTATTCCACTATTTGCCAAATTCAAAAATTTGAATTCGATTGTCGAAGTACTGGCCCTTTAAAAAAAAAAAAAAAATAGATATAACAGTTCGGCAGATAAAACCTACCGAATTGCTATATATCTCTATGGGAAGCTCCCATAGGATTTTTGCAAGTTTTTTTGATCGAATATAAAAAATTCAATCGCATGGTTAAAATCGTTTGAATCGTTCGATTCGAACTATTTTATTGATCGATCGAGTTTTTCATATTAGTTCGTTCGATAATTCGAATTCGATAATGCAGTTGTGGTAAACAATATGTGGGAAGAACCTATAGATTCCTAAAAGAACAAGTCAGAGAGCACCTTCTTATACCAATAGACTTGGAGAAATGTACACAAGAGAACTTTAATAAATGGAGAATTTCTGCAATAGGAAAACATATTATGTCTGAACATAATGGGGATTTCAATCATATAAGATTTCAAGGTATTGAAAGTGTTAAGAGTTAGGGGAGGAGATTTACATAGGATTATAGATCAAAGGGAGGTTTATTGGATATTTACCCTTAGAACTTGGTATCCATTAGGTTTAAATAGTGAATGGGAGGTATCCTGTTTCTTTTAGTGATTGGATTGTTAATATATAAGATATATACCTCTAACTTTACCTATTTAATGCTTTACATTCATTGTAATAATGTTTAAATTGTATTTGACCTGTTCTTATGTCAAGAAAAGTTGTTTTAACTAAAATACATTTTTAATTGATATGGCTGTAAAGATCTAGAGTAACTGGTGATATCACCTCTGATGAAGTGCCAGAACGAGGCATGAAACTTGTCAGGTGACCACTATGTCATAGAACAGGAAGTATGCTTTGCTATGGAGCCCTGTAGTTTACTTTTAGATGTAATTGGAATAAAGCTTGTTGGTTTTAAAAGAACCGACTTCTGGGCATGCTCCTTATCATATTGTCTTATTATTATACTCCCTTGCTCGTGAACTTTTAATAGCACATGGGCACTCTGTTCTACTAATTCATTTACAAAAAACATTGGTTCCAAAATGAATTGGCTACAAATTGGTTCCAAAATGAATTGGCTATGTAATTAATGGGTATATTGACTTATTGGTGTGTATTTATACATTAATTAATGTGTTTTTTAATTAATAAATATTGTTTTATACTAATTAATTTTGAAGCTCTAAATTTATTAACAATATTTAAATGCAATAAGATTTAACTCACTGAGTGTGATCTGAGATACATTTTAATCAATCTATATATATTTTTTTTGCTTTTTTTCTATCTCACGCATCGTTGGTAAATTAGTCAGTGCATCATCAGTAACTTTTTATATAGTATTCTTTTTTATTTATAATTTATATTTTTATTGAAAAAATTTAGGTTGTTAAAAAACAGTATACATGCCACATTTTAGGCTGATATCATAGAAGACAACATATTATAGAGAATGTTCAAAAATATTGGTACAGAAAATATCAAAGCTGATTACAGTATATTCACACATTGTTGTGTTATCATAATATATTCTGCCCTGTCATTAATTTTTATATAGTATTCTAGTATACATTAGTACAAAAATATATGGCAAAAACAGGTATGTTATCCATTATTAGGAAACCCAATATCCAGAAAGCTCCAAATTACAGGAAGCCCATCTCCCATAAACTCAATTTTAAGTAATTCAAAAAATTTTAAATATCCTTTTTTCTTTGTCATAATAAAACAGTACCTTGTACTTTGTCCTAACTAAAATATAAGTAATCCTTAATGGTGGTAAATGATTTAGCAGACATATGGAGATCCAATTCATAGAAAGATCCTTTATCCAGAAAATCCCAGGTCTGCTGGATAATAGTTTCCACTCCTATATGACAAATTTGCATAAAACTAACTCTTAGGATGATTCCCCTTTAATCACATGTTCCTTCTCCTTTGTCCTTACCACTCTTTTTCCTTATCCTTTATACTCCTTCTTGCCTTCTTATGATTTGGTAGCCGAGGATGATCAGAGTGTAACAGTGCTTTTTATTAGCAGGTCCATGCAGCCATTACACATCAGCAGTAACTTGAACTCTAATACTTTAAAACAGGGATCCCCAACCTTTTGAACCCGTGAGCAATATTCAAAAGTAGTTGGGGAGCAACACATGCCTGAAAAATGTTCTTGGGGTGCCAAATAAGTGATGTGATTGACCATTTAGTATTGCCTATGTGGAATGTCAACCTGCATTGAGGCTCTGTTTGGCAGTACATCTGATTTTATGCAGCCAACACTTGCCTCCAAGCCTGAAATTCAAAAATAAGCACCTGCTTTGAGGCCACTGGGAGCAACATCCAAGGGGTTGGAGAGCAACATGTTGCTCATGAGCTACTGTTTGGGCATCACTGCTTTAAAACAACATAGAAGGCACTCTGCATGTACAGCACAAGTCCTGTTCACAGTGACACCTACAGGCACCTTGCACAAACACCACACCCATCTTCTTTCCCATATTGCCACTATTCCCACTAGATTCTTTGGAGGTTGGAGATGTTGGAGAGTCTGTAACAGCATGCAAATCCAACTTTAATAACACCAGGTACACACTTACCTCCTAAACCAGGCCTAAGCCGGTTATCATATCCATCCAGCAGTCTGTCTAGGATCCTTGTAAATATGGTTATATTGTCTCTACTGTCATCCACAACCTCTGGGGCATGTTTTGCAGACAGTCTGAAAAACAAAGTATCAGCAACCAAGTTATATACTTGCAAGATGGCAATCAGAACACAATTCTACCCTCTTGTGTTCAATTTGTGTTCTTCCTCAAGTGCATTTTAAGTTTTTTCATAGATTATTTAAAGATTATTATGAAAAGTATAAAGTTTACGTTGATTCTTGACTCAGTATTATATGATTGGATAGCTGACAATGATATCCTTTCTGCAAAGGGCTAGAAAGAGTGAACATCTGCTGATGGCAGACATAATTCTTGAACTCTTCACATTGAGCTGCTGTGAGTTAGGGTGTTTGTAGGCACTGGGGCAGATTTATCAAGGGTCGAATTCGAGGGTTAAAAAACCCTCAAATTGGACCATCGAATTTTAATAGATTTAAAATCCTTCGAATTCGAATATAAAAATATAAAAAATTTGAATAGTAAAAATTCTATTGAACAATAAAATCGATTTTAACCATTCGATCGAATTTTTTTTATTCGATCTTAAAAAGCTGAAAAAACCCTAGGGGAGCTTCCCATACACTAATTCGGTGGGTTTAATCTGGCGAACTAGGGATTCAAATAAAAATTTAAAGGGCAAGTAATTCGACCATCAAATGGTCGAATAATCGAATAGATTTTTATTCGAATCATTCGAATCATGTGAATCGATCGAATTTTTTAAATTCAATGATCGAAGTGGCCAAAAAAGGTATTCGAAAATTCGAATTAGAATATTCATCAAAATTCCATCGAATGATGAACTTGCCCTGAGGGAATTACAAGTTTTTTCAGCTCCAGCAGTATACAGACATGCCAACTCATTTGTATTTCCATTTTCTACCTTTAGTCAAAATCTAGATCCAAACAAAAATCGTTTCGTCATTTTAAAAGTGACCCATTTCTGATCTTGATCTAATTTTTTTGTCTCACATTTTCCCTTCCCACCTACTCCCGTCCCAACTTTGAATATACAGGAAATAAACCTCCCAGCCTTAGCTCATTCTAGTCTAGCCTCCTTTATGTTTATATCTGATCCAGACACCCTGGTTAGTGAGTATAACCACATTCTGTCCTCCATCATTGACTCATTTATCCCTTACATGCCAAGTGTACTTGGCTCAAAACCCCCTGGCTGAATTCACAAACAAGATTTTTTATGCTCCTGTAAGTGATTGGCAGAATGTATGTGGAGAAAATCATGTAAGCAAGCAGATTTTATACATTATAAATTAAATTTTTCATGCCTCACTTTTGCCTTGTCATAGGCCATGCATGAGGACAACAGTACTCTCTCATAAATAATAAATCCAATCTACAATGCCTGTTTCCTATATTCAATATCATTCTGCATCCCTCACCAACAGAACCACTCAACCTCATTCACTCTTCAGGACTTTGCTGATTTCTGCAAAAACAAAGTAGAGTTCAATATGATTCCCACCTCTACTTACACAAAGGGGCAGATTTATCAAGGGTTGAATTGAAAATTTGATTTTTTTTATTCAAATTTCAAGTTTATTTTAGTGTAATTCGACTAGGGAATAGTCCATATTCGATTCAAATTTTAAAAAATTTGAAATGCGACTTATGCAATATATTATGTACTGTCTCTTTAAGAATTCAAATTTGACTATTCGCCATCTAAAACCTGCCAAATTTGTGTTTTAGCCTATGGGAAACCTCCTACAATCAATTTGAAGTCATTTGGTGGATTTACTTTTTAATTTTTTTTATGAAAAAAATCGAATCGAATTTGATTCGAATTTGCGGTTTAATTCTATTCACTCAAATTTAAAAAATTAAAACTCAAAATTGGAGCCTTGATAAATCTACCCCATACTGTCTCCTGTCTCCTGGCACCCTCCAAACGTTCGTGTTGACAACTTTACCCTGCCCTGCCACCCATGATAAGCATTATTGTGGCTGTGGTGGGCCACAAGGGAGTGCAGGCCCAGGTATGACCACCACACCAATATCAAACCTACCATGTTTTCTTATACAACACTGTATTGGAAAAATCTGTCCTGTTCTTTCACAGGCAACATCTTAGATGTTTATGAATGTTTTCATCCTATGCAGGCTGCAATATGCTACTAACTGGCCTCCCAAACTCTAACTTCTTCCCACTACAGTCTGTATCAAATACTGTTGCCTGAATTTTCCTTCTGTCATCCAAGCAGACCCCTCTTCTGCTCCTCACAACCTTCAAAGCCCTTACAGAGAGATGGAATGGGAGGCACACTAAAACCAGGAGAAGTGCCACGGGGAAGGAGTTATGAAACTATATTGACTATCGGGAGGCAAGGCAGTGAGATTGTTCAGAATTTGTGAGGGCACAGATATCTGGGAAGGAGATTACAGGAGGCTCAGAGACTGGGGAAAATGCTTTGGGAGTAGAGAAGTGGGCAGTGTCTTACCGGATTTACAGGACGGGCGCCCCAAGGCCACCCATGGGGAGCTGGTGGTCAGGAGGGAAGCAGTTAGAGGGCTTACCGAAATATCAGTACCTCCCAGGCCCTTTTACAAAACTAAAAGGATAAGACCTCAGCACAAAATATGGTCTCAGCAGAACTAACGAAATAGGATTTGATATTTCCATTGCGCGGGTATTTGAAATTTGAATATCAAATACTTTCCAGGGTGAAAGCCATAGAAACCAATCTGGGACTTTGACTAAAAGATTAACATAATTATACCTCTTTATAGATCCCTAGTAAGGCCTCATCTGGAGTATGCAGTGC
>JAMBMQ010000020.1:834243-847065 GCA_024363595.1 Xenopus borealis | reverse complement strand
TGAAAAGGACTTTTATTATACAGATTTTTGTGTCTGGGTGACAGGTCCACTTTAACAAGCACATGAATTTTAGATTATTGCAATTATGTATATTTATAAGATGTGATGTGCTGTGAAGTACATCTTATTAAAGAACACTGCAGGTAGAGGGTGTGTTTAGGTTGTGTAATCGTTGTTAATCATTAACAAAATTGTTATAAGACAATTAAAGATATGGGGTTGTATCCCTTGTAAATACTCCTTACACAATTGTAAGGAGTATTTACAAGGGATACAACCCCATATCTTTAATTGTCTTATAACAATTTTGTTAATGATTAACAACGATTACACAACCTAAACACACCCTATATAGTTCCCCATGGCAGGTGTGATGCCCGTGCATAAGAGAATATTAATCTACCCAGGTTTCAGGGGGTAGATTCATCAAAGAGTGAAGTTAAGAGTGAAGTTCCGCCACTAGAGGGAAATTGCACAGCTCTCAATTCATTTCTATGGGATTTTTAAATGTGTATTCATCAAAGGGTGAACTTTCACTTCACCCATTGATGCAAAATCCCATAGAAATGAATTGAGAGCTGTGGAATTTCCCTCTAGTGGCGGAACTTCACACTTTGATTAATCTACCCCCAGGTATGCAATGTGGCCCTGTAAAATGGATATAATAAAATAGTTTAAATTACCGATTCTGTATTTTGTAATCTGTATAGAACAATTTTGCAGGTATATAAGGGATACAACCTAGAGTAGCCACTCCTCCTCTTATGTAGCACCCAATGGTGTGAAACACGTCAGGAGAGAGTGACTAACATGAGATATGCAGACAGGAGGAAGACGCTGCCATGTGGTATGATGTGAGTTTATTGTTCACTATTTTGTAATTAACTGCTGTGGTGTTTGTTCACTAATAAATGTTTTAAGTGAGTAACAGTGCATCTGCAATATGTCTGTTCAGACATATCTCTCTTTTAAACAGTCACCTTCTCCACTATAGGGTCTAAAGTATTTGTAAATTAAAGGACCAGTAACATCAAAAAAATTAATTGTTTTAAAGTAATAAAAATATAATGCAGTGTTGCTCTGCACTGGTAAAACTGCAGTGTTTGCTTCAGAAGCACTACTATTGTTTATATAAATAAGCTGTTGTGTAGCCATGGGGGCATCCATTGAAAGCAGAAAAGGCTCAAGTTACACAGCAGAAAGCAGATAAGCTGTGTAAAACGTAATATTATCTGTTATCCATTACTTATCCTGTGCCATTTAGCCATTTTTTCATTTCCGCCATTGCTACTTAGCAGCTTGTTTAAATGAACTATAGTTTTAGCAGTGCAGGGCAACACTACATGATATTTTATTTACATTAAAACACTTTATTTTTTTGGTGTTACTGTTCCTTTAAGAATAAATGTTACTTATATTTTTGCTATTGATTTGCTTTACTCTGTGGATTAGTAGACAGTTGGACAAAATCAGAATCAGGGTCAGACTGAGCCGGACGGACACCGGGAAAAAACGTGGCCCAGACCTACTTCCTACGGCCAACTGAGATTGTGCTCTACCCCTGAAGTGGGGTGGAGAGGGATTGTGGCTGTGAATGGGGCATGTAGGTGTGTGTGTGTGTGTGTGTGCGTAAGGTGTTTCTGATGCAGCAGCTTCGGTACTAAGAAGGACGGAGTACCTGCACCTTAAATGCATCTTTGTACATGTACAGCAAACTTGGAATTAAGTCAGTAACTGATCTATAGCAATCGGGGTAAACCATCTGTTCCAGGGGTCTTGTTTTTTGGTAATGACTGGATAGCTTCTTCAATCTCTTTTACAGTAACTGGTCCATCAAGATATTCCCTTTGATCCTAATTGTGGAATTGAGAGTGTGGCTAAATACTAGACTAGACGACTGATTTATTTTAGTTTCGTACAAACAAACATAGTATTCCCTAAATACACTCAATATATCTTTGTGGATTAGAAGCCCAATTCCCTTCATCTACCCATATCCTAGAGATCACTGCAGTAGAAGTAGATGGAGCCGCCAGACAAGCTAAAATGTTACCACTGTTTTTCCCATAATCATAAAACCTTTTTCCTGGTAAGCCTAATATAAGATAATTCCAATGTCTGTTGGGCTTTTAGGAGCTTCTTGTGAACTTCTATAGAGGGATTAATAGAATACAGTAATTAGTAAATAGGCCTGAACCTATGCCCAATGTAGTAATAACTGAGGGTGATTGGAGAAAGCACTGCAAAAATTTTCCACGTACCAAATTCAAAATGACATTTTTCTTAATATTAATATCTTAAATTTTGAATTTAGCCCCCAACATTCCAGGAGCAGATAGTAATATGGATATCATCATACTGGTAAAATACTTCTCTTAAATTAATATTGTAGCTAATGTAGCAACTATATCCATGTAACAGCTTAATAAACCACTTACAACCCCACATTTACCCAGAGCACCTCCCCAAAAACTTTTCTTCTCTTGCCCACTTGTCTCTTCAAGCAAGCCTATATCCATCCCAATTATATAGAGTAGATAGTGGTCAGGTATTAAACACTTCAAATTATGAAAAGATCCATTATCCACAAAACCCTAGGTCCCTAGCATTCTGGTTAACAGGTCCCATACCTGTACTCTAGTGGTGGTTTCCTACCATTGTGGAAGGTGAAAGTCTTCTTGGAAGAAAGTGAGGGATTTCAGTGAAGGGATGAACAGGAGAGGAATGGAAATGGTTACCGTGCTGGGAGAAGACATTTGGAGCAGTGACATGTTTACAGGCAGTGGTGACAGAAACATGAATGGCAGGTGACTGACCTGGAAATGCTTGTCAAGGGGAAGGAAGGGAGATGCCTCCCAAAAGGGGATGATTAGGGGACAGGGGTACAAATAACAAGTGTAGAAGGTGGTCTGAAACAAATCATAAAAACAAAAGAGGGATCTTTCTTGAGAGAGTTAAACAAGTAGACAGTTGAATGTGCTAAGACCAGAATACACTGAAATAAATCTGTCTACCCCTGTCTATTTTCAAAAGCTAAAGCACAGCTCAGGGAGATTCAGCCTCCCTGCACATGCATTAGAATGAATTAGAATGAATACAAAGGGCATACCTTCCAACAATGCCCTTTAGAATGCCACTCTTTTTAAAGGACAAGGTAAGTTAAACTAAAGAAGTAGTCTAGAAATGTTGTATATGATGATTTGGGCTTCTGTACCAACCCAAGGCAACCACAGCCCTTTAGCAGTAAAGATCTGTCTCCAAAGATGCCCCAGTAGCTCCCCATCTTCTTTTCTACAGTTTCACTGCATGTGTTCTTTGCTGCTGTCAGTTACTGAGCATAGGGACTGACTCAAAATATATAGAACACATAGGGGCAAATTTACAAAATTCACGTGAAGAGATTAAGTTTGATCGATTTCGATCAAATTCCGATCGTACGATCGAATATGCAAATTTGGCCACTTCGATCATCGAATACCGAAAATTCGAGTGATCGAATATTCGATCGTTCGACCATTCGATGATCTAAGGATTTTAACTTTAAAATTTATTCGAATACCTACTTCACCAGATTGAACCTACGGAATACCAATAGAAGCCTATGGGATGCCCCCCATAGGCTTCTTTTATAAACACCTGCTCGAATACCATTCGTATGATCGAACGCCTCGATCGTGAAATTGAATGATCGGTATTCGATCATACGATTTCATTGAGAAATCAAATATCGAGGAAAAAGATAGCCTAGAACTATTTGATAAGCATAATCGAATGCTTATCGAATTTCGAATAGATTCGTAGGATAGTTTTAGGCTATCATTTTGCTCGATATTCAATTTCTCGATGAAATCGTACGATCGGATACCGATTGTTCGATTTCACGAAAAAATCGTACTTTTTCCTTCGAGCCTCTGAAAAATTCGTACGATTCGAACGATCGATCTTACGATAGGTATTCTTTGCAAAAGAAGCCCATTGGCTTCTATTAGTATTCGGCAGGTTCAATCTAGGCATTCGAAGGATTTTAACATTTTAAATGCTTCGATCATCGAATGATCGAATATTCGATCTATTTGATAATTCGATATTCGATGATCGCAGAGGCCACATTTTGCATATTCGAATATCCAAAAAAAATCGTACGTTCGGAATTCGATCATATTCGATCGAACTTCGATCCATTCACGTGTTTTTTTTTTTTTAATTTTGCCCCTAAATGTCACAGTATAAGGCTGATTATTAATTAATATGTATAATTACAGAACCCAGTGCAACTAGCATCAGAGTTTAATAATCAGCACTGTAGCATCAGCTTATATAACAGACAAACCTAATTTTCTGCTTGAGATGACCCCTAAGCTTAGCTTCTCAACAGCTGCTCAGAACCCACTGAGCATGTGAGTGTCACAGATAGGGATGGCGCGAACCGCCGAAAAAAAGTTCGCGAACATGTTCGCGAACTTCCGGAAATTTGCGAACGGTTCGCGAACGGTTCGCGAACCCCATAGACTTCAATGGGAAGGCGAACTTTAACAGCTAAAAAAGACATTTCTGGCCAGAAAAATGATTTTAAAGTTGTTTAAAGGGTGCAACGACCTGGACAGTGGCATGCCAGAGGGGGATCAAGGGCAAAAATGTATCTGAAAAATCCATTGTTGACACAGCGCTGCGTTTTGTGCTGTAAAGGGAAAAAAGTCACTCAGGTGGTGGTTGTGGACACTGTAATATTATTGATATTTAGACAGAATGTGAACAAGCTCACACAGCTAGATGGCAGTTGTTTGAAGAACACACTGGGCAAAAAATGCCTACAGGGCAAATAATGGCTACAAGGTCAACGTATACACTACTACAGCGGTGGATACGGATTACGTAAAATATATTATGGCTGCTTGAAAAAAGTCACTCAGGTGCTTTTTCTGGAGAGGGTAATATTATGGATATTTAGACAGAATGTGAACAAGCTCACACAGCTAGATGGCAGTTGTTTGAAGTACAGTAGATTACTAGCCAGCAAACTTACTATCCACTGTCCCTGAAATCACTAACAGGCAGCTCTCTCCCTAAACTAGCTCTTCAGCTCACACAGGCAGAGTGAAAAAACGCTGCAGGGCTTCGGTTTTTATAGGGAAGGGGAGTGGTCCAGGGGGTGTGGGGGTGGTCCAGGAGGGAGAGCTTACTGATTGGCTGCCATGTATCTGCTGGTCTGGGGGAGAAATGGCAAAATAAAAGCGCCAACTAAGGCGAACCCAAATTGGCGAACATCGCGCGACGTTCGCGAACTTCCGGCGAGCGCGAACACCCGATGTTCGCGCGAACAAGTTCGCCGGCGAACAGTTCGCGCCATCCCTAGTCACAGACACTTTCCAAGATGGTGACCCCCTGTGTCATGTTTGGGGGAAACAATATTTTTTTTTCCAGGAAAATTGCCCTACCAGTGCTCGGCCACCTGCACCAGGAGGGAGCTCCGAGAATGGAGGCCATGTTGAGGTATATGCATGCACACAATGAGTGAGTGTGTTTCCAGCAACTCTTTCATCATGCATGTGTGTGGCAGCTTATGAGGCACCTCACATGTGCATTATAAGCAAGCGGGTAGACTCGCTCATCTCATTCATTTGGGTAGATTCACTAAAGGATGAAGAGGCTAATGCTAGCCACAAATTGCCAGCGTGGCCAACGGCAGGTACATCACCATTTTACTAGCAGGCGCCAATTCACTAGCAAAATAGACAGTCTCCAGCGTTCATTTGCACTCTATCACCAGGTGACTTTTCACTCTGACACAAATTTAGTAAAGTGCGATTTTGCTGAACATTACCTCTTTCGCCAGAGTTTACTTCGCCACCTCAGACCAGGTGACAGTGCTGGGCCAATTGTGCCCTCCGTGCTGTGCGCTCCGACACTAGAAGTTAGAAGCGCGGAGTGGGAGGGGGGC
Source organism: Xenopus borealis (assembly GCA_024363595.1). Lineage (NCBI taxonomy): Eukaryota > Metazoa > Chordata > Amphibia > Anura > Pipidae > Xenopus > Xenopus borealis. Next base: position 841,127 of record JAMBMQ010000020.1, on the reverse strand, counting down.
GGCAGCAGCCCCTGAAACGCCCCTGTGTGTAAGGCATTATATTAACTCTCCTGTATTGTATTGTATTAGAGAGGGTACAGAGAAGGGCAACTAAGCTGGTAAAAGGTATAGAAAATCTTAGCTATGAGGAAAGACTGGCCAAATTGGGGATGTTCACGCTGGAGAAGAGGCGCTTAAGGGGTGATATGATAACTATGTATAAATATATAAGTAAACATCCAATACATAAGGTCTGCACTCTCAGGTCTTAAAAATTAAATAATAATGTTTATTAAAGGAAAACTATACCCCCCGAACAATGTAGGTCTCTATAAACAGATATTACATAAAACAATTCCTAGGATTCAACGGTGCACACAAACATACCAAACAAACTATAAAGTTAGGTCACGCAAACCAATTAACAGACAGAGTTGTGTCTTTTGCTTCAACATTTCTTCCTGTTACAGTTAGAGTTGAAATATTTCTGGTCAGGTGATCTCTGAGGCAGCACACAGACCATCACCAAATGGTGGTTCAAGGCAAGAGATGTAAAAGGGCAATATTTACCAATATATATTCCAGTTTGGTCAGATTCGTTAATATGCCACTTAAATTGATTGATCTGTTGCTGAAGTTCTCATTTTGGGGGTATAGTTTTCCTTTAATAAAACAGACTAACGTTTCTCAAAGTGACAACATACAATACAAGAATGCTTTAAATACTTTTGTTCTTGTATTTTATGTTGTCACTTTGAGAAAGGCCTCGGAGAGGCCGAAACGTTAGTCTGTTTTATTAATAAACATTATTATTTAACTTTTAAGACCTGAGAGTACGGGCCTTCTGTATTGGGTGTTTACTTAAAATTTTGGACACTGCACTCAGGCAAGTTGAACCGAGTGACGAGAGTGCCGACTCCCCTACAGTCTTCCTATAAATATAAAAGGGGGTCATATAATAATCTCTCTAATGCTTTATTCACCAGTAGGTCTTTCCAGCTGACACGAGGTCACCCATTCCATTTAGAAGAAGAGAGGTTCCGCCTAAATATTCGGAAGGGGTTTTTTACAGTGAGAGCTGAGGAGATGTGGAATTCTCTCCCTGAAACTGTTGTACAGGCTGATACATTAGATAGCTTTAAGAAGGGGTTGGATGGCTTTTTAGCAAGTGAGGGAATACAGGGTTATGGAAGATAGCTCATTATACAAGTTGATCCAGGGACTAGTCCGATTGCCTTTTTGGAGTCAGGAAGGAATTTTTCCCCCTCTGAGGCAAATTGGAGAGGCTTCGGATGGGGTTTTTTTTTGCCTTCCTCTGGATCAACTAGCAGTTAGGCAGTTAAAATTAAAAAAAAAGTTAAAAAGGTTGAACTTGATGGACGTGAGTCTTTTTTCAGCCTAGCTTACTATGTTACTATGTTACTATGTAACATGGGAATCTACACAGGGAGCTCCCTCCTAGGTAACAGGTGCCCTTTAGCGCCTTTGAATAGCTTTGTATACATTTTGTACTTATTTACAATCTAAAATTGCCTAGTCTACTCATGTACAGTGCGGCATACACAAGTAGTATATAAATAATGACAGACATTGAACATCTTTGGAACCTTTAAATTCACTGATAAATTGCAGTTGGTCTTAATTTTACATTTTTTTATTATTTAGCTTTTTGTTTAACAGCTGCCCAGTTTGGCATTTTAGCAGATATCTTATTGCTAGGATGTAACTTAACCTAGCAACCAGGCATTGGTTTGAAAGAGAGACAGAACTTTGAAAAGAAGAAGGCTGGAAAGAGACCACAGAGGAAGGTCTTTAATAGAAAAAAAAAACTATAAAAAATAAAGGCCAATTCAAAGCTTGCTAAGAATATAGACTATTCTATAACATACTAAAAGTTAACCCCAAAAAGTGAACACCTGTGATATATTTAAATGTACACAGTCTTTCTTCTCTTACCCTCTCCCAGCAGGCAGCAGGCACATGCGCAGAAGAATTCCTAATGCAACAAGTGACAGTAATGAGATATCTTCTTGCCCTCTTGCCATGACGTGTTTTCGGAGATACCTGGGAAGCAGAAAAAGAAATGATAAAAAACCAATGCCACTTTCACCATATCGACACATTTAAATATACATGTTCATAAATCAATGTGGCATTTTATAATATATATATATATATATATATACATTTATATATTATAAAATTCCACATGGATTTATATATATATATATATATATATATAAATTTATATTTATATATATATATATATATACATATATTTTTTTTTCTTCAAATTAGTTGATACACAGAGAAGCAGATACCTATGTATAAAAATAAAAGAGGCACCACATTACCTAGATCTTTAGAATGAATATAAAGACATTGAAAGAGATGAGAACATATTAGGTTTTTAATTGTAGGTTTTGGTTCTTGCATATCTCCATTGAAGGGTGATCAAGATGTCATAGAATGCCCTTTCATGTTAAGTAGCATATAAACAATATTTTAGTGCTTTCTCTTTCTGCTTTTGTGACACCACTTCATGAAAACTCCATAGCTGCTTTGCTAAGATAGGGGCTAGACTTGAGATATTAAAAGGTGACAGGAATGATTTGGGGGGGGGGGTTCTTACATCAGATCTGGTGAGTTCTTGCTTGCGGTAACAAAATCCACCCAATCCAAGTTCCATGTCTTCCATCATGTTTTAACAATGAAACTTCAAAGCACATACTTTTGATTCCAACTCAAAATTTTTGGTTTTAAGAGCATAAAGCAGCAGTAAGCTCCCCAGAAAGGCTTTTATCTTGCCTTACTAGATTAAAAGAGTTGCAGAGGAGTTCCTAGTTCAGCAACATTCTTTGGATCAACTGCTGGAATACAAACTGAGTACTTTCAACTGGATAACCAATATAAAGGGTTACCATGGACAGGGCTGGATTTACATAGTAAGCGCTCCTAGGCCCAGTGTTGTTCATTGCCCCATTCCCTTCCTTTTATTAAATCGAATTTTCATCATTGGGACCAGAGCAATGGGGACTGGAGTACAGGAAATTTTTAAAACTATAGTATCTCCTGCGCCCCCTAAAATCATGCCGCCCTAGGGCCGGGCCTTGGTGGCCTCTCCACAAATCCGTGCCTGACCTTGGAAGGAGACTATTTAGCTTTTTTGCATATAATTGTCTGCAGTAAGAGGATGTCCCATTTACTAGAAAAAGACAAGAAGGCTTTACTTGTACTGTGTACATATTTTATTTTTGAAAAGATTACCTGGTGTCCAGCTGGCATCTAAATGCACCCACTTCCAGTTTGTGCCAGCACAATAACTATACCATTAAATTACCAAAGCTCACTCCAGAGTACCCTATTGCCCTTATGAAAATAGTCAATGCACCTAATCTGGTACAGTCGTATAATTACCAACACCACTGTTGTACTCCTTAATAATGAGATTTTGTATTTTCCAACAACAACTTATTTATTAAAATACAGTGCATGAAAGAAGCTCTCTGACTGTACAGCTCATTCTCTTCTGACTGTTTACCTGGCCCCACCTATGTGCTATGACAAACTTTATTAACATCAACAATTATCAGCACATCTTTCCCTTTATTTTTAAAAAAAAAAAGGGTTTTATTGGTGATAATCAGTTTCTGTACATTACAAGAATTAATGGTAAATATATGATCTTGCATATTTCTACAGAGTAATAAAACATTATATACATTGATATAAACAATTTCTTTGTCTAATGTTTCATTTTTAAATGTAACATTGCAATGGAAACGGTGGCAGTCAGGGTCTTTTTCAGACATCTGGCATGGAATTTGCATGGTTTCTAGTCCATGTCTGTGTTACATTATTGAAGGTAACATTCTATGGTAATTGAAAAAGAGAACGACTGTGATTTTCCCAGTTTTCCATCAGAAAACCAAAATTGGATTAGAATGCAAGATCATGAGAAAGGAAACATTTCAAAATCAATATAAACAAATATTAAATGTGGTGAATTGCTTTAATTGATTTAATTGCTCTCTGGGTCACAGGGTTTCAGGTTTCCTTAACCTACGGGGGGGGGCAGGAAAGAGTACTTGTCTGTACCAGTAATTCTTGTTCGTCCAATGATTTTCTTTGTAGCCTCCCACATATATTTATTTATGTAATTGGGGAGAAGAGCCTGGGTTGTGCCATCTGGGGTATTATATTTTACCCATGGATCCCATATTTTTTGGAACTGACTTTGTTCATTCAATATTCTAGTCAATTTCTCATTGACCAGAATCCAGTTCAGTTTATTATTAAGTAGTTGTATGGGTAATAATGGGGATTTTCACGATCTTGCAATAGTTACTTTAACCGCTGTGGAGACATGGGTAATAAGGGTTCTTAAGCTTTTATTTACAGTCAATATTTTGTTCCCCAGTAGAGCCTGATCTGGTAATTTACGGAGATCAATCCCAGTAACAGAATATATCATTTCATAAACCCTTGTCCAAAATATTTGTACCTTAGGGCAGGAGTGCCCAAAAGGTAGATTGGGGTCTAGCAGTAGACCATTAGCTGGTGACAAGTAGTTCTCAAGACACTGTCAAGAAACAGCTTGATTTAATTACTATCCTGTTTAATTATTTTCATTAAGATATTTATTACAGTTTATTATTAAAGTTACATAAACCTAACAATATACATTTGCTCAAAAATCAATACAATATTTAAGTAAAGTTTTTATTGGAACAGAATAGTAACAATGTTTTTTATGAAGCATTGGGTGTCATAGTAATTGTTTATCTTGTGTAGTCTGATTGGGACTAAGTTCCAGTGTAGTAAAACTTTATACCCTGCTTCAAGTAGGGAGGTATTGATTGAACTGTGAGCTACTGAGTCCCATATTTTAAGCCATTCTTGCTCCTCCAGGGGTCTGCCCAGGTCTCTCTCCCAGGCATATGATAGTTGTGGTGGGGCATTGGCCTCTTTCAGTATTTGGTATAAGCTGGATAATACCCCTCTAGAATATGGGTAGTGCATACCATTTCTAGGTACGATGAAGGAGGAGTGTCCGTTCCGCTGTACTTAGCTTTCATGTAATGCTGTATTTGTAGGAAGTGGAACCGTTCCTCTGGTGATGGAGAGTGTAGTTGCTGGATTCTTTCCCACTGTAATGGTCCAGTCACACCATTTAATAGTTTCAGAACTGTAAGACCTCTAGATTTCCACCACTGGAAATTGTGCTTATCTAAGCCGGGTGGTGGTGGGATTGTAATTTTGTTTAATATTTTATTTTGTCCAGATTTTTAAGGTATGTTCCACCATTTGGGTTAAAGTGCTTGTCTGGTCACAAGTGGGATCCAAGGGAGTGCAGCTAATCTTATTGTTGAGTCATGATTCTTCCATGGTGACCCATTTTGGTGGTGGATTGACAAACCATAGTGGAATAATTGATAATTGAGCCGCTTGGTAGTATATATCAAAGTCTGGTACTCCTACGCCTCCCCTATGTCTAGGTGTTGTCATTATTGCCTTTTAAACCCTGGGGGGCTTGGCTTTCCATATAAATTGCATGACTTGTTTTTTGCAGACTTGATTGTCCTCTGGCCAGTAAGCATCCACTGGTAGATGCTGTTCCATGTGAATAAATCCTGGTCCTGTGGCTCCTCTGACTGATCACAATACCGGCCATCAGAATGAGTCACACTTGGTATTTTCGGGATTGTATAAAAATGCCTTATATTTTGCCTTAACAGTTTTCCATCACTCCTCTTAAGAACGAGGTGAGACTAGGCGTAGCACTTGTGCTTTTTCATACCAGGTAGATCCATTCCAAATTCTGAGTGCACAAGGAAAAATGTAAAAAGGTGTGTTTTACCTTTAATTTCTTTTCAATAGGAGATGAAAGCTGCAAGGGAGATGTTACTAATCAGAGCATAGTCTCCCTGTTTAATGGATATTGCTATCTGGCCCTAGTGTTCTGGAAGGAACAGGCAATCCCTTCCAGTGGTTCAGTTCGCATTTTGGAGCTCACCTTCCACAGGAAGGCTATCCTGTGGAAAGGGTATTTCAACTTAATTTGACGTTAGAGTGTCTCTCAGCAGGGCACATTCGGTAGGAGACATAGCTGTGTTAGTAACTCCCAGGGGACCTTGGGGTACCACCTGCTACTGCAAGAAGCAGAGGGAGCCTGTGGCTGTGACCAGATTTTGTTGTCTGTGTGGGACTGCCTGCCCTACCATTTGCTAATTTCCCCCCAAAGTTACGTGTTCAAGCAGCCAGTTTGCCACAATAGCCAAGCATGTATTTTAGCTCTTGTGGTGTTTAAACAAATGGCCTGCAGGTGTCACTGTGCATACACAGGACTTTCTGTACAGCTTGAAAGTGAAAGTAAGACTTATTTATGTAAGGGCTGCATAAACCTGCTAATAAAGCACTGTTATACTCTCCTCATCCTCGGCTACCAAACACAACAAATGGCGACAAGGATGTCTTTTCTACCTCTGCAGCAACCTGCACCTTTTCTACCAAACTCTGGTGAGCCTACCATACTTTTTACTACTTGGATCCATATGTTTGATAATTACATTATTGCTGCTGACCAAGGGGAGATTTCTACTGCTAGAAAGCCTGCTTTATTTTTTCATTGCTTGGGAGCAGAGGGACAGCGTATATTCTATACATTACCATTACCTGATGAGAATTATGAAACTGCTCTTACTGCTATAAAGAACTTTTTTGTGCCAAGAGTAAATGTGGTTGCTGAAAGATATAAATTTCGCCAACATGGACAATGTAATAGTGAATCCACAGAACAATTTGTAGCAGCTTTAAGAGAGCTGGTTGTTACCTGTGAGTATGGTAATCTAACAGATGAAATGCTAAGAGACCAAATAGTGGAAAAAACAAACTCACATTGCATT
>JAMBMQ010000020.1:796570-810126 GCA_024363595.1 Xenopus borealis | reverse complement strand
GATCTTTCTGTAATTCCTATCTTCATACCTTAAGTCTACTAGAGAATCATGTAAAGTTTGCTTCAAATAAGCTTAATTATATCCTAGTTTGGGTAAAGAACAGAGAAAAAGGAAAAGATTTTAAAAAAATCTGGATTATTTGGATAAAATTGGGTCTATGGGAGATGATCTTTCTGTAATTCAGAGATTTCTGGATCAAGGGTTTTTGGATAATGGCTGCTCTACTATGAAACTAATACTAATACTTTTCTTGTCTTTGAGCTTCTGGGTTAGGAAGATGTATTTTGTGCAGTTGATAAGGTTTCTGGTATAGAGAACTAATTTCACCATAATTAATTATTCTTTTGCTCATACTAACAAGACCTAGGGGACGGTACAACAAGGAAAAGTCAATAAATGACAACTGTCTTGACAAGGCCACCTGCCACTTATTCATTTTTCACTGCAGTTGCACAGACCTCTAGTCAAGGGGGATTGGGAATGTCTCCATTCTCTTTTTTCTTTGCATTCCTTGGGCAACAAGACATGTGAAAGGGGGTTTTGTCAGCTAATTATTGTTGGGGGAATTAGACAGGAGAATCAATTCAGCATAAACAGCAAAGGCATGAAGCCAAGACTCTGAACACTGCTCCCTGAACTCCTGCTTGGGGCCCTGGACACTTCCCCCGGAACCCTGCACCTGAACTATGTAAGCTGGGCACAAGGCTATCAGCAATGCCCCAGACTCCTGCCTCTCTCCCATTCATCTCCACGGTTTCCTTGGCAAAAACTAATATTGGCAAACCAACAGTGAGCTGCAGACTGCACATGAGCATAATCCTCTAGACTGGTGTTTATATTCATACAGAGTACCACTGGGCTCTGTACTGGGTCCTTTTGTATTAAAGTTTATTAATGACCTGGATGTGGGCATTGAAAGTACTATTTCTATTTTTGCAGATGATACTAAATTGTGCAGAACTATAGGCTCCATGCAGGATGCTGCCATTTTGCAGAGTGATTTGTCTAAGTTGGAAAACTGGGCAGCAAACCTGAAATGAGGTTCAATATTAATAAATGCAAGGTTATGCACTTTGGCAAAAAAATATAAATGCAAGTTATACACTAAATGGCAGTGTGTTGGGACTTTCCTTAAATGACATCTTTTTTCTAGATCTAGTGTTTTTTTGTAGATAACAATGTTGCCTAATTCTGGACAGTGTCATTCTGTGGATACTTTTCTATGGGAAAAAAGGCAGTTGCAAGGGGCATGATTACACTTTGCAAGTACATTAGAGGACATTATAGACACATTGCAGGGGACCTTTTTACCAGAGGCCACCCCTTCAGACTAGAAGAAAAGAACTGTCATTTGAAGCAACGTAGGTGGTTCTTCACAGTGAGGACAGTGAGACTGTGGAATGCACTGCCGGGTGATGTTGTGATGGCTGATTCTGTTATTGCCTTTAAGAGTGGCTTCGATGATATCTTGGACAGACATTATATCAAAGGCTATTGCGATACTAAACGCTATAGTTTGTATAGATATGGGTATATATAATTTGTGCAAAGGTATGGAGGGGTGTGTGAGTATGGATGCTGGGTTTTCATTTGGAGGGGTGGAACTTGATTGACTTTGTCTTTTTTCAGCCCAATTTAACTATTTAACTATGTAAATACTTATGCCTGCTTCAAACAGGATGCTGACTGGAAAAAGCAACTACAAGCAGATAAATCAACTGAAAAGGTATTTGTTATTACCTGTTATTAACTGTTATTTTATAGTAAGGTTGTATATTTAAATACTGTGGTTTCATTTTATAAAGTTTTTTTCTGTCTTGAGTGTTAAATAGCAAAGTTTGGTGTGCTATTGTGCTTACAGCAAGTTTGTCACAACCTGCTTTACTTTGCAGTTAGTTTTCCCTCAGTTTGAGGGGGTGGGGTTTGATAAATTGCACCTGAACAGACTGTATAAATAGAACCCCTGGGACTCCAGTGGAGCTTGCTCTAGTGTTTAGCTGCTCTTAAGTGTTTGGACTTTAAGTGGGTGATCTGTAAGTGGAGTTGCAAACCCCGGAGCTAGTGGGGGATCTGAAGTGGAGTTGCAAATACTGGAGTTTCAAACCAAAGGTGGTTCAAACTAGTTTGTTCTAAACCCTAATCTCTTTTTTATTCCTGTTTTGATCTGTTACTGGGATAATGAGCGTTAGCAAGATTGAAGGTCTGACCCAGTGCACAGTCTGCCATATGTATGCAGATTTGGAACAAGGATCCAAACTGCTTACCTCTGTGGTGGATATGAGCAAATTGCCACTTTGGAGGGTCGTGTTAGTGCACTAGAGGAACAAATTGCAACACTGCAGTTGATTGACAATTGTGGTGTTTATACAAATTGCCTGTGGGTGTCACTGTGCACATTACTTGTACTATGCATATACAAAGTACTTTCTGTACAGCTTGAGAGTGGTAGAGTTGGAGGTTACTGTTGTGTAATGGCTTCATGAGCCTGCTAATAAAGTACTGTTATACTCTACTAATTCTCGGCTATCAAAACACAACAGTCTTGAAAGGAGTCTCTTGCTAACTGAGCAGGACCTAGCAGGGTCAGATAGTTTTGGGGGGAACAGAACAGCAGCAGGATGCTAAGGCAGCTAGCTGGGTGACAGTTAGAAAGTCTAAGGTGGGCAAAAGGAAAATGGAGGCTCATCCGGGGTTTATACATCCCATCAGATACGCCAGATTGTGTGAAGAAGATTGGAGTGTGAACTCTGTATTGGTAATTCTAGATGTGGCTGCTCTCTCTAAGAGCCGGGATACCAGTTTCTCTAGTAGTGGTGGGGAGATGAGTCAGGCCTAAGCAGATTGTGGTTGCAGGGGATTCAATTATCAGGAAAGTGGATAGGGTACTCTGTCAACCGGTTCGCTACAACCAAACAGTTTGCTGTCTACCTGGTGCCAGGGTTCAGCATGTGGTTGATCGGGTACTAATGCCAAAATAAATGGTAGATGGAAGACCTTAAATAGTTAGTTCAGGGATCTAGGCTCTAATATTAGGGGAAGGTATTCCAATTTAATTTTTTTTTGAAATTTTGCATGTGCCACGAGCAAATGTTTAAGAAGACAGTGGGAGCTTAGGGAGCTAAATACATGGCTCAAGTCTTGGTATAGGAAGGAAGGGTTTGGGTTCCTAGAGCCCTGGGATGATTTTTTCTTGGGGTACAACCTATAAAGTAGTGACTGATTGCACCTCAATGGAAGGGGGTCCACTGTGCTAGGGGAAAGAATGGCCAAGAGGTTGGAGGAGTGTTTAAACTAGGCAAGTGGGGGGTGGGTGAGATAAACAATTATGGAATTATAGAACATGTTAAGATAAACAAAGGTCTGGGGCCAGATGGTATTTATCCCAGGGTACTTAACGAGCTGAGTTCTGTGATTGCCAAACCTCTTTTTCAGGATTCATTGATGTCTGGCATGGTGCAGAGAGACTGGCGAATTGCTAATATGGTGCCACTATTCAAAAAGGGAACCCGTTCTTAGCCTCAAAACTATAGGCCAGTTAGTCTGATGTTGGTGATAGGAAGGCTTTTCGAAGGGTTAATTAAGGATAAGATATTGGACTTCATAGCGAATATCAATAATATGAGTGTGTGCCAGCATGGTTTTATGCATAATAGATCTTGCCAGATTAACTTAATTTCTTTTTATGAAAAGGTAAGCAGGGACCTCGATTCTGGGATGGCAGTGAATGTGATTTACTTAGACTTTGCTAAAGCATTCGATACAGTGCCACACAGAAGGTTACTGGTTAAATTAAGTATTTATACATTGGTAGAGAACTGGCTAAAAGATAGACTACAAAGAGTGGTGGTAAATGGAACATTTTCTAATTGGACTAGTGTTGTTAGTGGGGTACCGCAGGGCTTTGTACTGTGTCCCTTGCTTTTCAAATTGTTTATTATGAGGTGGGCATTGAAAGAATTGTTTCTATTTTTGCAGATGATACTAAATTGTGCAGAACTATAGGTTCCATGCAGGATGCTGCCACTCTGCAGAGTGATTTGTCTAAGTTGGAAAACTGGGCAGCAAACTGGAAAATGAGGTTCAATGTTGATAAATGGAAGGTTATGCACTTTGGCAAACATAACATAAATGCAAGTTATACACTAAATGGCAGTGTGTTGGGAGTTTCCTTAAATGAGAAGGATCCTGGGGTTTTTATAGATAACAACTAATTCTGGCCAGTGTCATTCTGTAACTATTAAAGCAAATAAAGTTCTGTCTTAATTTAAAAATCGGCATAAACTCAAGGGATGAAAACATAATTATGCCTCTTTATAAATCCCTAGTAAGGCCTCATCTGGAGTATGCAGTGCAGTTTTGGACTCCAGTCCTTAAGAAGGATATAAATGAGCTGGAGAGAGTGCAGAGACTAAGTGCAACTAAGCTGGTTAGAGGGATGGAAGACTTAAATGAGGGTAGACTGTCGAGGTTGGGGTTGTCTGGAAAAAAGGCTCTTGTGAGGGGACATGATTACAGTTTACACATTAGAGGACATTATAGACAAATATCTGGGGACCTTTTTATCCATAAAGAGGATCACCGCACCAGAGGCCACCCCTTCAGACTAGAAGAAAAGAACTTTCATTTGAAGCAGCGTAGGTGGTTTTTCACAGTGAGGCCAATGAGGTTGTGGAATGCACTGCCCAGTGATGTGATTCTGTTAATGCTTTTAAGAGGGGCTTGGATGATTTCTTGGACAGACATAATATCAAAGGCTATTGTGATACTAAACTCTGTAGTTAGTATATGGCCATATATAATTTATGGGACAGTATGGAGGGGTGTGTGTGTGTATGGATGCTGGGTTTTCATTTGGAGGGGTTAAACTTGATGGTCTTTTTTCAACCCAATTGTACTACCAAGTGCTGGAAACTATTTTCAGTTCTTGCTTTGAAATCAGTAAAATCTAAACTTCGTTGCTGGCCAGTTTATGGTTAGTTACAGGTTTGTGTAAGCTTTGATCTGTTGTTGCAAGTAGTGCTAACATTTGTAGGGACAACCTTCCAAGATGAATTAAGAACATTAGGATATTTTTTGTACCTGCAAATATATTTGCTTTGATGTTGTATATACAGCAACTTTATTTTAGATGTTTGATTTTTCTTCTGAGCAATACATTACAGAATATTTACATAAATGTGTATGTGCTAGTTATGATGTATGATTATGATTGGTCACCCTGAGATTAGCATGCCACTTCTTCTGGCCAATTGAAACCTGCAGTTTGATGTTACCAGATAGTACTAAAAATAACTGAACACTTGGAACATTAAATCTTTTTATTGTGAATAATAGCATGGACCTATGCAAAAATATACAAAAATATTTTGGAAACTGCTCCCCCTTCTCTTTAAAAATTAGTTGTGCTCTAGAAAGGTGCCTCAGATGAGAATTATGATGGGTAAAACCCCAGAGCAGTGGTTATGGCCCTGCCACTTATAGTTACCTGTTTGGCGTTCCCAACCTCTAATTAATTGCTGAGCAGTTGCATGTGACAGGAAGTCAGGGTAACAGAAAGGGAGAGTATAAGGTAATGAAACCAGTATTGGAGGTTAAGGGCTAAAAGGAGAAAAAAAACTGCAATAAAAATACCCCAACCACCTACCCTGCATCTCCCTCCTCCCCCAGCCTAACTGACCCCCCCCCAGGGCAAATGGATTCTGTCCAGCGGTGTTCACAGAAGCCATCTTCAGCCACTTTGGTAATCTTCAGAATGAGAACGGTGCTTTAGCAATTTTCATGAGTTTCAGCGCATGCATAGATGTTGCAAAACAGAAAATTGCTCCAGCTGCACATGCAGAGATACATTGGTCTCATTCCCAAAGAGAAGATGGCTGTTGTGAACTCCGCTGGACAGATTCTGCACGGAAGTAAAGAGTTACTGGCATTTGCCAGGGAGCAGCTAGATTGGGAGGGAGGAGGTTTATGTAGGATGGGGGGCAGGGTTTTTTTTTATTACGGGTTGGTTTGTCCTTTAATCTGCAGACCTTTACAGATTTAAGGCTTTTTACATTATCCCATTCAAGACATTCCCTGTAAGTAATATTGTTTTGCAGTTTCACATCTGAAATGCTTGTCTAGGGAATGATAATGTTCTCCTATCTTTGTTAGTTTATTATGGTTTATTGCGCATCCATCTAGTAGTTAGATGCTGCTTATAGCAGCTAGCCATGTTCATAATACAGCTGTCATATCTTCACATGCTGATTTCTATTTTGTTCATGTATTTGTATTCGCAGTTTCACAACATTTGTATAAGTAAACACTTTCAACATCACTTTGTGGTCTGAGAGTTGTTATGCAAAGGTGTTTAGCTTGCTGGATAATTGGATAGGTTATTCAGTGAGGCCAGTATAGTGGTCTCCAACCTTTTTTACCTGTGAACCACATTCAAAAAGCGTTGGGGAGCAACACTAGCATGAGTCCCTGGGGGTGCCAAGCGCTATGAAATATATTGGCGCTATAGAAATACATGTTGATAAGAAGGAGCTCTGATTAGCTATTTGGTAGCCACCATGTGGACTGGCAAGCTCTATGTTAATAAGTAAGAGACTCTGTTTGGCTGAACACAACAGCTCTCAAAAATACATTCAATACATCATCTCTTTCCAAATTTGTTTTCCGAAATACAAGTATTCCATTCATGTTTTTATCCATGCCTTGCAAGAACAGACTAATTAATTAACCTATGCTGCAATGTCCACTCTACGCTGAGTGCACATATGCACCAAAAGCACACAACATACAGGATTATAGTGAGCACTGGCAATTTTGTATCCCCACATATAACATAATTTGCTTTACCATATTAAATAAAAAAACAGAAGGAATGTGCAGTGAGTGTTTCTAGACATGTACGTTGCAATGACACAACAATTCTTTTACCTGTTGAGCCCCCCCCCCTGCACCAGTAACACTAGCTTTCTCACCAACACTCTTTTCCTTTAAATGCCTTCTAAATTAAATTCCTTGGTTTTAATATACATACCAAAAACTATTTCTGAACCTGGATCCCCACAAAAAACAAACATTTTCTGCATTTATTTTGATCCTGATGATTAAATTGAACCTATTTTAACCCCCAACTGTTTGGTTCTTGCTCCATATTACCTTCCCTGTCTCATTTTAGAAATATTGTTAAATATGTTCTATAGCTTGTACTGAAATTAACCCATTAAGCCCTTGCTCAAAGTGATACTTTTCATTTAAAACCTGCTGCTAATGCAAATTTAAGACCTGCATCCTCAACTTGCATTTCCACTATCCATCTTACCTTTGTGCAGAGCAAACTAGCAGAAGGGTAGCCAAATATGAAAGACTTGCTCCAATCCAGCTCTCTCTCCCCTGACTCAACATTTCCACCTGGACCATGGAGGGGAGGGGTGAGGATGGACTACAAAATCCTGCAAGCCTGTAAAAGAAATATAAAAAATACAGCTAACAAAAATATGAGAGGGGATCCTTCTTGCATGAAAAGAGAGAGGAAAGATGTCTGCTCCAAAACAGACGATGAAATCAGATATATTGACTAATCCTCTCTCTTCTTTCTAACATCAGTTCAAAAACATAAGGATTGGATCCAGAATTCAAATCCAGGAGCACTGTGTATTGGTTTCCTCTTCTATCTCTTCCTTATTCCACCTGCATTCTTCATGGCTCTTGCAAGCTAGGGGTGAGTGGTGGGAGAGGGAGACTTATCTAGTTAGCAAAATGGGATCTCCCCCCTCTCCACCTTGCTACCTCCGTCTTTGTAGCTACTAGATTTGGTAGGGGGGTTCTATTCTTTGCCACCCTTGCTCTTCCTCTGTTATTTTTTTCTTTTTTCTCTTGGGGATCAGAGGAAACAATTGTGTTAACTTAAAGGAGAAAAGGGGTCGCTTGTGAAGCAAGACGATGAGAGATGTGTCATTATATCTGCTGTAGCAGGATCTGTGTACAGCAAATAGTGAAGAGGGAGGGAAGAAAGGAGGGAGGAGAGAGATATTGAAAGGAGGGGGAAGGGAGACATAGTGAACACAGAGAACATAGGAGAGTGGAAATGGTGATTTAAAAAAAGGAACAAATAAGATGTAGAAAAATGTCTTGTTAAACTAAAATTCCGACATTATATGTGATAGCATTAACTCTTTCACAGAGGGCATCTTCTTTCTCTCCCTCCTTCCAAGGTGTGCCTGCTTGACATAGGTGAATAGGAAATGCTAGAATGGGAGCTGTCTCTGGTGCTGAAATGCACAACAGTCAGCCTCAGGCCATTCAGCTAAACATCACATCAGGACCTTTGACATTGTCAAAAGCAGAACTGACAGCCAGTCTTTTTCTGTAAGCATTTTGTCTTACATTGTGGGCAAAACAGCATTGGGGTCCTTTGGAATTCAATATATATTCAATTCTTCCAAAGTCCTGTGCAAACTAGTTCTTCCCTTTGCCTTGGAATTGAGATTATTTAAAATGAATCTGCCTTCCTTCCACCCAGTTGGTTCATCTGATCTGCAGGTGTAGGGAAAATGCACATATCTCACATTAAGCAAAATATATGCATCACCTTGTGTTATTACAAACCTACTTGAAATGTGTATCTAATAACCTGTGGCTCCTGCTGTATTTTTAACCACTGAATGTTTTAGGCCATTGGCTACTTTTGTTTTAAAATACCCAAGGCCAAGATGTCGTGCTGTGCACACATAATATTAATTATTGACTAGAGTATTTATTCAATTCAATTCAATCCTGTCTAATGTTTGAACATGGTCCCACTTAGCTCAAAACACGTTTATAGATACAGGAAAATATTGGTTTGCCAGTTTTAACTGTGACTTTAAATGTGAATTCTATTTTAGGTTGACCCAGTAGTATCCAGTCTCCCTGTGGCTATCCAGCTGTTGTCAAACTACACATTTCAAACCATAGGAGGCACTGTTCTAGTGCAGTGTTTGCAACAGAGGCACATATTGGACATTGTTAATTTATCAGATGAAGCGATTTGATATTGCAACTCAAGAGCTGGAGCTCTTCATGTGTCAGTCTAAAACAAATATCTCTTTCTGTCTGTTGCTGCCTTTATTACACTGCTGCAAACTCCATGAAGTGTAGGCTAAATGAAAGGGCTATACTTCGTTTTGTGCCCTTAGTGCTGGCCCTGTTGTGTAAATCGCAGTGTAACCCATGCTCATATCACGACACTAGATGGACACTTTAACTATCTGTGGTCTGGATAGCCCAGATTAGTGTTACATTTCTATCCATTCATCCTTGTTTGCTTGGTTTGTCCCTTTCCCACAACCTTTGATTTTTCTCCTCGTTCTCCCCCCCCACCTTTTTCACTCCCACATTCATGTCTTTTTCTCACCTACAGAATATGCATCTAATTTTTAATATGTGTTGATTATGTTCTTTTTTACTCTGACAGTTTATTCTCCCTTCCCACTCTAAATTCTCCATTTAGCTTTTGTCCTGACCTAAGCTTTTCTGTCATGCAGTTTGCTTCCCCCCCCCTTCTCTTTTTTTGCATCTCTGTTTTCTATCTTGCTTTCGTTACCACTCCTTTCATATAACACAAGAGCATCCCCTCATAATGCCTGAGGAAAGACTGGGCTGGTTGTCATGGTGATGACGGATGCTGAAGCCATGACGATTTAAGCTTGATCTTGCTATTGGACAGAAAACCAAAGAATTCCCAGATTTACATATATTAGTGTATTTGTTTAGATACATCCTTGTGAATGCCAGAGGGAAATATACATGCTTATCTACATGTCTATATAATATATATCTGTATCTATATATATATGTGTGTGTGTTTATATAATATAGTATAGTATTTAGCAATGCAGGTTTTTAAGACAGGGAAACAGAGAGACAGATTTACAGAATTTACAGATTTACAGAAAAATAAAATGATAGAAAAATGATAGCCATAGTAGGGAAAGTGCTGGTAGAAAGATATAACATGACATTGTAATATGAATAAACACATGTTAAATACAGATAATTTGTCTTTGGTTACTTGTCACACATTTTATTATATAGACATACAGGACAATAAATGGAAAATGGTGCTTATGGCAACAGGGAAGATAAAAGAGCAAAACGGAAACCAAAATATGGTATAGTATTTCAGGTTCTTTTTGTAGCACTCTGTGATAGAGATAAAAAAGTATCTCGTAAGTTCCCCTTTACAAGAAGAAGCTTTCTTTTAAATTCCAAGTGGTGTATGTAATTATAAATGTTTGTTCCGTAGACCTTCACCAAATGTGGCCAAAATGCCTTCTCACAAGACTGTAGTTAAAATTATCACATGTAGTATTCCCCAATTTTCTCCCTTTCTCCATGGGCTACTCTTTGGCTCCAACATAAGGATACGAAAATACCATAGTATAATACTGTTTATATTTTTTAGGATAAAAGGTTTAAAATATTTCACTCACATTCATTTCCATGAGATTTAGTCACAGATATATATATATATATATATATATACAAAATCAAAGTCCTAACGCACACCATTCATAGTTGACTCCATGTGATTTAAAACACATACCTGGGTGCTACTCAAAAAAAGGCTGCATTATCCATACTCCACAGGTAACGGTGCACACCAGGATTTTTTGGTTTAAAACTCCATATTTATTGAAAAAAGTTTAAAACAGGAACCGGCCAACAAAAAATCCTGGTGTGCACCGATACCTGTGGAGTATATATGTATATATATATATATATATATATATATATATATATATATATACATAAGTCTTAGCAGGTTTCCAGTTTGTTTCAAGAAGAAAGAGTTTGCTACCATCCTTCCTCCTTTGTGGTGCTTCCCTGCCACTTACTGTGACGTCACTTCCACCTGACACGTTTGACCGAACCTGTCAGCTTCCTCAGACGCCGGAAGTATGTTCTACGTGGTTTCCTTAAAAAGCTGATTGTATTTGGTTCCCCAGACAACCATTCTGGCTTACATTATCTTGCGTTCCACCAGTCTCCGGTGTAGCTGATCTTACTTCTGGGTTTGTTGGTTGAGCAGGTTACTATGGCAACCCAGTGATCATTTATTTAAAAGTCATTCATTGGAGTTTTTTCTTCGCCATCCTTATTAGCTTTGTTTTCTACATTTATACAGGGATTCTAAGTATTACTTATACATGAGAGTTATCTATTTGCAGCATTAGTGAGGCATAAAAATACACTAAAACAGAATCTCTATCCATCTATGTCCAAATGTGTCTTCCATTAAAAACATCACATGGTTTCAGCTTGTGTTAGGATATCCATTATGTTTCAAAAATATTTAATGGTTATTTAATATGTCATGGGTACCTCCTTCGGTCTATCAGTAATACTATCAATTTATGTGTTAATGCATTTGTTTTTATTATGAATTCATTTTAAAATGCAAAAAGTGCATTTTAACTTAATGTATTAACTCATTATTGACTAGGAATTTATTAAAGTGCTCTTGTGTCTTGTGGATTTCATATACAGCTGAGAGACTGAAGAGGATCGTCAGGAGAATGCAAATATAAAGGACTAATTATTCAGATTTTTTAACTTATTTATATTTTTATTGTATACAGGACAATAAAACTTAATAGTTACATACATAGTTACATAGTTAAATTGGGTTGAAAAAAGACGTCCATCAAGTTCAACCCCTCCAAATTAAAACCCAGCATCCACACACACACACATCTCCACTCTTTCAAACAAACCATATATGCCCATAGCTACACTAACTGTAGAGTTTAGTATCAAAATAGCCTTTGATATTATGTCTGTCCAAAAAATCATCCAAGCCCCTTTTGAAAGCATCAACAGAATGAGCCATCACAACATCACCCGGCAGTGCATTCCACAACCTCACTGTCCTCACTGTGAAGAACCACCTACGCTGCTTCAAATGAAAGTCCTTTTCTTCTAGTCTGAATGGGTGGCCTCTGGTGTGGTGAATGTAAGTCTTCCATTCCTCTAACCAGTTTAGTTGCACTTAGTCTCTGCACTCTCTTCAGCTCATTTACATCCCAGTCCTAAGGACTGGAGCGGAACTAGGAGGCGTGGGGCCTTGGTGCAGGCTATGTAGCCGCCCCCATAGTCCGGGAAACAGATTGTGGCGGATTTGCAATAGTGCGAACCACTGGAGGTCCACGAGGGGGTGCGGGCCCTGGTGCAGTCGCTGGATATAAATATCACCAGATAGGCTTAAGCCATTGTGTATTTTGTAGTTTGCATCCCACCCCATGCCCAGGGGAAGTGCCTGTGGGAACAAGTCTTTGCACTTAATTTGGCAGAATTTCCTGATTAATAAACTGCTGACCAAATTTGGCATTATTGTATTTATAAGAGGGAAGACATGCAGGTGCCCCTCCAGTGTTGGACTGTGGGGACACTGGGAAAAAAACTTGGCAGGCCCTGGCCTTTATGACCCCCACTGGCCTAGGGCCCGCTCCCCTACTTGGATACAGGTTTGCCACCTGGACTGCCAAGAGAAGAGTTAAGGTGGAGGGAAGTAAATGGTACAGGGTAGACATGCACACCGGGCTTGATGACAGATGAGGGGACGATGGCCCTTGCAGTCACAACCCCTGTGGAGCCGAGATGCCCCAGTCTAACCCTGTGCTCCATATCTTGCCCCCTAACTTGCACGTCATTCAGGCATGCGTGTTGATGACTTTCCAAACAGTCTACACCATTTTTTAGCCTGCTTATGGAAAATGGTAAGTACAAGATGTCCCTTCGATTTGTACCTTTACAAAAATCTGTCACGAGGTGTAGAGCACAACAGTGTTACAGATGCAAGTGCTGCTTAAAGGGCAAGTAAAGTATAAAATAGAATAAGGCTAGAAATGCTGTATTTTGTATACTAAACATAAACATGAACTTACTTCACCACAAGCCTAATCAAACAAATGATTTATGCTTTCAAAGTTGGCCACAGGGGGCTGTCATCTTGTAACTTTGTTATACATCTTTGCAAGACTAGACTACATACACATGCTCAGTGTGGTCTGTGCTTCTTAGGGATCATCATAAATGATCAAAAAACAAAGCTGTTTGAGTTCTGCATGGCTGGTAAGTAAGGTAGGGGCTCCCCCTGCTATTCATAAGTATGATTGTTTCACTGCCAGAAGTTAGGGACCGTCTGACAATTCCTATCCACAGCACTAAATGAAGGGAGAATTTCACTGCATACAGTCAGGGTTCTTATAAAAACGGTACACAATTTTAAATTTTATAAGTATATTGGAGATAGATTTCTTTTTCATTAAAGAAAGTAAAAAGGGGATTTTATTTTTTTGCCTTTCCTTGCCCTTTAAAGGACCATTAAGGGGCATTATTATGCTTATTTACAATTGCTAGCTTAGAAAATGGATGCAGAACTCTGCTCAGTAATAACACCAGACACAAGATCCTTTTGCCTACTTTTCTCAAACACTAGCATAATTACCCCGAAAACATCCTTAATAATGAATAAACAGATATCAGACAGACCACACTCAAATTGAGTAACAAACTGGTTGAAG
>JAMBMQ010000020.1:742535-759856 GCA_024363595.1 Xenopus borealis | reverse complement strand
TTCTGGGATGGCTGTGGATGTGATTTACTTTGCTAAAGCATTCGATACAGTGCCACACAGTTTGCCTGGAACATAGTATTTGTACCTAGATAGAGAACTGGCTAAAAGATACTAGAGTAGACTAGACTACAAAGAGTGGTGGTAAATGGAACATTTTTTAATTGGACTAGTGTTGTTAGTGGGGTACTGCAGGACTCTGTACTGGGTCCCTTGCTTTTCAACTTGTTTATTAATGACCCGGATGTGGGCATTGAAAGTATGGTTTCTATTTTTGCAGATGATACTAACTGACACTGACACGTTGCCGAGTGATTTGTCTAAGTTGGGAAACTGGGCAGCAAACTAGAAAATTAGGTTCATTGTTGATAAATGCAGGTTATGCACTTTGGCAAAAATAATATAAATGCAAGTTATACAGTAAATGGCAGTGTGTTGGGAGTTTCCTTAAGTGAGAAGGAACTTGCAGTGTTTATAGATAACAAGTTGTCTAATTTTGGGCAGTGTCATTCTGTAGCTACTAAAGCAAATAGGGTTCTGTCCTGCATAAAAAAGTGCATAAACTCAAGGGATGAAAACATAATTATACCTCTTTATAGATCCCTAGTAAGGCATCATCTGGAGTATGCAGTGCAGTTTTGGACTCCAGTCCATAGGAGGGAAGTAAATGAGCTGGATAGAGTGCAGAGACTAAGTGCAATTAAACTGGTTAGAGGGATGGAAGACTTAAATTATGAGGGGAGACTGTCCAGCTTGGGGTTGTTTTCTCTGGAAAAAGGTGCTTGCGAGGGGACATGATTACACTTTACAAATACATTAGAAGACATTATAGACAAATATCAGGGGATCTTTTTTACCCATAAAGAGGATCACCGCACCTGAGGCCACCCCTTCAGACTAGAAGAAAAGGACTTTCATTTGAAGCAGCGTAGGTGGTTCTTCACAGTCAGGACAGTGAGGTTGTGGAATGCAATGCCGGGTGATGGCTAATTCTGTTGATGCTTTTAAGAGGGGTTTGGATGATTTTTTGGACAGACATAATATCAAAGGCTATTTTGATATTAAACTCTACAGTTAGTATAGCTATGGGCATACATGGTTTGTGTGAAAGAGTGGAGGGGTTTGTGTGTGTATGCTATTAAATTTGGAGGGGTTGAACTTTGTCGGTTTTCAACCAAATTTAACTATGTAACTATGAATTTGTCTGTACAATGACATTGAATCAATTGTGACCAACTGGAACATTTAAAAAAAAGCCAAAAGTCTGTGATTGTGTCAGTTCATTAAAACACATTCCCAACTGACAGGAATGTGGTAATAAATGTGATAAAGTTAGTGTTAGGAATGTGTTTTTCTAGGGGCTGCGACTGCACAACGGCCCGCATCCCTTCAGGGCCAGCCGGTGGTTTCCACATTCGCAAATATCTGCTTCCGGGGGAGGGCCTGGTCCAGGTTGTTCTTTTACTGGCTAGAAATATACCAGTATTTACCTATCAAGGGCTACAATGGGGAAATCATTGGCATTAATCACTGTCAGTAGAAACAGCTTTCTTAGTGTATAAATCTAGGGAAAGACTGACTAAGTTGCAGTTTGCCCATATTAGATCACAAATTATGTTGATTTACTTTGTATATATTGTACTCACCCTTCAACATTCTTTACAGTGTTGCTTCATTACTGTCCCAAAATACATAACTTTCTTTAGGTGTTGTGTATTTAAGAAGTCACATGGCTCAATTTCTACAACAAATAGTTTGGCAAGCAACTTTCTAAACAAGAATCCCTTTTACTAACAGTTGGTAGACAGGTATCCACAGTTCACACTGGGCAACCTCACAACCTGGAATTATGTTAATCCAATGACTCTTTAGCACTCTTGGCTCTATCCTAAACTTATTGCCTATACTCAGCAAACTGGCAGCTCCAAAGGCATTCTGGATAAATCTTGGGATGAATTTGATATCTTGCGTCAGATTGATTCATGTTATTTGTGCTTTGTTTCTATGTGAGTGCAAATCTCATGTAGGCTATAACTCTTAATATGAGAGACATGTACACATTTGTCAAGTAGTCAAACAGTCATAGCTTAATATGGAATTTAATAGTGGGCTGCATAAAAATATATTGGCATGTATATCTCTCTTTCTCTCAGTATCTCTGTCTAGCTGCCTATGTACAAACTGAACTAAAATCTGCATAGAAAAAATGAGACATATTATAATTGGACCTATTGATAAATATGTATATGAAACTCTGGCATTTAAAATTATATATATATATATATACACGCACACATGAACATTAATGTAAATTAGGGAACTCTCTCCAATCCTGTCCAATAGCAACATCAACTCAAATCTTCACGACTGCAGCATCTGTCATCTCCATGACAACCAGCTTGGTCCTTCCCCAGGCATAATGAAGGGATGCTCCTGTGTTATATGAAAGCAGGGGTAGAGAAAGCAAAAGAAAACGAGATGGAGAGTGAGAAAGAAAGAGAAATGAATGGGTGGGAGATGCATTGAAAAAAAAGGTCAGGAAATGGGTTAAAGGGGAGTATTTTGAATGGGAAGGGAAAAAGAAGCATATAGAGCAAAGTGGAATATAATACATTTTAAAGTGAGATGAATATAGGTATGAATGTGGGAGTACAAAAAGGTGTGGGAAGAGGGTGGGGGAGGAAAAGCAAAGGTGTGTGGGAGAGAGATAAATCAAGGAAAAACAGAGGGGGAGCAGCAAGAAAAATGGATAGAGATATAATACATAAGGACACAAGCAAATGGACAAATCACAGGGAGCGGGGAAGTCATAATAACTGACATAATATTAGGAGGAGGACTTTCATAAGCAGATTGCCAGAATACCCCAGTAACTAGAACCTGCAGTTCATGCAGTTTGCACCAGTGCAACAAGGGCGATCTATGAGGCACACACTGACAGAAACAAAGGGGAATAATGGGAAATTAACCAGTCTTATGTGTTGTAGACTGACATAGTAACAGACAGAAAGTGATATGAATCAAGAGGTTGCCCTGAAGCATTTGACAAATATGATGTTACAGATCAAATAACTGAATCTGATAGGTCAGGCATATCCTGCTTGTACCTCTTGAGCTGTTCAACTAAACCCACCAACAGCCCTTGGAAAATTGCTGTTCTCCAACAGCTGGAGATCTGCCACAGATTGGATATCCGTGTGCTAGATTCTATGCCACTTTATAGGTAGATTGCACAGTTCCAGCATTCTTCTTTTTATGTATTTTTTTATTTAAAGTACTTAACCATGTTTATGATGTACATTTCTCTATCTCTAATTCTATGCCCAGAATGGCCAGCATCCCACTGAATCCATTGCCTGGAGCGTTTGCTGTTATCTGTAATAAATGTGCTTTGTATTCTGATTCATAAATAAAAGTATATATGTACATGCAACATATAATGCTTTTATTCTGTATCGTATAGTATTACCCTAGGGGAAGGAGAGCAGAGAATAGCAAGACACTGTACAGTGAGAATCATCTATTTTACCAATCAGCGAAAGGCAGGAGCTATGGGATATGGATTCTATTCATCTTGTGGAGTGACCAGGGGATGAGGGAGCTATTAGATATGGAGTAAGGAGCCCTCCCACTGCAAGATGACACAGAGACACAGACAGAAATATACTGTGGGACATAGAGTCTCTCCTTCCAGCCGCAGTGTGAGAAAGGCATAGAGGAGATTATGTATGCATCGCTGTGGAATCTTAATGAGAAAGAGCCGGAACATATTCGCCTCAATTTTTTCATTAAACCATAAAACCATAAAATCATACATGGAGTGCTAGATTGAAATATTTTAGTTTAAACCTAGGCATAAAGGATGATAATAATAAAGCTTCAGCTCATCCAAAAAAAAAAAAAAGTGACAAACTGCTGTACATCAGTATAGGATTAAAGGGCTTTGGGGAAATCAGATCTCTTTTGAACAGATTAGTAATAAGAGAAGGGGGTGCGGGTATTTATCCCTACGCATTAGATCTGTGCCTTTCCTTTCAGGTGTGCAGATCAGATGACTGAACTGGCTGTAAAGAAAGGCAGATTATTTGAAATAAACCAAGCTGCAGGGCTCAGAGATGTATTAGAGACGGGGTTTTGCTCACAACTCTCATGGGGTTTGGTACAGTTACTGAGAAATCACATACTGATGAACCCAGTGCTGCTTTTTATGCTCAAAAAAAAGGGGGGGGGGGAATCATGTGCCAGAGATAATTTTTCCTGTGCTACTGTTATCAAATTCAAAGGAAGGTGATGTGAATGTATTTCCCTGCAAGTTAAGCAGCATTACCCCAGGTTGTCTTTTCTTATGCTCCAGTGTAAGTCTCCTAACTACCAATCGTGTTCAGCACCTGGGACAGCTCCTCTCACTGCAGCAGCAAACAGCAACAAGCTGCCCTCCCCCACTCATCTGTACTCTGCACACAGTCCCCTCGCTCCCTGCAAGGAGGCAGAGTGTGGAAGGATGAAGACACCCTCCATGAAAGAGTTAATGCTGTCACATATAACGTCAGAATTTCAATTTGCCCACAGATTTTTCTCCATCTTTCCTTTCCCCCCTCTCTCTATCTGTTCCTTTTTTCACCCCCTCCTCTCTCCTCCCTCCGTTTTCCCTCTGCTCACTACTTCTCCCTACCCCCTCCTTTACTCACCCCCTCCTTTCTCTATCTCGCTCTCCCCTCCCTCCTTAGTTCTCTTCCCTCCCTCTTCACAATGTGCAGTACTCAGATCCTGCTGCAGCAGATATAATGGAGCATCCCTCCTCCTCTTGCTGAAGCAAACCCTTTTTTCTCCTTTAATTTTCCCCAATTCCATTTTCTTTGACCCCCTTCAGCAAAGAAGGCTAACAGAGGAGGAGGGGAACAGAGAGAGGCAAAGCATAGCCCCCCCCCCCAACTGTAGCAGCTACACATACAGGGGGTAGCAAGGTGAAGAAGGGGGAGATCCCATTTTGCTACCTAGATCAATCTCCTTCTCCTCCATCAGCCTGGCTTGCAAGAGCCATGAAGAAAGTGCAGATGGATGAATAACCAACAAAGAAGGGGAAAATAGAACAGGAAGAAAGCTACCTTGCTCCTGGATTTGAATTCTGGATCAGATGCCAATTTTCTGGATTGATGTTACAGAAAAGTGAGAGGATTAGCCTCTCTGCCTCCTTATACACAATTCCCTCATCTCCTCTATCCTGTTTTGGGGGAGATATTCTTCCTCTTTATTTTTCATGCAGGAAGAATCACCCATCATATTTTTGATAGCTGGATTTTTTATTTTCCTGTAAGGGGGTTGCAGAATTTTGTAGCCATCCCCCCATCCCCTATCCTTCTTCCCTAGATCCTCACCCCCCTCCCCTCCATGGTCCAGGTGGAAATGTTGAGTCTGGGGAGAGAGAGCTGGATTGGAGCAATTTTCTCATATTTGGCTACCCTCCTGCTAGTCTGCTCTGCACAAAGGTAAGATGGATGGGAGAGATGCAAGCGGGAGGGTGCAGGAGGTATACACATATTAGATGCAGGTGCTAACCTAGGAACTGAGCTACCATTGAAGCTCAGTTTGTGATCATCTGTACACTGTTTAAAAGGTATTGTCAAAATGATATGAGAAATAAGGTGGGATGGGTAAAGAAAACAAAAGTGCTGCTGTGAATGTGCTGATAACGGGTTGATGAGGTGAACATTGGGGAAATTGAGGAGATAATTCTACTAGAGGAAGAGTAAGACTGTAGAGGTTGTCAAGATGGATGTGTAGTTTTCAGGAGAAATGCCAAGCTGTGGGAATGCAGTGAAAAGGGAGGGGGGGAGGGTTGTGAAGAATGTTGATTGTAATAAATAGTAATTGGATGTTTTGTCGGGAAGGTTAAGGTATTGTTATTTACATGTTCAGGGTTATCAAACAGAGCGTGCTACAAGGTTCAGATGGGCTATTTGCATTGTGAGGATTATTACAAAATTGATGAGCACATGAAAGGACAATAACATTTTTATAGAGCATGTCTGCCACTGCAGTTGCTTGTGAGGAGAGATATCTGCAGCATGAAAGCGAATATATTACATTTATAGTAATGGAAAAGGTTTTTTTCTTAACTGTGCTACAGCGGTGCAGAACAATACTCCCTTGTGCAGAAAGAAGCCTCGGCCACTTAGGCCTTTTGACATTAGAAAGATGTTCTGTGAGAAGGTCCTGGGGGATGCTGGGAAATAAAAAGATGAAAAGAAAGGTAATTTGAAATACAATTAGAAAGTAAGGAAGAATTCATATATCCAGGAAACCAAATACTGCAATGGAAACACTATTACATTTATAAATGGTCAAAAAATGTCACAAGGCCAACAGTTCACCTGTTTTTTTTACTGAAAAATTCCTTGTGTGAACATTTTGCCAAATTTCACCATGGAAAATTTGGAAACCAAGATACATTTTCCCATGTCAAGTTTTTTTCTTTCTCATTCTATGAGAAAGAAGATATGTTTGTACAGTTTTCTGGAGAGACTGGGAATGCTGAAGATGTGAGTTATATGAGCCTGTGATTTCAGAACTGGGTCTGTAAAGACATGAAATAATAGGGGCCATACTATAGTATATAGTATATATAAGATTCAGGATATTGTAAAAAAAAATGCACAAAGTTTGCCCAGGCCTTGTAACCCATAGCAACCAGGCAGATGCATTACTGCCCTTTTGCCAGTCGGCACTCCCTAATTTGCATGTCTGAATGACAAGGGAGGTGGGGATGGGAAGGGGATACCCAGGTGCCTCCTCCATTCTGGTGGGGGTGGGAGGGGGATACCCAGGTGCCTCCTCCATCCTGCCCCTCATGAATACAATGCGGCGGAATGCAGGCAGTGTTGTATTCACTGACAATTTCATGTCTTTGTGCTCCCTTCTGGTGACTCACTGGTTGCTATGGGTGTCTAGAAGCAGAGGCAAACTTTGCACACCCTTTGTGCTGATTAGGTTGCTAAAGAGGAATGGTGTTAGTAGGGTATTAAATTGACTGGCTATTTGAGTGGAGGTAGTTTGTGGAAGGCTACTTCTCTTTTGAATCAAATAATTATTAAATGTTTCTAAATTTCATATTTTATTTGTTTCTAATTTTAAAGTATTTCTTTGTGTGTGATGGTAAGTAAGTTGCATAAATTGACATAGACGGCAAAACAATCCTATTGGGTTTATCTGATTTTTAAAAAATGTTTCTAGTAGGCTTAACATATGATCCAAATTACATAAAGCTCCCTTATCTGGAAAACCACAGCTCCCAATGTACCATTGGCGGGGTTTAAAGTAGTGTTGTAATCTCATATAATTACACGTAGTTAGGTATAAAAAAAAAAAAGAATAATTTTGCTTGATTTGATGTAGATTTTGTAAGCTAATGCTTCCAAAGAAGAGGTTGGAAATACAATTGTGGTGCCTGTTTTGTGAAGTTTGAGACTAAGATGGATTTAATAAACTGAAATGCAATTAATGTAATACAAATGCCAATATGAATTGTAATGACATCACATAGGCTTTGATTTCTCCAAGGGGAAATGGCTGCCTTATTATAATTAATTATTAATTATTGGAAAGGTCACTGTGCTTGAATAGAAATAAATGCTAGGAAATCTTTTTTTATTCTCACATGATATCTGCAAGAGACTACCATATTACAATCCTCTACTGAGAAAAAAGCAGGTTTTCTAGTCAGGGCCATTATAATAGGAGCTGCAGATACAGTGGAGATGGGGGGGGGGAGTAGTGAAGAAGGCCCATTTAGACCCAGTCTAATGATCAAGTTCAAAATATATCTTCTTATATTCTAGTTATGCCACTAGCTGCAGTTCTAGTAAAGAAAAGCAACCTATCAGCAGGATGATTTTTCTGGCCCGCTCTTCGATGCAAACCCCATGGCTCTATCCAAAAAGAAAATTATTGTATGGCAATTAAAAACCAAAAAGCTCATCCAATGATAAGGTTGACTTGGGTGCAATGGCCCAAGTCCATCTCTTAATGGTATAGCTGTAGCCAGGGCCGGTCATACCAAGTGCGGGGCCCAATTGGAACCATTTTGGTGGGGCCCCCTAGAAGGAACTTTGCTGTCTGTTGTAGGGTCACAGAGCTGGATCGACAAATAGTGGCTGCTTTCCCCTCTGTCCAAGTGATGGCTGCCAGTTGGGGATGGGGGCAGGCTGGGCAACTGGGAGAAAATGTTCCCTCACTTTTTTTAATCTATGTGCGCCAAAAAAAATGCAAATTTTGGTTACTACTGTAAACTGTGTGCAGCATGATGGATTATATATACAACATTAATGCATTTCACCTGTTATTTGGACCAATTGGGTTTGGGGGGGGGCTGATTGAATTGGGTTTGGGGGGTGGGCTGGGCCAATCAGGTTCAGCTGTGGCTTGGGCCAATCAGGTCTGAGTGGGCTGGGCCAATCTGGATTAGGGGTAGACTGGGCTACAGGTGGATTAAGGGAATCCCCAATATTCTGGAATTGCTACACCATTAACTATTGTATCCCTATTCTTCCCTGTCTAATATATTTATAGATTGTATTTGGATCATTTTATTTTTATCCCCCTTGGGGTTAAAAAAATAGATAACTTGTAACAACATATCGACAACTAAAAAAAGGTAAAAAAGGTAAACAAAACTACCATACCATACCAAAAGCAACATCGTTTTGCTTACAGATTATGCAGCTTTTCAACTGTTCTCAAATATATGCAAATAGAAGTTTGCTATTCAGCCTAGGCCTTCATGCCTTGATTCCTGCCCAAATTCATTCTGATGATACCTTTCCTCTCAATGTGTTGGAAGCAGTTACTACAGTGTAAATTGTAGTTATAATAAAAGAACATATCTGTACCAAGAAATGTGTTGTCAGACCAAGGAAGGCATTATAATGGCAGGACATGTTTATGTACTGCTAGTGAGCCGGGCTGCAAAACAGTGCCCAATCTCAAAGTGTTTGCTACCTTCTTGATGTGGTTCCCAAAACCTTTATAGTGGCTTAGTATATTGGAAGTACCTTGCTATCTTAGTCAACTAAGAAATTCCTACTGCTAAAGAGAGTAAGAAACACATGTACAGCCAATCAATGCTTTCTGTTGGCTGGAAGTCCACATGGGCAAGCAACTGTCAGTATTTTCTTTTTTACCTTTGCAATGTCTTAATATTTTATGTTTGAATTCTACCTTGCTTGACAGGGCTTCCTACATTTATTTTAATGTACATATTGGTTATTAAAAAGGCTTATTAAGGTTGTCCACAGGTCTAGGCCAGTAGAGAAGTGAAAATAGAAAGACCATTTGAAATAGACATTAATCCAATGATTTTTTTTTTACCAAAAAATAAACAAAATACATTGTATGTACGGAGTTAAAATGAAGACTTTGGGGCAATTTATAAACACAGGGCAAATTTGCAAATTGGGCAGTAACTCATGGCACCTAGATGATTGCTGTCATTGCTCACCCTGCAACTGGCTGAAAAAAGCCATAAAAAGTTATGAGTTACTGCCCAAGTACTAATTTGCCTAGTGTTTATAAATAACCCCCAACATTAGATGTCAAATCTGAGTTACATGACCTACAATAAAACTACCCGGCCATTGGCCTAGTGCAGGGTCAGACTGGGCCAGCGGGACAAAACTTGGTAGACGCCACCTTCATGGGCCATGCCAACCCAGACCGAGGGGAGAAAGGGAGGCTGACATCAGGAGGGGACCCTTGAGGTTGCAACCACAGGGGTCCCAGACTCCTCAGTCTGACACTGGTCTAGTGCCTTTATTGGTTCATGAAAATAATCAGTGAGTTCATATATCTGTATATGTTACATTACAGTAAATTATATACTATTTAAGCACACCCAAACTGGTGTACACCCCAAACAATAGATTAAATCATAGAGTAAGTTTGGTTGAAAAAGTTTGGTCCATAAAGTTCAGTCTATATTTAATGTGCCTAACTGCTAGTTGATCCAGAGGAAGGCAAAAAACCCTATTTGAAGCCTCTACAATTTGCCTCAGAGGGCAAAAAATTCCTTCCTCTGGATCAACTTGTACTATAAGCTAAAAGGTCATCCAACCTCTTCTTAAAGCTATCTAATAAATCAGCCAGTACGACTGATCAGCCACGAAAATCCGCTGGCGTCTCGTTTTGGACGCACCCGTCCGTTTTTAGACTCGCCCGTCCGTTTTTGGATGCTGGCGTCCTTTTTTTTACACCAGCAATGGGCGTCAGGGTCCAAAAAATGGACGGCGGTGTCCAAAAAATGACATGCGCGTCCAAAACAAGACACGTGTTTTGCAAATTTTTCTACGTTTCGAGAAATTCTCTAGAAATTCGCCCATCACTAGTAAATATAGACATATTTACTGAAGGTTGTTTTTTTACCTGCTTAACTTCAACTGCACATGTAATTTTTCCTGTCTGTCCAGTTTATTACAATTTTACAATTACTTTTTTCCTGCAAAAATATTTTTTGCAAGAAACCATTATGTCCTTTGGGAATATTTGGATGGCAGGAAATATTAAAATGTAAAATGTTTGGCAAACCATAATTGTTGTGACTATAGAAAATTATAAATTATTATAATAAATCAATCACTTTCACTTGGCTAAAAAAGGCAGAACATTGTATCAATCTCTGATGATAATACATGTAAATGGTCAAAAAATGTCCCACATGATCATTCTCTGCATATCACTTTAGATTTGATTACTTTCTAATTTTTGGTTGTAACTGGCCCCTGAGGAGATTGAAGTCAAGAGGACAGTAGAGACTGATGCATAAGTGGTGAGATATAGTAGTGGATAGTTAGAAGTGACCGTAACTGGGGTATGGGAAGGAGAATGTGGTAGAGAGGTGGTACAGGCTGATATATGTAAGAGGTGAGAGGTGATAATGCAATACACTAATGCACTGGTATTGATTGCATTTTTAGTATGGGGGGCTGCCAGTGTCCAGTGGCTAATGGGAAGGGAAGACAGTGGCTGATGAATTGGGGAAAAGAGAGGCTAATAAATTAAAGTAAAAATATACCTCTTTTTAGGCATGAACCTATTCAGTTGGGCTAATCTAGAATGTTTTACAAAGTCACACCTGTCTGCAAGGAAACCAAGTTAGTGTCTGATGCAAGGAACCTCCCACCACACAGGTAAAAACAATGACTCACTCACCTTATTTCATTTTAAAGTGACAAATTCTTGGACTTGAGGACCCTTCTGCTTTCCAGAGAATCTGTGCACCACCCACTATGGAAAGCAGCAGAACTTCAAGTCCCAGAATCCACCTTGTCTACACAGGCCTACTCAGGAAAGAGAAAATTAACTCCCTCCTCCTTAAATATCATGCACTTTGGGACAATAGCCTCGCTCCACACCTGACCTGTGTCACGTTACCTGGGACTCTATTGAAAAGGTATTTCTGTATGCTGAAGCTTTTTGGATAAGGGTAATGTCATTTTACACATATTTTCTTGGAATTGCACTTAGAACTGGATGTGAAGCACACAACACAGGGCTGTGCATGCTGATAACCACACAAGGCTCTCCTAAACTGAATATGCTTTCAGTTCCCAACAATTATTTATTTATTATATTGTCCACTACAAATATGTGAGTCAAAACAACTATGACCTGCACCAGGCCCAAGCCTAAACCCATGGAACCCACCAAGCCTGCAGACCCATATTTTATGGGGGAAAGACCTACTACTGATATCACCAACAGTGAAGGCTCAATAGAAGGGGCTCAAGGTGACAAGTCTGTCAATACCAAAAGCTGGAACTGTCACCCGACGGAACCCACATCAACAACTCCGCTCAACTTGCAGGTTTCAGATATACCTTTAATTTAGGTAGTTCCCTTGGATAATCTAATATAAGTAATTCTAAAACAACTGGACTTGCTGAGTTATCACTGAAGACGTTTCACTACTCATCCGAGCAGCTTCTTCAGTTCAAATGACTGGTGTGGGAAGTTCTTGGCATATAAACTCTTCCACTAATCCAATCACAATGGCACATTGTAACTCTTCAAAGAGGTGACATCTGAATTTACAGAGGTGTTGATTCTGTGTAGTTACTGTGATAGGATTACCAACTCCTAGAAACAGGTGTTACTTCTGAGAGTTGCGTGAATGGATGTGTGATTTGTTCTCATACTGCCGGGGTACAGATGCGAGGACAGCATTGTATTAGCAGACAAGTGGTGTCGAAGGTCCCGCCTCTGTTCAGGGATGGTTTTTCCACCTTGACATGAATTGCCTCTTTCATGCCTCATTCAAACCAGCGGTCTTCTTTATCCAAGATTCAGACCTTGCTATCTTCAAAGGAGTGTCCCTTGTCTTTTAGGTGTAGAAAGACAGCTGAGTCTTGCCCTGTAGAGTTCGCTCTCCAATACTTAGCCATCCACTTGGTCAGCAGTTGTTTGGTCTCCCCAATGTATAGATCGGTGCACTCCTTGCTATACTCGACTCCGTATACAACATTGCTTTGTTTTTCTTTTGGCGTTGGATACTTTGGGTGTAAACAAAAGTCCGTATGCACTCCCTGGCCTTTCAAAAAATGCAATAATCCGGTGCTCGATCCTCTGGGGAGACGGCACTCCTCTGAATTGACAGGAAACGGACAATTGAGGAACCAGCACAAGGAAATGACTGCAAAAGGGGATAACCCCTATGTGTTTATTGTGTCAATCAAAGCACAACGTTTCGGGGGCTGGCTCCTTCTTCAGGTGATGTGGCAGGCAAGTACAAACAGCCCTTAAATAGCCTAAAAAGCGCCTCCCATCAGTAAGAAAAAAAATGCAAAATGTAACACAATTGAGATAATGTCCAAGTGCAATACAAGTCCATATAGTTCAATAAAGTCCATCCTAGAAGGTGTTACCCAAGAAGTACATGGTTAAAAAAAAACGTATGGAAAAAAATTAATTTGTTAAGGTGCAAGAACAGAAATACAATGCAAAAAAGTTAATCTATGCTTTCCCTATTAATAATGTTACCTTTTCCCTTGAGTAAATTCATATTCAGAGGTTTATCTGGAAAGTAAAGGGATACATTGTGAGTGATTGGGACAAAACAAAAAATACAAATTTACAGATAACAGGCTAAACTAAACTCTTCATTCAGTCCCCTTGGACTGAATTTATGTTTGTAATAGCAAAATTCAATACTTTCACGTTGTACCAGTTTTTGTTTTAAATTCTGTCCACTTCTGGCCTCAACCTTTTCCAAAATTTGCCACCGTAATTGTGATACGTTGTTGAATTGTGATATGTTGTTTTAAAAAAAAAAATAGTTTGACCAGTGTAGTCTTATTTTTAGTGTATCTGGTAATTTTTTTTTTCAACTTTTTATTTATTCTTCATTCAGTCCAAGCATATGATTTGACATATAGGATATAAAAGAATGTAAAGATTTACAAGTCAGATAATATCGTCTTGTTTCATATCTAGTAGTGATATTTGGACTGTGAATATGTTTTATAACAAAGGTTTAATATACTGGAAAAGAGGAGATATAGAGAAAGAGAAGGATAAAGATAGAGGGGGGGAGGGGGGGACTCTCGCCACTTGACATCATATAACAAGCGAGTCTATGAATATTACATTTCCCCAAGACATATCCAACTGGTCATTTTTAAAAAATAATTTTTATATAGGCTATTTAAAGGCTGTTTGTACTTGCCTGCCACACCACCGGACGAAGGGGCCAGCCCCCGAAACGTTGTGCTTTGATTGACACAATACACACATAGGGGTTATCCCCTTTTGCAGTAATTTCCGTGTGCTGGTTCTTCAATTGTTCGTTTTCTGGATCCTTTGGGTGTACCACTTTTTGTTTCAGTGTGTTGCTAGGTTTGAAAAACACAGGAATGTGGTGTTTGTTTCTCTGACACTCCAGCTGCATATGGAAAGACTATGTTTCACCTCATATGTGTCTCTGGGCAGTTTTTTCTATTGGTGTTTCTATTGGGCTTGGTTGCTGCTGTTTTTACAAAGGCCCAGTCTGGGTAGCCACATGTTTTCAAAAGCTCCTCTAACATCTTCTTGCTCTTTGTCCTTGGAATCTGTATCAGTTGCCATATGTGACACAAAGTTTGTGTTCCAGCTCATGGTGGGAATTGAACAACAGATATTTATCCGTAAGAGTAGGTTTCCTGTATACTTCTATTTTCAAGTCACCCCCCTCTTGAAAGCATATTAAACAGTCCAAAAAGGCAAATTTACTGTCAAGGACATCTTCCCTTGTGAACTTGTTGTTATTGTGAACTTGTTGAGTTAATGTGTTCTGTAAAGGTCACCGATTCATTGGATCTGATTTCAACCCAAATGACATCCACATACCTCAACCAGTGACTCAGTGTAGTTCCCTGGAATCTAAGTAAGGCCCTCCTTCTCCTTACTTTTATAGTTACACAGAATCAACACCTCTGTAAATTCAGATGTCACCTCTTTGAGTTACAATGTGGATTAGTGGAAGAGTTGATATGCCAAAAACTTCCCATACCAGTCAGTTGAACTGAAGAAGCTGCTCGGATGAGTACTGAAATGTCGTCAATGATAACTCAGCAAGTCCAGTTGTTTCAGAATTAGTTATATTAGATAACTTGAATGAATCAAAATCTTCATAGTCATATTCCCCTATATAATTTTGCCCACAGCCTTGGTAAGGTCTATACAGGTGCAATGTAACAGTTAGCAACTCATTTTCTAAAACCTGTTACATTTGCACCCAACATGAAGAGAAGAGGGACAAGCACTGCAGTGCACGATAGGCAAAAGGCAATGGGAGAGAAGATGAGTGAATGTGTGTGGAAATTAAAATCAGGCAGAACTCCATGAGGACTCATGAGTATGTGTGTCTGATACTGGCATTCAAAATGGAAAGGGCTTGGTAGATATTAAGGGACTGTGTGACTGACCTGCCTTGGGGCTGGTTGCAATCCTGTGGGTGTTATGGTATGATGGCAGAGGGACACTGCAACAACTAAGCAGGACCACATACCAGCACCAGGCCCAATGATGTGACCTGCCTGTAAAGCTTTGTCTCAAAGTCCCAAAATGCACCACATATGCCCATACTTTGTGCTGTGCTACCCTTGTGATCAGTGTCGGACTGGGACACAAGGGGCCCACCCAAAAACCTTAGACCAGGGCCCCCCCAAAAAACTGTAGACCAGGGGCCACTCTCAATACCAATATTCTTCATCTCCTCAATCAACCTCTATTCTCCTAGTTTGTATTCTTTGCATACTATAATCAATTATTCCATCTATTTAGCCTCTTTGTTCTCATAGAAATAGGGAATGGCCATGAAATAGGCCAAAAGTTTAGCAGCATGAGGGCCCACTGACACCTTGGCCCACCGGGAGTTTTCCTGGTATTCTGGTGGGCCAGTCCGACACTGCTTGTGATCCTAAGCTGGCAAAGTTGGCCTGATTATCTGAACTAGCACTGCCACAGCCCACTTGCAGTAACTCTTCTAAGACCAGCCAATTCTGACCTCCCAGAGGATACAGGTGCTATACTCCACCTCATATTGTTTTTCCCACCTCCACCTGGAACACTAAAAAAAAAAGTCAAGTGTAATTGCTAACAGTAGTATTAGTTGTAATAGAGGGCTGCTGCCCTAGATCTGTGCCACGGTAAGCAAGTAAATAGAACTTAGCTGTAGCTACCTCTCCTGATGGGATCTAGTTTGGGGTACAGGCCATCTATATGGTATAGATGGGCAGGGTGGGTTAGGGGGGAACTTATGTTGTTTGGTTTTTGTTGTTTGTCATGTTTTATTAATAACTATGTTTGTAGAAGGGAGGGTGTGCGAAAAACCCTGGAGTAAATGGTGGTATTCTGGATATGCATACAGTAAACATAAGCAATGATGATCTAAAATTACTATCATGGAGTGTGCGAGGGCCAAATTCTAAATTTAAGAGGGCTTTAGTATTTGACTATATTGGTAGATACAAACCTGACATTCTCCTGCCACAAGAAACTCATTTAGTGGGACAAAAACTACTTGCCCTCAAAAAACGATGGATTAACCACACCCCTTGCTCCACATATTCCAGAGGAGAGTCTATATTAGTACAGAAAAATTTACAATTCAAAGTACTAAATGTCAACACAGACCATTTCGGTATACTGTATTCATAATCATACACTGCAAAATCAGCAGTCAAGCGATGGTACAGTACCATCGCTTGACTGCTTGATATTCCCCCCTACAAAATAAAGTTGCTGGACCTCATTTTTGCCAAGCTCTCTACATATTTGCCGTGTCCACTATGTATGATAGGAGAATTCAAAAAGGTACTGGACCAAACACTAGATTACACGCCTCCTCAGCACAAGCCAACCCACTCACTCAATGACTGGAAGCTGTAGGTTTAATTGATATATGGAGATACTAATTCCCCATAGAAAAGCATTTCTCCTGCCACTCAATATGTAAAGGCTCACTATCTCCTATTGATATGGCCCTTGCTACCCCAGATTTCATCCAATGGGTACAAGAAGCCACATATCTCCCAAGAGCCCTGTCTGACCATGCCCCGCTGTATCTGATACTAAGCATTACTCCTGAAGCATTTTCAGTGGAGACTCTCTCCCCCATGGCTCAATAACACAGAAATAGCCAAAAGGAATACGAAGTGTACTGGGAGGTAAACTCCCACTCAGCTCAAATCAATATAGTATGGGAAGCCTCCAAAGCAGTAGCTAGGGGCACTCTGATCTCAGCAATTACCAGAGCATGTACAGTAGCTAAACAAGTGATCACGGAGGTGGCTGACTAAGTCCTTGCAGCCAAAAAACTATTTTGAAAAAGGAGATGTAGGAAGCCATAAAACCTTCGTCATTACCCAAAGAGATCTAGAGCTACACAGACTGATTACACTGTACTGTACACTAATCAAAAGGTATTCGATCAAGGGGACAAAAACGGGAAGACCCTCGCCTATCTTGCCAAACTAAGCAACCCCCCACAATGATTGCTAGAATTATGGACACAAAAGGCAACTATGTAACTAATGCTGAGTAGTGATGGGCAAATAAATTCGCCCTAGGTGAATTCGCTGCGAATTTCCGACATTCGCCGATGGCGAAAGTTTCGGCAAAACGCTCACAAAAATTTGCCGTGTGTTTCGTTTCGCCGCGCGTCTCGTTTCATCGCGCGTCCAGTTTGTCGCACGTCCAGTTTGTCGCGCGTCCAGTTCGTCGCACGTCCAGTTCGCCACTTCATTTCAAAACAGCACAATCTGTGCAGTGAAAAATATTTAAAAATAAATGAATATATA
>JAMBMQ010000020.1:711864-723575 GCA_024363595.1 Xenopus borealis | reverse complement strand
ACAGAGGCATTGGCAATATACAGTCACACCTGCTCACACAGAGCTTCTAAGGTAGATGCCAAGGACTTTCCTCGAGAGACAGCACAGTGGAACTTCCTGAGACGATAGCATCCACCTGGATAGGCTGTGCCCCTATCTCAGGCCAGTCTTGCCTAAGAGGAGAGCTACCTCCTTGCTATCCCTCCTAGTTGGAGCCAAGAGAGTATCTGTACTCTCTATCTCACTCTCCTAGAGAGTCTATTATAGATATCCCTGCCACTCACTAGCCTCATTCACGGAGCCCTGTTCCCAAACTTCTCTTCTAGAGGTACTGGTCCCTCTAGGCAACATGCTCCACTGGAGCCAATGGCCCAGATCCCCCCCTTCACAATCACTATACAAGGTGTGACAGGATATGTCCACAGCCCTTGCTGGCCAATAGCATAATTATAAAAATCACATCTAGCTACATGGGCATCTGCCCAGCAACTAGGAAGATCAGGAAGTTAGGGAATTAAACCATAGAGGGGCATTGTTAACTCTATATGGTATTTTGATTAAGTAATGGGATGGGATTTTGAGCCCAATGAATCTCAATGGCATGGATGTCCTCTTGACACCGACTAGAAACAGAATTTGGTTTGATTTTGGTCGCTCATTTTCTGTGTCTGCCCCTGAATGCTTTATGTACCTTATTAGTTCACTGTTCCTTTTCAAGTCATCTTCCTCTTTGAATGAATATATTTTTATTGTGGCGTCCAATGTAAAGGTATGAGGTTCTGGTTGTTTGTTTTCCTGCAATAAGCACAACATAAGCATATCTTGTGGTTACTTCCTTTACTGTCTGCCTAATTAAATTGAGGTTAGCCTGCTTGAGTGTAGTACTGCCATAAATTTCTTAGGGTGGCTGCAGGAACCCATCAGTGAGATTGGTTCTCTGGGTCCCTTGTACAATACACTCAAGCAGCCTTGCTAGCTCGTATTTATTATGCAATATAGAATAGTATATAGGTTATGTTAAATTCAACCATGCATTTGCCCCCATACTATTTTAGCCAGCATTAAGGGCTGCATTGTAACAAAAAATAAGTGGAGAACTTCATGTTAAGGGGTGTTACACATTATCCTAGAGATATGTGTTTCACCCTTTTCTTTGGTGTCTTCTGTTTGACTCTTCTGTAAGCATTAATCCATCTTTGTTTTATGACAATCCTGCAGTGGATCGGGCACCACTTGGAAACCCATCCAGTTACAATCAGGTAAATGGTTTAGCTGCAGGCCAGAAATGCCAAAAAGCCATCAGGTTTTGCTCACCTTCCCCAGACAAAAGCACCTCCATCATGATTGTATCAGATAAAACTGTTGGGTAGCAAATCCAAGCATGTCATTATGTGTCTTGAATGCATGCTGTGGGGCTCTCTACCTGGGAAAGTCATCATCAGACTTTTCCATGTATTTAGTCATTACTGCACTTTGCCTCTGCCTTAACAATACACTTTCTGTCCCCTCTCAAGCAACAATCAGTAACTGCTAATATATTTCTTTATTTCATAAGGAAATATCAGTCATATATTACATTAATAAAGGATCCTCTTATATAGAAGCAGAGGACTGTATACAATTGTGGGTGATCTGATGCTTTGAACCCCTAGCATGGATGTATATACCATATTTATTAAAGGGACACTGTCATGTTTTTTTCAAAACACATCAGTTAATAGTGCTACTCCAACAGACTTCTGCACTGAAATCCATTCCTCAAAAGAGCAAACAGATTTTTTTATTTTCAATTTTGAAATCTGACATGGAGCTAGACATTTTGTCAGTTTGCCAGCTGTCCCTGGCCATGTGACTTGTGCCAACACTTTAGGAGGGAACTGCTTTCTGGCAGGCTGTTGTTTCTCCTTCTCAATGTAACTGAAGGAGTCATAGTGGGCCATGGGTTTTTACTATTGAGTGATGTTCTTAGATCTACCCTGCAGCTGTTATCTTGTGTTAGGGAGCTGTTATCTTGTTACCTTCCCATTGTTCTGTTGTTAGGCTGCTGGGAGGGCTGGGGGGATGATATCACCAACTTGCAGTACAGCAGTAAAAAGTGACTGAAGTCACATGACTTTGGGCAGCTGGGAAATTGACAATATGTCTAGCCCCATGTCAGATTTCAACATGAATTATAAAAAAATCTGTTTACTCTTTTGAGAAACAAATTTACGTGCAGTCTGATAAAGCAGCACTATTAACTGATGCATTTTGAAAAAAAAAATGTTTTTCCAATGACAATATCCCTTTAAACAAATGGTATAAATTAATATTATAATAGTGATAATTTTGATAGAATTTGACAGTGCAGATAAATAGCAACACACTAGAGCATGTGGTATCAGTAGTAATACAGTTAGTATACACTAAACACAGGGATGTATTTTGGTCAAGTGTTGCCAGTGGCATAAATAGATCTTACTGGGCCCCACAGCAAATTATTTTTCAGGCCCCCAAAATGTCCAGTGGTTGACCTGTTTTACCAATATTTATTGGGGCCCCTATAGCTCCTGGTCCCCCCAGCAACAGACCACCACCTTTTTTTCTATTGGGACAATACTCCATTTACAAAGAAACAGGT
The DNA here is from genome assembly GCA_024363595.1 of Xenopus borealis. Classification (NCBI taxonomy): domain Eukaryota; kingdom Metazoa; phylum Chordata; class Amphibia; order Anura; family Pipidae; genus Xenopus; species Xenopus borealis. The sequence goes on along the minus strand of JAMBMQ010000020.1, from coordinate 720,976 downwards.
ACCATACCTCAACTCTCTCTCTATATATATATATATATATATATATATATATATATATATATATAGCAGTCCACGAAAGCCCTCACAGCTGTCGCCATTCAGCATGTATAAATTCATTTATTCATGCATGGTGTATAATTCCTTTTGGTTAGCACCCAGGCAATGATCTAATGAGTAACGATAAATATCTCTCTCTCCCTCTCTCTCTCTCTCTCTCTCTCTCTATATATATATATACAAAATCTATTCCTATCACTTCCCTGTATTAGTGGCTCATACCATGTTTGTTGGAGCTTAGTCTGCTCAGCTACCTTAATGCTCTCTTGTTCCTAGAGAAATTCAGCAGAGGGATCTAGTACTACACTGGCTCATTTACAGGGTTATCTACCTTGTCTTATACTGTTTTTGTTTTATGCCCATTCCTTGTATACAACATAGGAATGATCACATGTTCTTGTCTCTCACATGGGACACTACATACAAGGTCAGCCCTGTAAATGGGAAATTCACCAAAATAACATTAATTGCTAGACAGGCAGATCTAAGCTTTAATATCTACTTCTGCCCTAGGGAGAAACAAATATCCTTAGTGGTTTATCAATAGTGGTTCAACACTTGCTATGCAGTTAGTTGCCTATGTTGCCTCTTACACAGGCAATAGTAGATTATGCATTACATACACAATTATATATCAAGTCCAGACAGTAATTAACCCAGCATGATTCCTGTTGGTTAAGGACTGAGAAATTCTGAAACAGTTTAATCACCACGTAATTCCTACGTGCATGGGTATATATAGGTATAGGAGCTGTTATCCAGAAAGCTTGGGACCTTAGGTTTTCCAGATAACTTGACTAAAAATTAATTTAAACATTAACTAAACCCAATAAGATTGTTTTGCCTCCAACTAGGATTAACAAGGTACAGTTCTACAGAGGAAAAGGGAAAAAAATGAATTAGTTGATAAAAATGTAGTCTTTGGGAGATGGCCTTCCCGTAATTTGGAGCTTTCTGAGTATCAGGTTTCCAGAAAACGAATCCCATACCTGTACATGTAAATATAAAAATAAAATAAGGTTTGGGAAGCACACATGATAATAAAAAATTTTCAGCATTTCTTGGCCACTGACCAGCATTGACAGTCAGGCCTCTTATTCCCTTCCATAACTAATTTAATGGTTTTATGATGCTAATAGCATGGCTGACAACATGGTTTCTTGAGTAAATGTCCTTTTAAAGCTTGGTGAATGGTTGATCGATGGTTATTGATCCATTTCCTTAGTCTGTCACTTGTCTTCCCAATACAACAGAGAGCACAGGGACAATTAATTAAGCAAATAGCATATAGATTGTCATAATTCATATGTTCAGTGATAGGAAATTTATGTATAATGATGCTTAAGGCATTTTCAATTAAATACACATCATGACAACAGCTTTATATTTACAGACATAGCAGAGTCAGTTGGGGAAGATGATACCACAAACAACAATAATTGGAAATGTGCAAAAAAAATGCTTTACCATTATTTTTACCAATATTTGTTTTACCAAATATTTGGTAAATATATTGTAGAAAATTTCCCTGACAATGACAGAAGAAAAAATGTATCACATGATCTTACAATTCTACAAACATTCATTTCAACGTGCGCTAAAGGGCAGGGACTTCTTTCTTACTGTGTTTCAACATGGCACTCAATCTCTGTATAATTATTTACTTAAATATTATATTTAAGTAAATAAGATTATAATGCTTAGATTCCGTGTGTACATTTTATATGGTATAATTATACAGTGCAGCGTATACTAGCAGTAGTATACAGTTATATATACATACATACCAGCTGCCATGAGTAAGAGAGTATGCTGGTTTTCAAAGGAACAGTTCAGTGTTAAAATAAAAACTGGGTAAATAGATGGGTTGTGCAAAATAAAAAATGTTTCTAATATAGTTCATTACTCAAAAATGTAATACAAAGGCTGGAGTGACTAGATATCTAACAGAACAGAACAGAACACTACTTCCTGCTTTTCAGCTCTCTAAGGGCTAGTCCAGAATAGAAGATTCGGGGAGATTCATCGCCTGTCGACTATCTCCCCATGCCTTCCAGCTGCTTCAATGAAGAATAGCCTGAGTCAGTCAGCAACTTGAAGGGAGGGGGGGCAAGATGGGATATAAGGGCAGAGACACATGCTCAGGCAACTAACCGCCTCATCTTCAGGTGACTAATCTCCCCGAACTACCTTCCACTGCTTTCCTGCTGGCTAGAATGTAAATCGCCGGCACAATGGCACTTGGAGAGTTTCTTTTTAAGAAGTCATTCAAAGTTTTCTTGGGCGACATTAAGGATGCAGAACCAGGAGGCCATGAACCTGCTTTTACACAGATTATGTATTTCAGAAGTGATTGCTGATATCTTCGAATAGGGACTGATGTAAGAAAACAGTGGACAAGTGGAAAATGGATATTTTTAAAAGTATTGATAGAAATGTTGGAGAAACTTGATATTTTGATTCGTGGATCAATGCTTCATTGAAGTAAATCACTTTTGGCTCATTTCTGAGAGGAGCAATGATTATAAATCACTGACACCAGTCCCTGTCCCAGTGGGGCTTACATTCGAAGGTCCTTCTCACATTCACTCACAGTAGGGTCAATTTTACCAGGAACCAATTCATCTGCCTACATGTTTTTGATATGTAGGAGGGTACCAGTAGAAACCCACAAAGACATGGGGATAATGAATAAATGAATTGCAAATAGTGTCCAAGCTGGAACTGAATTCAGGATCCCAGTTCTGCAAGGCAGAACCACTATGTTTTGTAAAAATTTGTGTAAATTTTTTTATCATGTAGCTGTCATTAGCTTGCAGGATTGACATTGTAACAGCTACTGTATTTGCTGGCTATGGCTGGCAAATAAAAGTATTTTGAAAATCAGAATGGAAAAGGATAAGTAGAGTGCCCAAATAAAATCAATCAAAAAATTTGTGATACAAAGACTTAGGGACCCATTTATTAAACCTCAATTTTTTCTGGTTGAGTTTTTAAAGGGAAATTTTTAGAGATTTATTATACACCAAATCTGTTAAAAATCCAAATTTGAAAACACTCAAACCTGTCAAGGTCTTGTAGAAGTCAATGGCAGATGTCCCTGATGTTGGTCTTGACATTGTGATCTGCGCTGGTCCGATAATCCAATAAAGTTGAATTTTTGGAGCATCAATCATACAATTTTAATTGACGCACAAATTTTCCTTGCTTTGATGGATTACATTTCATTAGAAGGAAGTCACCTTCAGGGTGATTAATACACATAATCAATAGATGGAATTCAAAGGGAACTTCCAAGTCTATACAATGGAAATAAGGTTATACCTTTTAATTAGATTTGAAGGTGCTTAAATATAGGCAGAGATGGTGTTTATGTTTGGTTTTAAATACTGTTAAAACTCATTGGTGAAAGGAATCCATTACAATATATAGATTTTATAGTCTATGTCCTGGCTACCCAATTATGTGGTACTGAGGGCTGGAATTTTGCTGGCCTACGTGGTGGAGGCTGGTAATGGAAGCCAGTGTTGACCACTACCTATGTTTAAACCACACCCATGTTACCACAAGAACTTTTAAGACCACGTCCACATTAATGTTAGTGGTACAACAAAAAAACAAATGGTTGGTGTTTACTGCAGGAAAATCACTCATCACTCTCATATGTGAAGACAATTCCTTAAATCTATATGCATATCCCCCCTGGCACATGATTAAGCAACTTAAGGGCTCCTAACAATTTCCAAAGGCATGCTAATGCCAGAACAATTCCTACCAGGCTCATGTCCTACAGGTAGCATAGGGCAGGCAGAGTATGACAAACACAGGGAGCATAGGGCAGGCAGGGTATTGCACAGACTGGGAGCATAAAGCAGACAGAATATGGCACATACAGGGAGCATATGGCAGGCTGAATAAGGCATACAGAGAGCATAGAGCAGACAGGCACACACAGGGAACATAGAGTAGGCAGAGCATGGCACACACAGGGAGCAAAGGACAGGCAGAGTATGGCACACAAGGAGCATAAGACAGGTTGAGTATGGCACACACAGGGAGCATACGGCAGGCAGAATATGGCACACACAGGGAACATAAGACAGGCAGAGTATGGCGCACACAGGGAGCATGTAAAGGTAGAGTATGGCACACACAGGGAAAATGTGGAAGGCAGAATACAGCAGGAGACGTGGAAACCTTTCAGGACCACTCTAAAATGAACAGTTCATAATATGCTACACATAGTGACAGTGCTGGTGCCTCTCCAGCAGTTTGTAGTGTGAACAGGTGAACAATGTGGGAAATTTCAGTCTGGGTCTCCAGTTGGACATCACTAGTCTATTTTTTAAATGCCTAATAAATAACAGTGTTCTAAGTACAATTATAAAATATGAGATTTGTGCAAAATAGTTTTTAAAATGCTGAAGACTTCAGTTTTTGAGGCTGTCAAAACCATTTTCAGATTATGTAGCTAAAAATTTAGGAGAGAGGTGCTTATTCACCAAATCAGCACCATTGACTCCTACTCCCTTTGAGATTACCGAATGTGATTGGATGTGTCTGGCTGTTCCCCTGTGGTTGGTTCCTTCGTGGCTCCGATAAAGGTAGTTGCATCACTGATCATAAGCAAATTAGCATAATGCTCCAACCCAGCTTTCAGTCAACCAATAAATAAGCTAAAATGTTTCATTTTCTATAACTTGGTGTATGATAAAGTTTTCAATTTACATGCAAATAAAGATGGCTATAATATTTCTGAAACAGTGTGGGCACAGATCATGTTACCTGGCTCTGTGACATAAAAATATGCTGTTTTTGTAGGGCCACCGTTCATACTTTGGGTGGGGCAATTAACACTCAAAAATAGGTGAGTTTTATGTCTGTACAAGTAAGGCCCGGTTTTAGGCATTCGGTTACATTTATACTGGCTTTTTATACTAACTGCAATTACATGGCTCAATACATTTTTAATTACTGTTTCTGTATGTTAGAGAAAAAAACAGCACTAATGCCACCATATAGAAATTTGTAAATCTATTTTCACATAGATTTTTGGAATCTGTACAAAAGTGAATTTAAAAGCAGAGAATCTCTAAATGTGTTGCTTCTCAAAAACAATGGAACCCTCCCTGTGACTAATATATCTATATATTGTTATGCAGATACTGAGAATGCAGCAAATGGGTTTTCAGAGGTATATGACACAAATCATACAGTTGATGGCACCATCTTTATGTGAAAAGACATCCAGATCTGTTGTTCACTATGACATTTACTCTGTGGTCTTGGTGTAAATTAATTTCTAGCTTTGGGGGCATGTTTACTAACATTGGAGATAAATATCTGGAGAGATTTCCTGAGATTTTGCCCATGGTAACCAATCAGAAATTAGATTTAAACTGCCACCTAAAAATAAGGAAACAAAGGCTAAGATCTGATTGGTTGCTATGGGTAACATCTCCAGAAATCTCTCCAGATTGTTATCTCCAATGTTAGTAAACTTGCCCCTTAGTTTTCCTTTTTTGACAGTCGACTGGTTATTAGTCTGTGTATTAGGCCTTCCCCTGTATGTCTGACAAGGTTGCAAACTGAGCAGATCTTTGGGTATATGGTCAGCCTATAAGTAATTGACTTCAAGGCCTATAAATAAATGGCTTCAACACATGGGTTATTAAAAATGTGTTATGCGGTCACTAGTAAACAAACACATTAGAAAATATATATCCTACAGTATATGAATATTGAAATATATTTAGCTGGGCAACAATGTAAAAGACATGCCTGTTTTGTTCAGTCCAAACTTCACTTTCATCTGATACATTTTAACTACAGTATTTCATTATGCATTATTAGATGTTTTACCTGGCTTCCAAGGCAAAACCTCCCAAAATATTGTCATCTTTACTGGACACCACAGGTATAGCATGACTGGTTTTGAAAATGATTGGAGCTAAAATAAGTAGCTGGCCACTGCTCCTGGCCAGCCACATAGTCGAATCCCACCTAGGAAGGTGTTCAGTGGTGTCAAATACAGTAGGGGACTTACCTTTGGTCCCCACTCCCAGTGGAATGGCAGTCATAACTCTCTCTCTGGGACATGTAATCTGATTAAAGGACATAAAGGTCAAGACAATTCATTCTTTATAGCAGAGGCCATAGCTTTATGATGAGGGTCTCTCAGAAATTTTGGGATTGCCAGGGAATAGGAAGAGGAACATCTGAGAAGATGGGAGCTCATACAAGGTTGGAGTTGTATGATGATTGTGGAACTGATGCAAGGAATTCTGTTGAGCAGAAGAGGATCTAGGCACTGAAATGCACCATGGAGTTGTTATTGCTGTACAGCAGTTGCGAGATAAGATGCAATTCCTGGACTGTCTTCCTGGGTTGCTGCACAGTGTTGGATTTTTGCTAAAATGCCGCTGAAGGAGCAGTAACCTGGTTTTCCGCTTGCCCTACATAGAAGGTTTAATGTCCCTCTTTTCATTTCCATATAGTTATTGTATATGAGGAACACTAGGGTGGAGTACACAGGCTACCATTTCCTGATCTAACAATTGAAACAACTTTCAGTAGGTTATGCCTGTCATCCTAGTATGCCCTTCTCTTTCGGAGTCATATTTGTGACCAGAACAGAATGTAATTTTGAGTAAGCTAGTATGTTTCCGTAAAAAAAAAGTACTTTTGAGAAGTTGTAATCTGTTCTGGTATGTAATATCAACACCTGTTTTGTTCTACTTGGAATTGTGACGGTTCTTTCTAGAATGTGCAGAGGTCTGGGATCTCTTCTGCAAGCAAGGTAGTCTGCCATGTTCGGTCTTACTCATCCCACGTGACTTCATTTCTGTTGTACTATTGATAAATGGATGTTCCTTATTGTCTTATAACTGCCTATTGATGTAAACTTAAGGCTAATTGGGAACCATGGTTGGTATTGTAGCCTCTCATGAGAGCAAATTATTTTGGAGCTGCTATTCTAAATAACAATTGGTTACCATTGATTCAAGTATAGACTTTGATTCAATTGTCCTCATAGGATTTTTATGAATTTAAAACAATGGGCTTTACATATATTTTCGTGTACCTTAGTAAACATTTAGGAGAATTATGGTCCTTTTAACCCCTGAAATGGGGTGTGGGTCACATAGCAAAAAATCTCATATTTTTCTGTCTCTCTTTTTGTTAGCCAACCTTCTGGGAATATTTCAGTGGTGAAGAAAACAGTGGACAAGTTGTTGAAGGGATATGACATCCGTCTACGGCCAGACTTTGGAGGTAAAAAAATATATATTTAGCAGTGTGCCCCAACAGTTGAACATTTTGTAGATAATGTTTAAAGGGGACCTGTCACCTAGACATACAAATCTGTATAATAAAACCACTTTTTTATATTATAACATCCTACCTGTTATAAATGTACTGAACAAATCTAAGCTGTCAATCATATATTGCATGCCCCACCTCTATGCCTGTGGCAGTGAATTACTTTTACTTTCCATTCAACACTTGGGGGAAGTGGCACTGCACTTCCACTTATAATTGTGTAGCCAATGCACAAGCATCAGGTCCCCCATTCTGATACATGAATTAGACTTCTGGAAGATGCAAGTCTTGCCTTAAAGGAGAATTATATCCACCCAATAAGAAAAGCCCCTACCTACTACCCTAGATAGTTCCTCCACCTGCTCCCCCCCTGAAAGTGTACCAATTACATTGCCATTGACTTCTCAAACTGCTCATGTGCCAACACAGAGCTCCCTTAGAGATGAAGACTGAAGATCTGGAAGATGATGACTATGAGCTTAGCTGCTCTTACTCTGCACCAATATGTTAGAAATGTATTCAGGACACTTTCAGGAGTAATGAACTATGCTGGGGGGGAAGTAGGTAGCGGCTTTCCTTTTTAGAGGGGTTAGTCCGCCTTTAATAAAAGTGTCTACTAGGGATGGGCAAATTGTTCCTCCTTGTTTCGCGTCAAAATGACGCCCATAGACTTGAATGGCGTCAAGTGTAAAAAAAAAATTTGCAGCGCATCAAATTTTTTTTGACATCCTTAAGGTGGCCATACACGGGCCCGAAAAAAGCTGCAGACTGACCAAGTCGGCAGCTTATTGGCCCATGTATGGGGCCCTCCAATGGGCTTTACCGATCGATTAAAATCCAGTCGGATCGCTGCTGCATCTGTTTGTTGATGTGGTCCCACAATCCGACCACCCATATCTTTTCTATTGTGATCCGATTGTTGGGCCCGAGGGCCCACGATCGGATCACCCCCATATCGCCCACGCCAAGGTGGGCATATCAGGAAGAGATCCACTTGTTTGGTGACATCGCCAAACGAGCGGATCTCTCCGTGTATGGCCACCTATAGACTTTAATAGGTATCTGTGATATTTCGCCTGCAGTGAATTTTTGGAGCAGTGAAACGGGTCAAATTCGCCTATCCCTAGTGTCTACAAAATAGCCTGCTTGCTTGCTGTGATTGTAAATTGCAAGACTAAAGCAAAAAATTTAAATAATTTATGTAGTGTAAGCTTGTTTGTTTTGCTCTAACATGGTAGAAAAGCATTTGAAATTTTTTCTTAGGGTGGCAGGTCCCCTTTAAATGATAATAACTACTTTTGAAAGTTTATGCTTTGAGAAAGTTTATGCTTTGAGAAAGGCTATAGGTTTAGTCGAAACGTCAGTTTTTTGTTTCTAATAAATTTCACCTTTTGATTGAACTTTAAGACCTGAGAGTGCTCACCTATCTCAGTAAATAATTGATCTGTAAGCTCTAGTCCCCCTTTTTTATTTTTATCAAATCTCCAAAACATTGATAAAAAGGCATGGAAATGTTTCCTATGTATGCCAAAAAATGGCTCACCCAATAATTGAAGTGACCCGGGTGTAAATACCCCGGGTCCAGCACTAAAATTACGATTCTCTGGCAACATCAAACATAACAGTCGTCAGTGGAAAGTCAAACTCACCGAGTCCAGTCTCTGGCTCGGGTGATGTGCCCCAAGCCCGTAACTTAAGCATGAAAATCAATTAGAATAAATGCACGCACTCC
>JAMBMQ010000020.1:680639-691104 GCA_024363595.1 Xenopus borealis | reverse complement strand
CTCGCGAAAACATATTCTGCGTTAAATATAGGATAACAATACAATAACTTTTAAGGTTCCTTCTTCACTTCAGATCTTTCAAGAAGAAACCCTTTTCCTTGCTGTTATATAGTTCTGAATTTGTCAATGATAACAAAAATGAATTGACCCAAAATGTAATACTACTAGACCCCCAGGCTGCCCTCTCTCCACTGGTTTTATGAAGTCCCACAGCCTTGCAACCAGTCTCATAGGGGTAACAAGTAATACTGAAGTGTGCTACTGTTGCAGAAAAAACAATGTTGATTTGATTCTATGAAATGGTGATACTACAGCGGGGGTCTTTCAGAAGGGGGATTCTAATTGTGTGGTACAATACAAATGGATAAGAGCAATTTGCTGTTGTGCCGCTTACTAAATGAACATGTAGGTCAGAGCTGTCCAACCTTGATCGGCAGATGTGTGCCTCCAAGGTATTTTTCTGGCATCCAGTTTATGAAAGAGCTACAAATACTTCTTTGTGTAACATTTTAATATTTATATATTTGGAATATGTAGCATAAGAAATAATCACTACATGGAAAACATTAAATAGTACTGATGATGCTCCAAACCAAACTCACCATCTGCTTGACTCACTTTATCTGTTCTTATCGCCAGATTTGTTTCTCCTTTAACTTTATCTCAGCCCTCATTTGACATTCTTTCTCTTTTCACAATTATTTTCTTCTAGTTGTGCTTCTGCCCTGTATTTGTTCATCAAGGTTCCCCCTTACTTTATCCTCCTCTCTTTACATTTTGCTACCTCAATCAATCAATTCATTAATTAATCAAATATGTTCTATTAAACAAGCACCTTTTGATTTAGTATTTACTGACTTCCATCTTAAATAGTAATTTTAAAGGGGTGGTTTACCTTTAAGGTAACTTTAAGTATGTTATAGAACGGCTAGTTTTAACCAACTTTTCAATTGGTCTTCATAATTTATTTTTTATAGTTTTTTTATTATTTGTCTTTTCCTGCTGATTCTTTCCAGCTTTCAATTGGGGTCACTGACCCCATCTAAAAAACAGAAGCTCTGTAAGGCTACAAAATTATTGTTATTGCGACTTTTTATTATTACGTTTTATTTTTAGACCCTCCCCTGTCCATATTCCAATCTCTTATGCAAATTAATGCATGGTTGCTAGGGGGTAATGTGGACCCTAGCTACCAAACGGCTGAATTGCAAACTGGAGAGCTGCTGAATAAAAAGGTAAATAACTCAAAACCAAAAAATTAAAACCAATTGCAAATTTTATCAGACTATTCCTCTCTACATCATAATAACAGTACAGCGCAGCATATGTTGGCACTATATAAATATGTTAGCAAATGTGCTAAATCAGTTCTTTTCTTCAGTGCATACAATAGAGTCTGAGTTCCTATGCTCACTTCAGCTGCTGATTCAGGATATGATTCATAAAGCTTTAATAAAAAATAATTTAAACAAGGCTCCAGGGCCTGATGGCACCCACGGGTTCTAAGAGAGCTTAGTTCAGTTTTAGACCAGCCCCTATTTCTGATTTTCTGAGATTTGCTTCCATCTGGTATAGTGTCTATGGATTGGAGGAAAGCTGATGTCATCCCAATATTTAAAAAGGGATTGCGATCTCAGCCTGGCAACTATAGGCCAGTAAGTTTGACATTTGTGGTGTGCAAATTATTTGAAGGCTTGTTAAGGGATCACATTCTAAATTTTGTCCTAGTGAATGGCATTATGAGTAGCAATCAGCATGGCTTTATGAAGGATAGGTCATGTCAGACAAATCTGATTGCTTTTTTATGATGAGGTAAGTAAGATGTTGGACAGTTTTGGGGCAGTGTAAGGTTCTTAAGTGGGGTCTCTCAGGCCTCGGTATTGGGTCCATTTTTATTTAACTTGTTCAATAATGACTTAGGGGAGGGTGTTGTAAGTAGGGATGTACTGAATCCACTATTTTGGATTCGGCCGAACCCCCAAATACTTCCCGAAAGATTTGGCCAAATACTGAACCGAATCCGATTTGGCCAGGCAGAAGGATTCAGCCGAATCCGAATCCTGCTGAAAAAGGCTGAATCCTGGCCGAATCCAGAAACAAATCCTGGATTCAGTGCATCCCTAGTTGTAAGTAATGTATCAGTGTTTGCAGAAGTCATGCACCTGGGATGTAAAAATATTCAAGCCACTTATGCCCTTAATGGGACTGCTCTAGGCAAATCCATTATGGAAAAGGAACTTGGAGTCCTTGTAGATGATAAACTTGGCTGTAGCAAGCAATGCCAGTCAGCAGCATCAAGGGCCAATAAGGTCTTGAGCTGTATTAAAAGGGGCACAGAGTCACGGGAGGAGGGGGTCATTCTTCCACTTTATAGAGCACTTGTAAGGCCACAGAGAAGAGCAACTAAGCAACACAGAAGGTGTGAAAAGGTCCTTCTATCTAACTATTGAGAGATTGGCTAGGAGATTCTGTCAGTGGCTGGGAAGCAATCCATAGCTATTGTTTTGTTTTGATCACTGCTATTCAGCAACATCAATCAAAAATACCTTGGGGTGCCTCCGTATTGCTTTCCATTGGTCATTATTTTCCATACTGATACAGTGTCATTGTGTCTTTTAGTTGTATTTCTAATGGTGTACAAAGGGGAAGACATATGCCTGAGGAATCCATTGGTATGGCGCAAACAACAAAAACAATGTATGCCCTGACATGGTGCTGATCAGTATGCCTTTCCTCTAATCCACAGATATAGCTGGGTAATGCAGTAGGATTAGTCGTGGCATATAGCAGCTATGCACATTGTAAAACCTGTGGAATGGGTGTAGCTATAATTATGGATAAATTATCCCCCATTTTGTCACTATACTGTAGGCTTACGGTGCAGAGATTTTTAATGAAAAATGTAATACTGAGCACAGATGAGAGCAGTTAAATGTCAGCCAAAAATGTCTGCTGCCGATAACCATTCCTTCTCTTGATTGCTTTTCATTTTCCGTTCCTCTGTCTTCTACTTGATCTCTTACTCTCGTTTCTCCCCCCCCCCTTCCTTCCATCCGCTCTCAGTCTCTTCCCCCTTAGTCCCCTCACTCTTTTTCTTCTTGTTTCCATGGAAACCGCATTCCCTCAAAATGAAACAGATCATTCAAATCATAGGAAAATAGAAAGAGAGAGGGGGGGGAGGGAGGGAGAAGGAAAAAGGAAAGAATGCCCTCTGTTGGGAGACTTATGCATCATATAGCAGAATGACCTCTATTTAGTGAAAAAGAAATCATATCAAATCATATCATCAATTCATATAATTTCATTTTCAAGAAAACCCAATAAACCGATGGCAAGCCAAAACAACTTGACAACAACCCCTTACTCCAGTCCCTCAGTCGAACCACTGCCTGGTTGCAAAGGTAAACAAGACCCAAGCAACAATATAGCTGCTGAAATTCCAGGCTGGAGAGCTACTGAACAAAAAAGTAAATAACCAAAAACCGCAAAACACAATAAATGAACACCAATTGCAAATTGTCCTAGAATATCAATGTCTACACCATACCAAAAAGTTAATTCAAAGTTGAATTCTGCAATTAATACTCATCAGAATCATAATAAAGTTATACATAATACAGTTATGTATCAGACTACACTTTATTTTTTGGCTGAATGCAAATTTTTTGTCAAAGATCTGGCCAAATACAGAACTGAATTTGCATATTCAAATTAGGGTTAGAAAGGGCCAAAGAGAACTGTGTGCTGATTTCTCTTCCTTGCTTGTGTAATGAAAAGTCTCAAGAATTTGGATTTGGTTCTGCCAGGTGCTTGGATTTGTCTGAAAAAGGCAGAATCGTCAACTTGATACATCCCTAGAATGAGCCTTCCCAGGCAATCTTGCATAAATAAAGACTATTCCAAAAGAAAGTCTATTTAGAAGAAAAAGTAGCTAGATATATTATTGCTAATACATGTACATACATACATATTCTTAGAATTACTTAAGATTATTCTTAAGAATTACTTAGATTATCATGATCCAAAAAATAAGGGAGACTATAAATAGCTATTATGTTTAACACACTCTCCTTATCCCACAGAATTACAACCACAGCTGCCTGTATGATGGATTTACGGAGATATCCCTTGGACCAGCAAAACTGTACATTGGAAATAGAGAGCTGTGAGTATTGCATCCTGGGAGGCAGTATGTCTTTATGGGATCTAAAGATTGTACAGGGTAAAAATATAATGATTGCAGTAACATGTCCAGCCACACATTCCGAGAATGCATTCGAAATCAAGGATTTATTGACGGTACAGGTCCAGGTATTGAAAAATGGCACCCCTTAGGGCCTTTACACTGAACACTGGCTCCTTTAGAATTGGCAGGTGGATGCTTCATGACTGCAAGGTTGCTCTTTTGGGTGCATGCTACAGATTGCATCTTAGAACTATCAACACCAGGACTTGACTGCAAGGTTGCTCTTCTGGGTGCATGCTACAGATTGCACCTTAGAATTATCAACACCAGAACTTGACTGCAAGGTTGCTCTTCTGGGTGCATGCTACAGATTGCACCTTAGAATTATCAACACCAGAACTTGACTGCAAGGTTGCTCTTCTGGGTGCATGCTACAGATTGCACCTTAGAATTATCAACACCAGAACTTGACTGCAAGGTTGCTCTTCTGGGTGCATGCTACAGATTGCACCTTAGAATTATCAACACCAGAACTTGACTGCAAGGTTGCTCTTCTGGGTGCATGCTACAGATTGCACCTTAGAATTATCAACACCAGAACTTGACTGCAAGGTTACTCTTCTGGGTGCATGCTACACATTGCATCTTAGAATTATCAACACCAGAATTTGATGTTTTAGTGTAAATAGACGTTTAAGAGTCTCCCTTTATTCCTTTGTTAACCTTTGAGACCAGTACACAAACATTATAGAAAATTAGAAGTGGTCACAAGCTTACTATTCCATGATCTTGTTATTGATTCTTGTCAATGCATAGGAAATATAGAGTGAAAATGCCTTTCATTGATTTCTGTCATCTGACAAACAGGGGTATTGATATCTAGTAATCATTTGATATATTTGTGGTTACTCTTTTTATGCAGATTAGTTTCAAGACTGTAATATTTAAATTAACTGTGGGTGAGATGACCATTATTATTTGCATTGATTTTCAGCTTTGTTATTTCAATCATTCTGCTTTACATCCTGTAGTGAAATTAAGGCCAGCCTTTGAGGCATGGAATCACCCGGAATCAACTACACAGTGCACCTTAGGGCTTTGGTACAAACAGTGTTTTCGCCAAATAACAGCTGAACTGTCCTGCAGATATGCAAATGGACAGGAATGAGATCTGCCTGTCATTGTGCACATGGACTGGAGTGTCCTGCAGCAGCCAGGGTGCACCCGAAGGACTCTGAAGAAGATGCTCAAAGCCAGGGGCTACCCATGCAGTTTACTCAACCTCAGCTGCAGTCCATATTCCCCTTTGTGCTGAGAGCTATTTACATGTAAATTAATTGCTCCCAAGGCAAACGAGTTACCTTTGCTGGACTTTATGTCATAGGGCAGGCGTTCTAAAGTTCTGTTGATATTCTAGTCTTGTATGTAGAGCACTCCTCTGTCGTCTCCTGGGTGCATAGTGGTTCCTCACCTTTTTTAGGCATCTAAGTTGACTGCTGATTCCTGTTTGTCTGATGCATCCAATTTAATAGATGGGTCCCTGTGGGTATGATGATCTTTAACACAGCAGTTTGGCAGGTGTCAGACTGTTTGGGGAGTCGGTTAGAGAATTTGTGTGGGCATAATACCTGTGAGTAGTGGATCCACAACTGAAAATAGGCATGTGGAATCTGGAGGGGCCCTGGCATTGGCTGGCCTGAAGCGCTCTTCTATGGTCAGCCTAACAGGAGTTGCTTGTAGAACCCAGGGGTAAGGAAACTGGCTGGGACTTGACATGACTCTCCAGGAACTCTGCTTATTAGGTGCCTTCCCCCAAAGTACCAGTACAAAACATTTTTGCACTTTGAAGGAGCATTTTTCAAAGAACTGTTCCTTAAGCATCAGCTGGCATATATCCTCAAGGGAATTAAGCCCTCTGTAAATTACTGTCATGCAATGGTTGGGCCCTGAACTCAAGCTCCCAGGCTGATTTCCATGATAAAGTTAGGTGCCATACCTCTAGCCATTCTGCTGGGGTAAGAGCTGGGCCAATAGTAGCTAGGTGCCTATGAAACAAAGACAGAATACTGTCCTCAACTCCAGAATTGTCACACCAAGCGTAACATGTCGAATCTGGTGCACAGCAGGGACACACTATATTTTATTATTGGGTTCAAACAAGGAATTTATTGCATCTCCGGGTTTAACGGGTTTGTGAAACAGGTGCCAGTTTCAACTATTTACAAGGTTCTCTGTGGACAATCTGCAGATTAGCCAAAATGAGATCTCATGTAAACTATCCTGTACCTGAGAATATCCTTGCAGACTCCCAGCAGTATACAGTCCTTCTTGGTGTTGGGGATCCAATCAACTTTTGGAGAGAACCTGCCTACTGCTATGGAGGGGTGTCCTTCCACAGCCAGGGTGCACCCCAGGGTCTCTGAATGACCCTAACAAGATGGTTAGAAATGGGGAGAAAGTCAGTTCAATTACTGTGGCTTCCGTCCAACAGCCATGAAGTCTCAACAAAAAGTTTGGAACTGAACTTTTTGTTGAGACCCTAACCAGATGTTACCTATGCAGCTTACTCCTGCTGCATAGCCCCTGCTGCAACAACAACCCCTCTTTTTGGCTTTTGCCAGACTCCCGATGGAAACAGGTTTGCCTTCTATGTATCAGTGGGGATTGAGGCTGGGTAATGTTCTGTGCATTCTGTGCCTTTTCTACACTGAAAATGGGGCACTATGGGGAAAAACATTCCCTTCACTATCTCAGCAGGGTTTCTTTCAGCTAATAGATGTGCACAAGCACTTCTGACCACATTTCATACTGGACAGATGCACGACTGATTAGCCTTTTCACTGCTGCTGTCAAAACTCTGTGTGTGCCATAGGACTCAAAGAAGACTAGCTCCAGCTTGTCATTATTTTTCTTGAAATCATCCCTAAGTATGTATAGAAAAGTCAGATGATGGAACCAGCTTTGGTCTATGTTGCAAGCAGATGATGGATTAAAGAATTCCCTTTGATAAAGGTGTTTTTTTTTTTGTTTTGTTTTTTTAAATGTCGGGGTAATTCTCATCTTTGGCAAGGGTGTCTGCTCACTTGTTAGATTCGATATCCATTTTGGGACATTGTGGTATGTAAATGTTAAACGTCTTGTTTATTTTTTTCAACCAAGTTGTTTGTAAAACTAATGAATGAATTTTTTCACATTGTGAATATGGCAATATTTATTTGAGTGTGCATGCCCTACATATAGGCATAATAGTATTGGTGGACTAAAGGAGCACAGAAATTTATTGACTTTCCATGCTGCTTTTTAGATTATTTAATCTTAATGTACTTTTTTGAACAGGGTGTTATATGCCCTAAGACTGACCCTGAATTTTAAAATGAATTGGATTTCAGATTGAAGAAGTTACAAAGGTTTTATGAATACATATTTCTCAGTAATGCAAGGAGCTGTTCATTTGCAATGAAATAAGCTGAATCTAGGTCAATGTCATAAAATGTTACAGGGGTGACAATGCAATTGGGAAAAGATGCAAACAGATGGCACTCAAGCAACAAACACTGATTTTCTCTATTTTGCAGATGGATACACAATAGATGATATTAAGTTTTTCTGGCAGGGAGGAGAAGAAGCAGCAGTCACAGGGGTATCTGCTCTGGAGCTGCCGCAATTTACCATTATTGAGACCAGACTGGTATCCAAGAACGTCGTATTTACCACTGGTGAGGAACAATAGCACTGCAAGGTTAAACTGTGATAAATACAGAATTCATGTGGGCCATTCCTGCATTAAAAAATAATCAATAAGACCATGTCCTATGTTTACAGATTAATATATCCCTATCCACATGAGCTCACCCCTGTAGCTCCATAGGCTTGGCATCATCCTATGTAACTTATTGTGCCCTACCATTAATTTTTAACCGCAAATAAGCAGTACAACTGAAGCGTCTTTGGCTAGGGGTAGGGCAGGGAACAGCAATGGCTGGGAGGTGGACCCTTAGGTGGCTGGGTGGTGGGCCCTTGAGTCGGATACCCAATGAGCCTTGGGTTCCCCAAAAAAATTCAAACTTTAGCATTTCTGTGCCAATATCTTTCCTGTCGATTGATCTTCAGGAGTGAGTGCATGAAAGTGGATCTGTTTTCCTCTCCCTGTGTACAAAATGTAATCCACTATGTATGCCTGTGAACTTACATACATAGACATAAGGAAAAGTCAATTCCGCTTCTCCCTAAGGATGATTTGCACAGATGTGTACTGTACTGTCCTGTTTCTACAGGTTCCTACCCTCGACTATCACTAAGTTTCCGAATTAAGAGGAACATCGGATATTTCATTCTTCAAACTTACATGCCGTCAGTCTTGATCACCATTCTTTCTTGGGTGTCATTCTGGATCAACTATGATGCATCAGCTGCTCGAGTGGCACTAGGTTTGTAATGTGATGAATGATATACTGTAAGAAGAAATAAAAAAGTAGCGATAATATGTGCACTATAAGAGCTCGTTAATTGACACCAAGGGGATATAGTGGCAATAATGTGGAATATGCACTCTTATAGGAGTTTTTGGTGTCTGGTTTTATAGGGTATTACAAATGGGGTTATTTACTAAAATCCAAATTTATCTCATAATATTAATAAAAAAGCTTGACCAAACTCCCATGCCCTATTGTATTTATAAATAAATAAATTAACTCAAATTAATAATTGATAAAATCGAGCGAAAACTGGAATTGTACTTTTTTTGGATTTTTTCCAGAATCGCTCTATTTTTTTTTCAAGTTTTTGCCTAAAACCTCCACAATGGTTTGATTTTCCACCTAAACCCAGCGCAGACCACAATAACTTCAATATGACTTATACAGGAAATCGACAAGTCTGAGATGACGGATTTTTTTGGATTCAGCCTTTTTTGCAGAATCAGAGTATAATAAAGCTCAAACAATTTGAATAAAAAAAAAAACAAAAAAAAACATTTGCGTTTTTGCCAAAAAAAAGCTCACTCACCAGACTAACTAAACTAATAGGTGATTGGTTGCAACTGCCACGTGTTACTGCTACAAAAGATTACTGTACTGGAGGAGAAAGCAAATGAAATAGTCCTTGGTTGGTTAAACTGGAGTAAATCTGTGGATAAGATAAGGAGGGACTGGGGTATCGTTGATAATAACAAATATTTCGGCACTGGTGCCTTGAAGTTGAATTAAAATTGATAGATGTCCTTTTTTTTTACTACATCAACTAAGTAACCAAGTGCTAGGGTCCTGGGATAAGTTGGAGGCAGTGTACAATTTGCGTGAAATTTATGGGGCTGATTCCCCACCCCAGTTATAAGATCCTATAAATCAGGGGAAATGGGGGGAGTGAAGACAAACTTAAGTCCAGTGGGGGGAGCAGGCCTGGGATGGAGGGGTTTGCTGAGCCCACAAAGGCCAGGGTTTTTTCCCAGAGTCCTGCCGGCACTGTCAAACCCTGTTTCTTTATGCATCCTCTAATATTGCCATTTAAAACTTATTGTAGTCAACAGCAATAGGAGGAATTTCCATGGTATTAAATGTAGTTCATTGGAGGTTTCTATTTTTATTCCATTGTGTTTTAGGGGTGACAACAGTGCTTACTATGACAACCATCAACACCCACCTGCGGGAGACACTTCCCAAGATTCCGTATGTTAAGGCTATTGATGTCTATCTGATGGGATGCTTCGTCTTTGTGTTCCTGGCGCTGTTGGAATATGCCTTTGTTAACTATGTATTCTTTGGCCGTGGTCCCCAGCAGCAAAAAAAGCTCAATGAACGAACAACCAAAGCAAATAATGAGCGCCATCGCTATGAAGAGAGAAGAGTACGCGAGCAGGTCAGTGTTCTTTGTGCAATCTTCATTAGGAGTTTTTTTCTTATAAGGAGAACTAAACCCGAAGAATAAAAATGGCAATAGAAATGCCATATTTCATACATGTTTCTGAACACTCTCATTCACCCAGGTCATGGTATATCGATAGAAATAAGTCAAACCAAGTGGAGCTGTGTTTTTTTCCTTGAAGATGTTTCACCATCCAACTGGCTTTCTCAATTCAGAATAATTTACATAGGATCTCTCTTCAGAATATATCCTCTGGAATGTTGCACCAATCAGCATAATCTGTTTATCATAATCCGCAATGATGTCATTAAATGAGGTGTTGATTGTATTAGCAAGATTGGAGTTTTGATGTGCTATTAAACCATCCAGGGAGAGGTGCCAAAATAGCATTGTATGTGGCAGATGTCCACCCCCCCCCCC
>JAMBMQ010000020.1:651965-674526 GCA_024363595.1 Xenopus borealis | reverse complement strand
ATGCCCAATACTAAGCAACAACTCGATTATTTGTCTTTTTCTTCTGACTCTTTCTAGTTTTCAAAAGGGGGTCACTGACCCATCTAAAATACAAATGTCCCCATCCTATTCATATCCCAGTCTCTAATACCAATATATAGTTGCTAGGGTAACTTGGACCCTAGAGACTAGATTGCTGAAATTGCAAACTGGAGAACTGCTGAATAAAAATCTAAATAACTCAAAAACAAATTTTGAGGTTTTACTGCATGTTATATTTTGGAGGTGAAATTCTGTAGGCATTTAAAGTGGCAGATTGTATAGTGAGTTCACTTGTTAAGTCAGAGCAGGCTGACAAGCATGATTTAAAGCAGAAATTATTTTATGTTTTCAATTAAACACAGTGCCAAATTTGGTGGCAGCAGAACAGGTAATAAGAAGTTGATTCTTTGCCAAGTTTCAACTAGAATTAAAAAGTGAAGTTAGGGTGAGATGAACCAAAGTGATTTTCATTTTGTAACAGTGCAGATAACAGACTTTTTAAATATCAGATAAAATCAGGTACTACATATAGATCATTGTCTATGGCAGCTGAAAATCTTATAGCAGAGGATGCTTCACAACACTAGAAGAACACAAAAGGTGGCCAGTAGAAAAGAAACTGGAATCTAATAGCTATGTACAGTAAATCAACTGGCACCCACAGTCTCACTTCAAAGACCTCTAAAAGGCCATAGTTGAAGGATACTCATGTTTGCTTGCAACAGTTGTTACAAACTACATGGGAGCAGGGTTATCTTTAGTACTAGGTCAGTTACAGTCCCTGAGAGACTAAATTATACCCCTCAAGATCCTAAAATGGCAAAACGATATTCAATTATATTCCAAATTTTTTGCATCCCTTTCGCCTTTAAAATCCTGCTGGACAGGGTCGATTTAAATCTGTCTCTTCAATACACTGTGGTTAGTAGCACCTTGACTCGTTCATGAATGTGTAACAGTCTCTAAATAACATACTTGTTGGTCAACCTCTTTCTTTTGATGCACCCTGTTATATGTACATGAGCAATGGCAGAATAGTCTGTTATTCCAATTTATACTGTGTTAGTACCCCCAAGTTACATTCTGGTCTCCATAAACTTGAAACACCACATTCAATTTTATAGAAGGAGAAACTATCAGCCTCCTTCAAAGAATATCTTACAAGATACTTTTTTACCATTGGATTATATTTTTAAAGTTTGGAACCATGTCTGTGTTACTGATTTTGTGCTCTAAAGGAAGTTGCAACTGATCTAAAAACTTCTTAAATCAGGGAAACTATTGTAATACCTATATTAGCATGTAGTGATATAGTCCCTCTGTGCTGTAGATGTTCTCCTAGTTTATATATAAAGGTGAAAACATGGCACCTATTTTTTCTTCTGCAGTAGTAGTAACATCGTTGCATCTCTAGACATCTTTAATCAAAAGCTTGATAGTGTTCCCTAAAAACCACAATAACAATGAAAACAGTTATAGCTAAACAGATGTAATAATTGTTTGCCATTAGGAGCAAACAGAGGAAGATTTCACTATTGCATTTGTGTACATTCACCCAAGTCTACATCTACATGTTAGAGAGTAAATGTCCCTATTTTGGTAGACATTACCATGCAAAAGATTTATTATCCAAGTTTTTAAATGTCTTTATTACTATTATAGGTGAATATTTGCACCAGTACAGTAACCTATAGAACCACTCATATAGTTGCTTTCATTAGTCTAGCCCAGTGTTTCCCAACCTGTGGCTCATGAGTAACATGTTGCCCCATTCTTTCTAATTTGCATAGATGATTACTTCTGCTTCTGTCAGAACCTGAAACCACCCTGTGAACATGTGAAAGCTGTCAATATACTACTCATGCATTCAGTTGTAGATTTTCTAATGAGAGCAGAAATTTAAAAAAGTATCAATCTTTAAATATTCAGCATTGAGTTAACTTTGCCAAAACTAGTGCCAAATCACATCACTCAGGACATGAAAACACGTGTGCAGGAACTACAGTGGGAGTGGACAACCCTACAAAGAGATTAACTTTTGGCTCTTTATATGACCTATGGTTGAGGCAAAAGTTGTTTTTTTATTCTTGTAGAACATTAGAGGGTTCCTTGTAGGACAGCGCATTCCATGTTTTTCAGGATGATCCAAACATCTTAGGATTCCTATGCTAATATGGTTTCATATCCTCTTAATATTATTATAAATGCTTCAGAGTTTTAAACGTTATCTTGCCTTGTTTTCAACACCTGGCCCATGGGGTAGGTGGCATCATCATTGTACAGAAACAAGTGTGCTTTTATCAACTTAGGGCAGGACTACACAATTTAACCTCTGTTTTCCGCAGATGCGACAGACAGCGCGAAAACGGATGCCACCGGAACAAGGTAAGTAATAGAAAAGTCGGATGGTGTCGCAGGGTTGATAGAAGGCGATACGACTGCGGAATGAAGATGCAGCTTGCTGAATTTTCATCCGACAGTCGTGTCGCGTCGCATCAACCCTGCGATACCATCTGTCTTTTCTATTACTTACCTTGTTCCTGCAGCATCCGACTCGTCACATCTGTTTTCGCACTGACAAAAATGGCAGTAAATTGTCCATGTAGTCCTGCCCTTAAATAGAAAGGAAATCTTGATGGAATGTGAAAAGGGGGCCAGAATTATTTATATATATATATATACATACACATTTTCAACCAGTTTTAGACTTAAGAACACTATTTAGAACCTGAATGCTCTGTTCTCAAGCTATGATATCCTATAATTTCCAAAACCTAGTCAGTTTGCACCAAAGTGAGACCAGTGACTTACTTATCAATTTATAGGAGCAGAGTTATCATAGACCCACAGATCTCTTTCAACGCAAAGTGTCAAACCTGTTACTCGTTTCTGCCTGTTCTGAAGATTATTAAATTTTTCAGATGCTTCTGCCTGGAAAGATTTTGAATTAAAATTTTATAATGGAAGGTGTCGTAATGGTATCAGTCACTAGGGAATGCCTCATTCTGAGCTGCATATTGGCAACTTCAAATGCTTATTATCACTTCAAATTGATATAAGGCCATTAAAATGTGGCTTTTTACAGATTTGTAGGCAATTGGTCCAAGTCCAAGCAAATGGTTATCTGACTAAATTATTATGGCTGAATGCAGGAAGGGAGAAGACCATCAACATTTTTTTTCTTCTTTTTCTAAATATAATTATATTCTTTCATCTAATTTGAAGATACATCTATTTGTCTTGGGATATGATTTTTAACATTCAAAAGTTCAATTGCTGGCTTTTTAAGAAGTTCATAAGATGTCCTTTTAGGATGGAATGTCTACAAAAGTCATGAATCTGCATCATCCCATTGTAAAAACACAGCCTAGCCCTGATGCATTTTCTTCAAGCAGAAGACCTTTAAAGATGAATGGAGGTGTTTACAAACTTTCTGCTGCACCCACAGAGAAAGATATTTTGTAATTTCTTTGCAACCCCTTGAGTTTTGAAAAAATTCTATGCCTCAAAAGAAAGATCCTGCAGAATGGTCAGACTGCAAACCAATGCATGTGTGTGGAATCACAGGTCATTGGCTTTTATACCACAGACAGAAAACATTACATTTTCCAAATCTTACATTCATGTAGGGCACTTCCCTTGAAACAGTTGAACAGAGATGCAGGGTTTCTCAACAACAAATGTAACAGTATGTTCTGGACAATATTGTTCAACCCTTTCCGAAATACTTCGGTATTGTTAAGATGATTGCCAACCTAGTTGGTGGGAAGGATAAGGAATGAGGAAGTCTATTTCCTACCCCTTCTGAGATCAGGTATCTCAAAGTAAAGACAATTTCGGTTGATGTATCTTTACATTTGATCGAGAAAAAATGCTTTGTACCCCTCTGTTTTGCAGGTATGGCTTGACAGTGACCCTACCGCTTCTCACTGTAAATTGTCATCCATATAGCCTCCTCTAACCCACTGACATGGGAGTAAATAACTGAGTATGGAGGGGGGGTGTGTGGGTGGCTGTGCGGCCTGCACCCGGGCCAGACCCTGTTTAGTTATGTTACTGCGCATTGGCTGAGCTTCACTTCATATTCACAATTCATAGAGGACTCTGCCTTGACAAGCCTTGCATCTATGTATGGATATGATTCCTGGGTGCTCTTGTGAGAAGTTGGATTTGATTTTGCAAGAAAGCTTTCAATCAAATGCGACTCGCATCCATATAAAGCTAGTTGAAGATACAGGTAGGGCAGGAGGCTAGAATAGTCTCATGTCAGCTCACAGGAGAAGAAATAGAGACTTTTGACTCTATTGCATTTGTTTATTTCTGAAGCATTGCAAAGGTAAGGTTCCCTATATAGCATCAAATATCACAAAGTGTTAAAGTGTAGATTAATGTTAATGGAAACACTCCCTAAAAGATAACAATGAGTCATTTTTCCTATTTAAAAAAAAAAAAAGAAATTGAAGAAAATTCTAAATAATAATAACCAGGGCCAGATCTATATAGTGGGCGCCCCTAGGCCCACTGCCGTTCGCCCCCATACTCTGCTCTTTATTCACAAATTTTCATCATCTGGACTGGAGCAATGGGGACTGGCACATGGGAAATGTAAAAAACTATCGTATCTCCTGTGTATCCCCAGTTTTCTGAACCAATGTGGGCGTGGCTGGGCAGCATGCCGCCTCCTAAAATCCTAGATGGCCTTTTCCTGATTATAACATATGTTGTGGGGAAATTGAAAAGCTTATATGCTTACAATCAAACCCCGATAAAATGTTCACTGATAATGCTTTTGTGGATTTCACTTCTCTTCCTATTCTAATGCATTTCAAAGTGAGCATTTTAAAGAAGTTGTTTTTTGCCACTGATTTCCTTAAAAAAAAAACACAAAAAAAACGGAAAAAAAAACAAAACAGTTTTTCCGCTGTGATTTGAATGTTAGTATACACAGGAAAATAAGTAAATTTTTACTTTATATGTGCAAATGTCCACAAAAATATGGGTGATTAATGTTATATTTGTGTTTGAAATCTATTAAGAAGGGTTAGGAATTACTATACTGTTCTTAAACTTAAGGGAACAGTTCAGTATAAAAATAAAACTGGGTAAATAGATAAAAAGTGTTTCTGATATAGTCAAAAATTGAATCTATTATGGCTGGAGTGAACGGATATCTAAAATCCTGGTAACACGTTAGTGAGCTGCAAAGCAGGAAGTAGTGTTCTGGTTATTACGTTAGACTTCCATTTACTCCAGCCTTTATAGATAACATTTTTGGCTAACAATATCAAAAAACTTTTTATTTTGTAGTTTACTCAGTTTCATTTTGCACTGAAACCCCAGGTTAACTTAATGTTTTGTTTCAGAATTTAAATTTGCTTTACTCATTTGTTTCACTAATTAACTAATTAAGTAAAGAACCACTTTTTTCCTCTTTGTTTTTGTCTGAGTTACTGATTCAGCTTCAGATTCAGATTCAGCTTCAGCATGGACTGATATGATTGGGGGGGGTGTCTATCCCAAACGTACAAGTTTCAAGCCAGAACATATATAATAGAAGAATCTTCCTGAAATGGGTTTAGTTCAGGAGAATAGCTATGCTGACAAAAAGTCAGTTGGAATCTCATGTTTATCCTGCAGCAAGCAGAAGGTACCATAGCTTTCAACATTGTTTTTCTCCTGCACTAAGCATAATCTTGCAGGACGACCCACTACATTGCACAGTAGTTTTTACAACTGGAACTTCCTCTTGCTTAAGGAACTTATCCAATAAGATTGTACATTGCATATATGTATGCTTATTTAACAATCCCTCAACATTATATGATGTCTGTAGGAAAAAGCCCTATGTTGGAATAAGAACTAAAAATTTTAATATAGTTTTCTCAGTCATAACATATGGGTGCTGTACCTGACAGAATGTGGAGGACTCTTTTAACAATGGGGAATCTAAGCCAAAAGACCATCTATTAAAGCCTCTACTTTTGACATGCCATCTACCCTTTTCCTGGTTCCTAGTATATAATGTATAATAATTCAATGAAAGGGGAAAAAAAGGCAAAAAATCATAATATCTTTTTGTAGGCAATAAATGAGTATAGCTGACCCCCAATAGGTTTAGGATCCTTCAGCTGACAAATGGTTAATGAGTAGACTAAAATATAGTTTATCCACCCTAATTAACTAAGAGTTCATAAATTCAAGGAGCTATCTGGGATTAAATGTAGTTTACCTCGTCATATGAGATGCTGCATGTAAGATGCAGTTTCTTTATAAGAGTGCTCCTACCAGTCAACCACATATTACATTTCCACAGCTTAGACAGCATCAATATTTCAGTATAGGACTATCCTCAACATGGGTAATGGTTTTGTGTAGACTGATGTGATCTCACAAATGTACTTGTTACTGAGCATGGATTGACCAAAGGGTACTGGAATGAATATTCATTGCCTTAATTTAACAATATAGTCAATATAAAGCAACAAGTAAGGTTTTAGTAAGGTGATATAAACTGAACAACAACCCTCTAATTCTAGATACAGTAAAAGTTTTCTAAAACCAGACAATATGAATACAACCTTGCTAGATTCTTTTTTTTATATTTTCTCATGAGACCAGAAATCAGAGACCAACAAATAGATTAAGATTCCTTAAAGGACCAGTAACATCAAAAAATTAAAGTGTTTTAAAGTAATAAAAGTATAATTCAGTGTTGCCCTGTACTGGTAAAACTGGGAGCAGCCATTCAAAGGAGAAAAGGCTCAAGTTACACAGCAGATAAGCTCTGTAGAACATAATGTTATCTGTTGTCCATTACTTATACTGTGCCATATAGCCGTTTTTCAATTTCCACCACTGCTACTTAGCAGCTTGTTTATATGAATAATAGTAGTCTTTCTGAAACAAACAAATCAGTTTTAACACTACATGATATTTTCTTTACTTTAAAACACTTAAATTTTTTGGTGTTACTGTTCCTTTAAAGACATCCATTAAATATTTCAATAGTTTTAAAGTTATTATAAGTGTAATTGTTACTGAAAGCAGTATCTTCTTCAACTTATTCTCTACACTCTCGACCCCAGAAATAATGGAGCAAACCCACGGATTAAAAGGGCCAGGGGGAGAAGTGACTCCTTTTAACACTGATATAAAAGGTAAAACCCAGAAAAGAATAAACAAATCTGCTTTCCATTGGATTTACACTTACTAATAAGAGAAGAGAAAAGAATAAACAAACATTGCTTTATAGCTTTAAAACCACTGGACATGTTTAATAAATATATGTTACAGAGTTGCTTGGAATTACATTTTATGTCTTTTTATCTTTGGAGGGGAATCACTTTCAGGAAATGCATAAGGCTTATTCCGAGTGTACAATCCCGATAATTGCTGATACAGTATTAGTATTGATCTTCCAAAAAAAAAACAGTGCTTCTCTATTGGATCCTTTCAGTGAAAAACATCGGACCACAACAGAGAAAAGAAGTTCTCATTCTAAAATAAATTATGCCAGTACTTTCGTAATGCCAATTCGATTAGGAAAATAGATGTTACAGAAAGATAAAGAAAGTTCAAAGAGGCCAGTATACATTAGAAATATGCAAATAAGAACATTATTCTATTCAATAAGTGACAAGAAAGTCTGACTTCACAGAATAGATCATTCACATTATTATAGTATTATATTAGGGACTGTGTATATTTTTGTAATGTCAAAGCTCTCTTCCAGTTTGAATTATAGAATCTCCTTTAGGAATAAGCACATTTTCATAATCTTTAGTTACATAACCTTTATTAGCACCTTCACTCCAGCAAATAGGAGTTCCACGAATCATATGGATCATAAAAGCAGAAAGAGGCCCTGGTATTGAAATAATTATTTACTGTCACATACAAGTGTAATTGTGTGTTTCATTTTAGGTTTACATGCCAAAAACAAGGTGTGCTGAGAGGAAAGAAGCAAAAATGAATATGTAAACTCCATTGCCTGTTCTAAATAACAGTTAATTTTATTTCTCAAAGAAACGAAAGGGTCTTAGTGAATAAAAAAAGTTTCATCTATGGACAATTGTTGCCCATCCCTGCCATGAATTATAAAAAAAAGTTCTTAGACAATTACAGAATGTGATTTGTACCTTCTTTACTCACATTTTCTGCCCAAGGGGCCCCCTTTCAAGTTGGCGGCTGAGTGTCAATGGCCTCTATGCCAGGCGAGAAAAGTCAAGGAAGTAGCAGAATATTCCAGATTTTTCTAATACAATTTTCCTTTTCTTCATTTAAGGCTTACCTGCATGTAATCAACCCTACAGTAATTCCCTAGGATTGCAACTTTTTACAGCAAGACCATCCCACTTATTAAATATAAAACAAAAAAACAAAAAAAAAAAGAACAGAGAAATCATCCAATAAGCCCCCCGCTCCATTAGATGTAAACACATTTTGTAAGAAAAAAAAACGTAAAAAAAACTAAATAAATAAAAACAAAAAATATATATTTTTCAAAGAGCCATCTTTGAGTAACCGCTAAAAACTGGTGGGAAATCATGTGGGTGTAGAACTGCATATAAGAGAGCAGCCTTTACATGCTAACTGGCAAGCCAGCAACAGAAGTTGGAAAAATAAGTGTGGTGTGATGCATTGTCTCAACAGATGTTTTTTTATTTTGGTGTCTGTTGGAAATGGAATGAGCTATATCTAGTTGTTGCGGAGGGGCAGGATTTGTGTGGTTGAAGTCATGCTTTTCAGCATGGTGTGAAGTGTTGTCTCAACAGACAGTCTTTATTTTGGTGACTGTTGGAAAGTGAATGAACTATTTCTATTTGTTGTGAAGGGGCAGGATTCGGGGACTTGAACAAACAAGGAAAAGTTGTGCTCATTTTTTAAAACCATTAGGCGGGGGTGCAATGAGGCTGTGACCACAAAATACATATAGACAAATACAAATTCGGGGACTTGAAGTCATGCTTTTCTCAGGGAAGTTACGGCTGCGTTTCCCAGGATGCCATGGGTCAATGGAGGGAGGATGTTACAGTATGTCAGAAAAGGTTAAAAAAAAAAAAGGTTCGTTGACCGGAAACAAAAATAAGTATAAACATTTACATATACAGAAGTGCAAAAACCCAACATAGTTAGTAAATCTAATGTTTGGAAACCGAGCACATAGAAGAAATTATTAGAAAGAATAATGTATATTTTGCTGATGAATATGAATTTGATCTTCAAAAATATCACCTATTCTGCTAAGCAATCAGCTGTGTGTATCTTACAGCATTCTACTATTCTATCTAAAACTCACATTTTATTGAATTTCTTTAGTATATCTGTGAATCGAGGAGGCAAGGAATTACTATGGTCTCCTTATTAATTTGTTTTAAAGAGGTAAAATATATGGAACGACATTTCCAAATAGTTTTAAGGTAACTATAGAAGTGGGTTGGTGACCATACACAAGGACAATCAGGAAAAATATTTCTAAAACTATTGGGTAGCAAGACGTGCAATATCTATGTCCCCTTTAGGTACAAAAATAAAGACTGATATAAAACACTGATTACACACCTTATTAAGGTTACACTAAAGAGGACTTTGTGATCTGGAAAATAGTTACCTTTCCGCTCTAAATAAAAATGACCATGGGTAAACGCACCTAACACAACAAAACCCCGTGAATTTAATGTAATCTTCTACCAGCTCCTCACTCCTTCAACGCTAGAAGCCATCCCATATGCCACACTACGCTAACTTCTGAATGTGCACCCTACAATTCCCCCCTTGACAAAGAGACAAATAAATACCACAAACACTGTTTATTCAAGCAAAAAAAAATCAAACATTTTTGAAAAAAATATAAAAAAGAAGAAACTGATATTGATAAGAGAAATAAAAATATTGAACAAATAAACTTGAAAATAGTTTACAGTTTTGTACAAGCCGTCCTGCATATTTAAAGAAAAATTCATGGGTTTAAAAAAAAAAAAAAAAAAAAAAAAACTTTTTAAAATGGAAAAAAAAAGCCTAATTTTCATGCCAGCTCCAAGCTTGTAATTATTGTGAGAATCATGTTTCCCTCACTGTGTTTTTAATTAAAATGTCATGTTCATTTTGAGAAAGAAAGTAGAGAATTTTATTTAAGGGATGGGAAGGTTAACACTAGGGGTATAGGATTTTCTTTTAATTACATCTTATTTTTATGCTGTATGTTCAGTATTAATGTATTTGCTAACTGTAAATTGGTTCTTAATGTTTTCTTTTTTTATTTATTATTTTTTTTTAAGTTTTGCCCTGAACATCAGAATCAAAATTATATTAATTTAAGGGAAAATAAATGTTTGATTTTCTCTCTGAGTCCTGGTGTTGAAATCAGATTCTGGAAAGCTTGTGAGAAGCAAAAGATGAGTGTAACTGGAACATTTAAAACGAACAGTTGTCTAAACCAACTTTTAAAAAAAAATAAAATAAAGCCATAGAAGTCAGTGATAAATGATTCTGTGGTGATTCTATGGTGATTCCATGGCTGGTTTGCAATAATGGGTTGGACTTGGGCATAGTCTTTCATTAATATTCAACAAAAGCTACAGTAAGAATTTGCAATTTAGGAGTGTTCTTTTCAACCAAAGTCAGGGGCAGAGCTAGTTGTAGGCAGAATAGTCACGCGCCAAATGGCATAAAACTGGGGAGGGCGCTAAGACCTAGGCACATATCCCTTCTGCCTCTAACTCTGTCCCAACTCTTAGAAGGAGGTGGAGGAAATTCCAGGGACTTACCTTGGACACCAGTATGTGTTGGCCCTGCTTCAACCAAAATAATTCAGCGGAAGGAATGATGCTTCAGGCCAATGAAGTGCATGCCTTGAGTTTACTACCACTTTCTCATGAGATACGCACTTGATGGGAAAGGAGTTTGCTATAGTGCAGCCATAGGGTAGCCATTTCCCGTAGCCGAAAGGTAGCTGTTAATGAAGAAGGGCTCTCCCACAGAGAAAGTTAACATTGAAAAATATGCGTGTGCCATAGCCCTAACAGGTGAGTTGCAGCAAATACAGCACAAAATTATTTCTCTATGTATAAAAGAGAAAACATTCACAGAAAGTATTGACTATGGCACACTCAAACTGATTTAAAGAAGTACTCAAGTCTTCACTTGTATATTATTCACTAAAGGCAGCTGCGGAATAAATGGTGAATAGAAGAATGGTGAATCATGGCAGCTGTCCATGGAAATAAAACATAAGATCCCTCCTGGACACAGAGGTCATTACAGAATCTAAATCTTTGTATTCCAAAAAAACCCTTTTGAAGTACTATATATCCTGAACTGCATTAGCAGCACGCTCAGAACTTATAGACTATAAAATGTATAGCTAAAATACAAAAGAAAATGTTTTGAATTAGATGTTAAGTATTACTCTCTTTCATTTCAGAGGGGTACAAAAGGGGTTTTATCCTCCTTCTGGAAGGAAAGGACACTGAAAGGCCAAGGTTTTGACAGCCATTCCATGGGGTCAGTTCACCTTTTCTCAGCAGGCTACTCTCCCTGGGAGGCTGCTTCCATCAATTTCTTTTAGTGCTTTTATGAGGACACAGCTCCACTTTAAGGAGTTTTTTTTAAATTTTATACTATGTTGAAAATTTTATCAGGAGGTGTTTCAGGAACTTGTCTCCTGCTGGGGAATACCAACATTCAATTTCATGGTGTCAAGGTAGGAACTGAGACGTCGACTGCAGGGAAAGAAGAATCGCAATTGCGAGAGAACAGAACCAACCAGATACAAAATGGGTCTCGTCTCTGTTCTCTCGCAATTGCGATTCTTCTTTCCCTTTAGTGCCAACTCCAAGCTCTTCATGTCATGACTTCAAGGTAGGTGTCCTCAAAGCTCTGTGGCCATTCTACTTCATTCACAACTTCCCTTTCCTGCCAAGAATCCTCAAGCAGGTAGGGGGTAGGACCAGAAGGGCACCACTCCCATCCGTCTACCTTATCACCAATCCAGGGCCCGGTGTTTGGCCCAAATTTGTAGATTTAAATTCCATTTAACAGCCTGGGACTTAGCCCTCAAACAGCAGGGGTTTGATGACAGGATAATTTCCACTATGATCACAGCTAGAAAGCCGTAAGGATTTGACATGATCTACTACAAGATGTGATATGACATATTTTTGTTAATAAATTAATTTATATTCAATATTTATAGAAATATTAATACAAATATGCAGGGTCAATGATTAAGTCTTTGGATGTACTTTAGTGAGCAATAACTTACATTTACAAGTAATAGTAGAAATTCATTCCACAACTTTTGGTGAATGACCAATTCAAAAAGTGTTACCCACACTTTCTTTTTGGGGACTGATTTAAGATCTCCTTCTGGTATCTCCACCCCTCCGCTCAGTAGTTTTTGGTCACCCTCAGCAGAGGACTCCTCTTCGGAGCACTGACTATGTGTTGTGTATGTTTCCCTGTGCCAATCTCTGGCTGGAGAGTTTCTCTGCTGCCCTCCTTCTCTTCCTTTCTCTCCAATGTAATAGTTGCTCCCCAGTTTCCTGTTATATTGCATTCTGGTTTCCAATTTTGCGGTTTTGGTTCCTGTTTTTTTAATAATTTTTAACTCTGGGTGATATCTGTGATCTTGCAGAGGGATGGAAGCGGTATCAGAAAGGTTTATACTATCCAAAATAAATAACTTTCTGGGCACATGGGGAGCAAAGAACAGAGCCCTTTCCCTGTCCCACAGGAAAGCAGCAGGTCGAAGAGATGTAAATGAAGTTAAGCCATAAGAGTATCTACCCTGACTGAGCCTGGGTCTCTGGACTAAGACGCAGGGGAGTTTGGAGTTGGCCCTTGAGGGCATGATGTAGACCTCCAGGTTCCCCCAGAAGGAAACAAGGTCCTAATACACCTTAAAAAGAGGAAAACATTCCCCAAAGGGGAGCTGTTTCCTTCTCCCATAAATACACTAAAAGAACTGGGTGTTATCAGCCTTCCAGGGGGTGTAGCCTGCTTGGAGGAGGTTGACAAGCATGCCCAGGAAAGTTGTCAAAGTGTTTTTTAGTGCATTATCCTACCAGAAGGCAGATAAAACCCTCCAGTTCCTGTGTCCCATTTTAATGAAGAGATAAAAGGGTTTTACAGGTAAGGCAAAAATATAATTGACAATCACATACTAGGAAAAGGAAGCATCATACCTCCAATTCAACGCTTCTATCCGTGCTGCACATGTAGCCTGTCCCCCACAGAAAATCAATTGCATAAATTTATAATAGCTCAAAAAGGCGGCACTCCAGTTAGATGAAAATTATGGTTTATTCCATCAAGTCACTGACCCACATCACCTGATGCGTTTCAGGAATGACTCCCTTAATCATAGGCTTGTAGCACAATTGTATAATTTCCTGATCATAAAAAATAATATGTATTACTTGATATATTACTTGATTTTAATGGTACAAATAAAAATGTTTTTTTATGATTAGATCACCTACAGGGTTAAATCACATACATGCTATGTACTTTTCGAACAAACCTGTAGAGGTCACTGTTGTATGATATATTTAAAGGGAAACTGTCATGGGAAAACATTTTTAAATAGTGCTGCTCCAGTAGACTTTTGCACCGAAATCCATTTCTCAAAAGAGCAAACAGATTTTTTTTATATTCAGTTTTGAAATCTGACATGGGGCTAGCCATTTTGTCAATTTCCCAGCTGCCAGTGGCGTAACTACTCCCTGGTGGGCCCCCAGTCAGGTCCTTACCACTATAAATCTGAAGTGTTGATGGCATGTGTGCTGTAAAATCTCCCCTAGATAACCTCCTGCCATAACCATTATTCGTGGATCCGATGGGCCCCAAGGGGGTGGGGGCCCTGGTGCAATTACACCCCCTGCACCCCTGGTAGTTACGCCTCTGCCAGCTGCCCCTGGTCATGTGACTTGTGCCAGCACTTTAAGAGGGAACTGCTTTCTGGCAGGTTGTTGTTTTTCCTTCTCAATGTAACTGAATAGTACGCAGTGGGACATGGGTTTTTACTATTGAGTGCTGTTCTTAGATCTACCAGGCAGATGTTATCTTGTGTTAGGGAGCTGCTATCTGGTTACCTTCTCATTGTTCTGTTGTTAGGCTGCTGGGTGGGGGAAAGGGAGGAGGTGATATCACTCCAACTTGCAGTACAGCAGTAAAGAGTGATTGAAGTTTATCAGAGCACAAGTCACATGACTTGGGGCAGCTGGGAAATTGACAATATGTCTAGCCCCATGTCAGATTTCAAAACTGAATATATAAAAAATCTTTTTGCTCTTTTGAGAAATGGATTTTAATGCTGAATTCTTCTGGAACAGCACTATTAACTGATGCATTTTGAAAAAAATGTTTTTCCCATGACAGGATCCCTTTAAGGAAATGACACAATTGTGCCTGTAAGCCTATTAAGGGAGTTATTCCCGAATTGGACAGGTGATGTGGATCAGTGACCTGTTGGAATAAACCATTTTTATGTAACCAGAGTGCCACCTTTTCATCTTTTGAGCTACTATGATTTCAGTGGGGATGCTGATGGCAGAGCACCCGACTCACCTCAATTAACTAAAGGAGCTTCACTAACAGGAACACACGGGGTGAGTTCGGAGCGGCCTATTTTCCTTTTTTTGCCATGAATTTACAAAGAACATGGAGCAACAGGAGCTGGCAACAAACTATCTCTTTTAATTAGTACATTAAAAGCTTTCCAAAAAGTATTGCACACCAAAAGGCTCGTGGCATCCCACCACTTCCTGTGATCGCTTCTGAGGAAGTGGCAGGATGCCACGAAACGTGAAGAGCATAGATCACTTTGGTGTGCAATACTTTTTGGAACATTTTTAATGGACTAATTAAAAGAGATGGTTTGTTGCCAGCTCCTGTTGCTCCTTGTTCTTTGTAAATTCATGGCAAAAAACGAAAATATTATTTTGGGGCAAAAATATCTATTTTCTAAAGATTAATGCAGGAGTGCCCATACATTAACAGATATGGGGTCTCCCAGAAGGCAGATAAAACCATCCAGTGCCTGTGTCACATTTTAATGAAGAGATAAAAGGATTTTACAGGTAAGGCAAAAATATCTCTTTTCTAAAGATTAATGCAAGAGTGCCCATATTTTACTAATGTGGGCTCTACTTTTACTCATGTTGTCCCATTATGATCTACATCCCTAAAGCATTGTTAGAATTCTGTTCCATGGAAAATATTACTTAAATACTTATTTATGGAAAAATGTATATTGCGGTGTTTAACAAAACAATTTCTTATGTAACCTTAATAAAATATCTAAACGAAAAGCATTAAATAGGAGCACGATTTAGACAAGCTGTTTGTTGATAGAGTGTTGAGATCTACTTATCACCAGCTAAAGGTCTACTGGTAGATCCCAATTCTGACTAATGCCTCCATTCTTATGCCAGCTGAGTGATATAAGCTGAATTTTAAAAGAACCCGTTTAATATGTAATGATACTTATCAGAAGGCTTTTCTGATCACCTTTAGTAAACGTATAATAGTTGTAAACCCTAAACCACGCAAAAACTGGTAGAAAAATAAAAATCTCTTTGTTGAAAAATGCACTCAAAAGTTTTGCCCATAGATTAGATAAGGTTGTCAACATGCTGGAGTACCCAGAAAAGCCTGGTTTCTTTTAGCATCAGCAATATGCTTCTTGACTTTGATTAATGACAAATTTCTTTGAGTCCATATTATGTTCATATGTGATGGCAGTTATTGCTCAAATGGGAATTGCATTTGAATTTTTAAAGGTATTTAATATTTCTATAATGCACAACAGGCCCAGGTCAAGATCAATAGCGTTTTCTCATGTGTGGGTTACTATGTCAAGGGGGAGGGGGTATATTGACCTCTGTAACCAATTATGATTGCATTATCAGTATAGCCAATTATAATGAGGCAAATGAAGGCCTTAAAGGAACAGTTCAGTGTAAAAATAAAAACTGGATAAATAGTTTGTGCAAAATAAAAAAAGTTTCTAATATAGTTAGTTAGCCAAAAATGTAATGTATAAAGGCTGGAGTGACTGGATGTGTAATTTAATAGCCAGAATCCAACTTCCTGCTTTTCAGCTCATTTTGAGTTAGTCAGCAACTTGAAGGGGGGCCACATGGGACATACATTTTCAGTGAGTTTGCAATTGGTCCTCAGTATTCAGCTCAGATTCAAAAGTAACAGTTATGGCCCGTGTGGCCCCCCTCAGGTCACTGATTGGTTACTAACTGCTCATCAGGGTAACTAGTCAGTGGAAAACAAGAGAGCTGAAAAGCAGGAAGTATTGTTCTGGCTATTATGTTACACATACACTCACTCCTGCCTTTATACATTACATTTTTGGCTAACTATATCAGAAACATTTTTTATTTTGCACTGTCTATCTATTTACCCAGTTTTTATGCTGAACAATTCCTTTAAGATGCCCAGAGAGTTTCATTCTATTGATGATTTATTATACACTTGGTTGATCCTGGATATTATATTGTACTTTGTTTTCGATTCTGGTAGGTATTATAGACTATAGATTTATTGGGGGGGGGAGGACTACTCTCTTCTTTTATAAGATAATTTATTGGTCCACAATCTATTTATTTGCGTCTTACTTTCCTGAACCTCTTAAATATCCAGTTTTCTCAGATACATGCACATGAATTGGTTAAAAATCCAGCAGTACTTTAGGAAACCCTTGTATCTGGATCTGTGAAGGCCTTGTCACTAAGTGTAGGTTTAACTCACCAAAAACAATGAATTTGGGATCTATCTACTTCTCACTAGAAGCACCCCAAAGGTTAATAACATAATTTTATTTATTGCACTTTTGGATTTCCTGGTCTGGAGCTTGGATTATGCAATTTAAATGTCACAATGAATGGTGGGTTTGAGTTGAAAGAAGAAATGGACCAGCCCCCTTGTAAGTTCTATGAAATATCTATAATTTTACACTATCTCTGTACAGCTCACTAACTCTCGCAGATCAACAAATTATCACTCCAATCATTCCCGTTTAGTCTAAATGCATACGTCTATGTGCATTAGATTCAGGGCAAAGGCTACAATATAGCATGCCCAAACAAGTTTTGATTGGATTGGTGGAAGGACTGGTTGGAAAGAAACTTCATGTACATCTTTAGGCAAAGAAGACTCAATTGTATGGGTCCAACACCACCAAAGTTTCAGGTCTAATTAAACTTGTCAATACTCAAAATTCTTTAAATCAACCTCTTTAGAAAATGAGATGTTCAGAGGGGGGGGGCCCTAGAGCGCACCTCCCTAGAGCTCTGTACCACAGAGGCATAGCCAGTGGAAGTTCACCTCCCCAGCAAAGCTAAGGATGGTGGGAAGCCAGAGCCGAACTTACAACTAAGAGACACAACGGCTCATCAATCCTGTGGCGGCAGATTGCTTCTGGTCAGTAAACTAGCACCGTTGTTCACGCAAACATGGAGGCCTAGCGCAACAATATAACTGGGCCCGGCATTAATACACATCACGTGCCAGAGGCCTCACCACACTAACCCAGACACATATAGTTGAGTTGGAGAGGACCTATACAGAGTGCGCCCAATACACAGCATTACTCTTGATTACACTGAGCTGCTCCCTCTAGCAGACAACTGAATCGGGGGACAAAATACCAGTATATATCCAAGCCCAGTATACATCAATAAGACATGACAGAGGGCCCAGCTACCACACGGCATTACTCCCATATAACAGACCCAGAGCAACAACAGATAGTCTGCGGTTGAAACTCCATTATCTCCATATCCACCTCAAACAAAAAAAAAAGAACAAAAAAAAAGTGGAAAATTATTATATAATGTAGGGGAGAAGAGAAATCCTTCCCCTGTTTTTCTGTCTGTGACATCATTCCACCCAGTTACAGGTTGAGAGCGACCTGATTGGCGGGTCACCGCAGTACATCCTGGGAAGAGAGAGTGTGCCAGACTGTGAAGCTACGTGTTTAGGCCTTGGAACTGTGCGTGCAGACCAGGTGTTAGAGCTGAACACGGGTTGTGGAGTAAAGATCCAACCAGAGCCAAGACCTGTAAAAGCTGTTTGAGCTGTGATATATGCAGGAGTGCAGAAAGAGGGTTCCTGTTCCCTGCCACGCTGCTAATGCTTCAGAAGGAGAAACGTGCCATTGGTGGGAGTGATTCTGCAGCAGAGTTACTTGTTATTCCAGTGTGATCTGCCACTGAGAGCAATCAGTGAGTGAATTCCTTCAAGAGAGGATTTGGCATGAATACAGTATTGAGCCTAACAGGAAGACAGGCCTTGTGTAATTTTGCCTGCTACATGGGAAGCTGCTTCTTTCCAAAGGAAAAGGTACTTTGGGGAAAGGTAGCGCTACCATTGAATAAGAGCTCTGGGGAAAGGGACATTGCATTTTGAGAAGTGGGACTGTGATATCCTAAGGACTGTGTTGAACTAACAGTTAGAACCTACTAGGGATTTAGGTAGTGTCCCATATATTCCTATACAGGTTTGACTTGTGTATTAGTTGTTATATTACTGTTTATATAAAGTAAAATTTTGTTCATCGGCAAACTGTGTGTTTTATTTTTCCTAGGGGATTCCCCTGAGGTAAGTTCTTCAGTGCTCCCTAGGTGGAGGCACTGCGCTGTAATTCCCAGTACTTTTACCTCCCACCCCCAACAGTCAAACTTCTTAAATTAAACATTGACTTTCAATGGCAGCCCCAACATCTCAAATACTTGGGAGTCAAAATAACTCCAAGATTATGCAACCACTACAAAACAAAAAATCCCCCTTTCTGGAAAGTAATTTCAGAAACGCTAGAGACATGGTCCAGAAATATCACAGATAGGCGGTATTCACACGGAATGACTATCTTACCAAAGATCCTCTATTACATCAGAACTCTACCAATTCCTGTAACTAAATCAGATATCAAACAACTTGAGCGACAAGTTATGTACTTTATAGGGAAGGCCAAGCCCCCCAGGGTTTCCACAGCAACAATGACAGCACCTAGGCAAAGGAGAGGATTGGGAGTAAATAAACTGCCTAACTATCAATTATTCCACCACTGTATGCTAACCCACCTCCAAAGTGAGTACCAATGGAGGAATCATTGATCCAACCAATTAAATTAACAGCAGTTCCCTGGGCCCCATATGTGACAAGACCCAATAACTTGACCCCCAATGTTGGAGGCCTACATATCTGGCACAAAATAAAGCATAAAATTAAATTATTATCCCAACATCTTCCGGCAGCACCCATTATAATCAACTGGATTTCCTAGCAGACTTGGATGGGAAAATGCTTTCCAGTGGTGGAATTCTAAAGGCTTTACAATATTGAAACACTTTTATGGCCTATCAGGTCCATTGCAATGGGACAAAATCCAACAGCTTCACTCTCCCATACCTGGAGAATGCTTTTGAATTCTACAAATACAGTATTTTCTAAAATCCAAATATAAAGGGACAGGTTTACCACCTTCATCATATTTACAAACAATATGTATTACTAGGGTTGCCACCTGGCCGGTATTTTTGACGGTTGATCCCAATGTTATTAATAGAAAAAAAGATAAATATATAGGAAGGCTGGTATTTTTTTTTTCAAGAAAAGGTGGCAATCCTATGTACTACATAGGAGCCAAGCAGGATTACTACGTATGATCCCCCCTCAATATAGTATACAGAATGGGTGCTAACTTACTGACATGAACGCATATCCGTTTTAAGGGAAACCAAGGACCCAGAGACGAACTAAAGGAGGCACCAGATAAAGTGTTTGCTGGTTTTATTTTATGGTAATTAAGTTTTGATTGTAAATTGCTGAATGGCAATCTGGAAATACTTCTCTTCCAGGGTTCATAATCCCGAATGACCCCAGGACTTGAAACAATCCCGATGCCCCGATCTCCAAACCACACAACCTGGATACTCGAATAATGAGACTCGGGACACAGTAAATGCATTAAGAAATATAAGCTTTATTTTACTTCATTTTATAATGTTTTCATAATAATCGTGTTAAAACATTTTACAGTCTAATTTAACCATGTAACCGGACATTTAATAATTAAAATAAAAAAAGAAAATGAGATGTTCATCCCTTTTTCTTAAGGTATGGAGAAGATGTGTAATCTGTGTAATGTCCCCAGAGTCCCTATGCGGCCCCTCCCTCCAGGGGACACACCTGCATTTACGCAGAGATGGATGTCAATAAGTTATGATAGTTCGGAGCTCTGATTCAGGACCAACCAGAACCTAATTCAGACCCCTCTCTAGATTAAGGTTATGTCATGGGAAAATTTATTTTTAGGTTGGGGGAGGATACTGGGAGCAGGGACTAAAAGTTGTGGGTAATATTTCGGCATCAACTTCTATTACGACTATCCATTTCTTCTTTTCCTTCACACTATTACCTGATGGCTACTGGCAAATTTAAGTGATAACATGGAATGTATGGGGGTTGAATGATAAAGTTAAATGGTCGGTCATATTGGACACACTAATAAAGTCTGGTGCTGACCTCATGCTCCTCCAAGAAACACACTTAGTTGGGCAACACACTTTCACTTAGAAGGGTTAACCTCTGACAGGCAAGGCAGATAGCTGCTACTACAGGCATAAATCCATGGGACATCATACGTAAAGGAAAACTATACCCCCCGGACAAAGTAGGTCTCTATAAAAAGATATTGCATAAAACAACTCATATGTAAAACCCTGCTTCATGCAAATAAACCATTTTCATAATATACTTTTTAGTAGCATGCACCATTGGGTCATCCTAAATAGAAAACAGCCATTTTAAAAAATAAGGACAGTCTCCTGGGATCGTATGATTCAATGGTGCACACAAACATAGCAAGCAAACTTTAAAGTTAGGTCACATGAGCCAATTAACAGACAGAGTTGTGTCTTTTGCCTCCACACTTCTCCCTGTTACAGTTAAAGTTGAATGCAATTGTTGAATGAGATTGTTCAAAAAGCAGCTATTTATGGTCACATGCCTACAATATGGGCAGGAGACTGTGTTCTGAGTCCCACTACAGACAGGCTAAATTCCAACCCCCATGACTCTATCCTGTTTGACCAATGGGCCACAACACTAGGTTTGACAGATGCCTGGAGACAGGGCCGGCCGTACCAAGTGTGGGGCCCAATTGGAACCATTTTGGTGGGGCCCCCTAGAAGGAACTTTGCTGTCTGTCGCACGGTCACAGAGCTGGATGGGAAAATAGTGTCTGCTTTCCTCTCTGTCCAAGTGATGGCTGCCAGTTGGGGATGGGGATAGGCTGGGCAACTGGGGAATTAAGGGAATAGGAATCAGAGCTTGCACTGGAGCGGGACCCCCATAAGTGTGAGGCCCAATTGGGCCAAATTGGTCCAATGTGCTTAAAACCGGCACTGCCTGGAGATGGAGAACCACCCAATCCCAGCAGTTCACTTGCTATTCAACAGCCAAGGCGGCTCTTTCCCGCATAGATCTCTATATAGTAACCGTGAAATATTAAAGGCTCTAGGTGACGTACAGATCCTACCTAGTATGCTCAAGCTATAAACATAGCTCAAACTATGCCCCCATGGCTCTATATATCGGTGGCAACCCCAATCAACGCAACCTGCTGTAGCGTCTCCCCCCTAAATGGATACAACAACCAAAAATAGTGGAGGAAATTTTCTCCATATTACAGTGCTACTGGACAATGAGGACAATGAGAGCACAGCATCAGACTTCTGTTTATGGGAAGCAGGCAAGACCTATGCAAGGGAAACATATAGAGCATTGATCAAATCAGTTAGGCAGAAAATAGCTTCTGAGGTGACACATGAAAGGCGGAATAGGCAAAATCACCTACAACCGATACAGCCACCCGAATGGCAGATGCCCAGTGACAGCTGGATTTACTGTATATAGACAAATATTCAGAGAGAGAATTATACAGAAATGCAGCTTTTCTGGACAAGAGGACAAGAACAGGAAACTGTTAGCCCTACTTGCTAGAGGTGCTACCTCAAGCACAGTAATACAAGGGGTGTACATCATGGCAGGCAATCTAATAGTAGACCATCAAGAACAAAAAGGGACAAACCACAGAG
Source organism: Xenopus borealis (assembly GCA_024363595.1). Taxonomy (NCBI): domain Eukaryota; kingdom Metazoa; phylum Chordata; class Amphibia; order Anura; family Pipidae; genus Xenopus; species Xenopus borealis. Next base: position 652,390 of record JAMBMQ010000020.1, on the reverse strand, counting down.
AAGCAGATACACTTGCCAATGATGAGAATACCCCACCTGGCTATAGCCTTTGTCAAGGGGAATTCTGATGTGTCACCAGTCTAACCATAGTATAAATACCCCATTCAATTAGACCCAAAAATCTAAATTTTCGCGAGCTTCCACATTTGTGACGTCATCCGCCGGCGTGATTACGCTGGCGATATTATGCTGGGTCAACGCCCAGCGTGATTGCGCAGCACCCTACCTACGCAAATGTTAATGTCAATATCCATGTATATAGTATCATAGCAACCATAAGCAGACCATTACATGGAAAGGGAAGGGTTTTTTTTGTGACCAAACTTTTGCTTTAATGAGGATAGAGACATTCAATCATCAAATCTCGGAGTAGGGAGGAATAGGGAACGAAGAGTGCCTTCCAGGCACCTCTATCTACCAGGCAG
>JAMBMQ010000020.1:625489-648506 GCA_024363595.1 Xenopus borealis | reverse complement strand
CAAATCTCTGCCCTAAGAAAGGTACTGAAATAAGACCACTAGGAATAGCGCTTCTAAACAATATAGATATATAGAAATTAACTGTCCATATCTATAGACGGTTATGGGTATTAATACTCTAATGTCAATATACATATTCATACAGTATTTTGCTGCTGTGGCTGTATTTAAAATACCAATTGTTTTGATTTGGGTGTAGTTTACTCAGGCAGTACCCCTCTATACTTGGACACCTAAGGGTCCTTAAGTAACTCACGCAGCTATATCCCTTTTCCTGGCTCCAGATCAGATCAAGGGATTTGGCCACCAGGTGGCATGGTTTAACATGTGCTCAGGGACTTACTCCCGAGACCATGCCTCCCAGAGAGGTGTTACAGGACCAGGGCTCTGGTTCTTTGAAAGTTAAGTTAGCTATTGGAGCAAAAGACTATTCAGAGTAGCTAGTGAGCAGCTGTGGCTCCACCGAGGAGAAATAGTGAGGTTAGAGTGGCGTGTAAACCACTAGATCAGGTACTACAGTGGGTGAGTTTAGGACCAGATAGGGTGCCAAGACCCCAGGCTGAATACAGTGGGTGAGGCGAGGACCAAATCGGGTGCCAAGAAACAAGACCCCAGGATGTGAAATCCAGGACCTAGTGCAATTCACATTACCTAGTGAGAGGATAACTATCCTGTGAAGCCTGCAGGCTATTTGTATTGCATATTGGCTGTATCATCCCACTGGAGGGGTTATCAAAGTATCCTACTACTCTGTTCAGTTCAATAAATCAGTTCACGTTTTCTGCAAAGACCTGTGTCTGACTGAATCTCCTTCTGTACTGAATAACACAAGGTACTGGGAGTTGCACAGGTACACTGGGGGTCCTGGGGCACAAGTCAAGCAGTTAGCCTGGTCACACACACATTACACAAATTCACAGCTAAAGTGCACTTAAGGGTGTGCTACATTTGGAAGCTCGTCTGGGATCTTTATTCAACTAACACTGTGAGAGAAAGTGTGACAGGCGCTGCAGTACAGAGAAGAAAAAGGCACTTGGGACTAGTGCAGCCGGAGTTCCGACCGCTCTAAAGTTACTACTGCCTAAGCAGAGAGGCCGACCGGAAAGTTGGCGGCCACAAGCTCAAGTTGTTGTAGCAGGCCAATCAGGACTGGACAATTTGGCAGCAAAGAAAGGCACATAAACTGGCTGAGTGACGTAGCTGGAGAAATCAGTAGCACCACCCTGTTTGACCCATCCTCCCTGACATCAGAAGGTAGGCTGGTGGCGAATCAGAATTCTGGAAAGTTGGCGCCAGAGAGGGAGGGCATGGCCTGATTCCTGATGTCACGGGGGCCATTTTGGTGCGCAGTGTGAGACTAGTCAGTGACCGGAGCAGACATACTGTGGAAGTCTGTGCTGAGATCTGCGTTACCATCTCTATTGAGCGCTACAAGGATGTCGGAGTGACCGAGCCAGTTTCACGTCTTTGCCAGAGAAACCATCGGGAGACGGGCCATTTGATGCTGGCTACCAATTCATCTGGGCTGGACTGTTTGCCATGGATATGATCGATGAGGGAGACCCGGTTACAGTGCCAGTATGAGCAGGATGCAGAATGGAGGTGTACGCAGAGCTGTGACAGATTGAGTCAGTGTGCAACCAATGCCCATGTTACATCGAGCCACTACTTGATGAAGCCAATCGAGGCACCCCCGGGGCTGTGATGATGCTCATGGAGAGAGCAGCCCAATTCTGCCGAGGATATGGCTGTTTTGAGGCCTACAACCCCGACCCCAACCAGACCTACCCCAACCTGGCGGGGAAAATGTTGAGGTGAGCAGGGAAGCATCCACACCCGAGTCTGGGTCTGCGGAAGTCCATGGCAGCCCCAATGAGACAGTGGTCATAGCAAGGGAGGGGAGTATTGCCATCATCCCACGCGAGCTACCAACTCCACCCAACATCACAGTAACCCAAGCCCTACTGGCCACATCTGAAAAAAAATCACCTGCACACAGGAACGACTAGCAGGAAAACCTTTCTTATTTATTGTGATATTACAGCATGCAACATTTCAGGGTAATCCCCTTGATCCTATGAGGATGTCAAGAGGTGCTTTACCTACCGGGTATAAATCCAAGGAGGTTGCCAGGGACTGTGCCCAAGTTCTTCACACCCAAAAGGGTGATTTTTCAGTTATGGGGGGGAAGGCTGAGGTAACCAGGACCCCCGAATTAAAGTTGACCGGAAAGATCTGTTTGCGGTTTGTTTGTTTTTTTCTTGTTGTTCTTTAAAAGACTTCAGTGACTGGAGACTCTTTGATTTGTTACCCCTGGGGGTTTCGAGCCACCCAAGTGAGCGCCACCCATTTGGAGTAGGGACTCTAGAGAAAAGAGCTACAGGTTTTGGCCTGTAGCATGGTCTACAACCCATGTTGGACGCAGTAGTGGGTTTCTCATTGCAAACACCCTCTCGGACTGTATATGGTTAAGGGACACTTGTCCCAAAATCCCTATTCACCTTTCCCTCCTAAGTGCGCATAAAAAGGAACTTTGTGGACTGGAATATGGTTGCTACTATGGTGATATGTGGTTAACCGGTTTCCTTCTGAGCTATGCCAATGTCAAGGGAGCGTGAGACTGGCACCACCCTAGAAGTGATTATACAGAAAATGTGGCGATGCAAAGTTTTTTTTTTTATATAGTTGATTATTGTGACAATGCATGCTGCTTCTTATATTTGAAAAACCATTGTGCCTGAGTGGGCTCAGGAGGTTATAATGTGCAATATTGTGTTAATATGCGGAATAAAGAATTTCTGTATTGGTAATGTGAAGGGTTAATCCCAAGGTAATAGGATTTAGGGCCATGGAGGAGAACCCGGCCAGAGTATTTTGCACTAAAACATTACTAAAGTTCTCGGGAAAATGTATGTCTGCAATATTTCTGTTTCAGGATCTATTGTACCATGGACAGTCCTCTGTAGAGGCTGTTGAAGCGTGACGGACAAAGGGTTAATTGCTATTTAAATTGTGATCTGTATATTTGAAAGTGAAACTTTTGAAACTGTTTAGTTTGTCAACGAGGAGATTGAGGTTTTCTAAGTGGGGGGAGAATGTAGGGACCCTGAGATTTGAGTGTAGTTTACTCAGGCAGTTCCCCTCTATACTTGGACACCTAAGGGTTCTTAAGTAACTCAGGCAGCTATGTCCCTTTTCCTGGGTCCAGATCAGTTCAAGGGATTTGGTCACCAGGTGGCATGGTTTATGTAAAAGGGGTCAGCCCCATGTGCTCAGGGTCTTACTCCAGGTGCTACAGGACCATCTTTTAATGTTAAGTTTAGCTAGTGGTAGTTACGGGGATAGTCACTCAAGGAGTGAAAGACAGCTCAGGGTAGCTAGTGAGCAGCTGTGGCTCCACCGAGGAGAAATAGTGGGGTTAGAACCCCGTGGAGTGTAAACCACTAGATCAGGGACTACAGGGGTGAGTTGAGGACCATGTAGGATGCCAAGACCCCAGGATGAATTCAGTGGGTGAGGTGAGGACCAAATTGGGTGCCAAGAAACAATACCCCAGGCTGTGAAATCTAGGACCTAGTGATATTCACCTGAGAGGAAACATTACCTAGTGAGAGGGTAACGATCCTGTGAATAGTGAATCATTGCTGTGGGCTATTTGTATTGCATATTGGCTATATCATCCCACCGGAATGGGTTTTCAAAGTATCCTACTACTGTGCGCAGTTCAACAAATCAGTTCAAGTTTGTTGCAAAGACCTGTGACTGAATCTCCTGATGCACTGAACGAAAGAAGCGAAAAGAAGCGGCGATTAGTTGCCAGGCGACAAATCTCCCTGAATCTTCCAGTGTGGACTAGCCCTTAGAAAGCAGAAACAGAAAGTAGCCTGCCTTGTTAGTGTGAATAAAAGTTGACTCCCACTGGGACTTTTTTCAAGGCTATACTATCTGAAGTGGGAAATAAGTTATTTTCTTTTACTAAATTCATTACATTTACCACAATATTACAATTTATTAACGATTTCAATTATGTGATATTAAAATCACCATCTTTAACCCTTTAAACGCCAGACATTTTAAAAAAAAATATTTTGTGCTCTCTCACTTGGGAAACTTTGAGGGGAAACGTATAGTTTACCTAAGAAAACTATACATTGTTTTTTTCGGGAGAAATTGAACTTTCTAAATCGGCCCGAATTTTCATGTATTTCCACCTCTGCAAAAAGATTTATAGCGCTAAATAGCAAAAAATATAACAATTCCTATTTTTCGTCGTACACGATTTTATACCAGAAAAATATTTAATTTTACACATGAAAATCCAACTGATTTGAAAAGCCTTACGTCTCTCGAACATGCCAGGTATGTATAGTTTTAGGATTTCTGTACAGCAAAAACTCCCTGCAGTATATTACTGAATTTTGAAAGCACGAAGGCAGAAAATGACACACTTTAAGACCAGAAAAGTTTACCCCAGAAAACCATATATTTTTGAAAAGTAAACATTCTGCTGATTTCAAAATGGGTAACAATGTCTCTCTACTCCTAACTACCAAACATCAAAGCTTGCCTGAAAGTAGCACTTCAAAGGTTTTATTTTGCTGCTCTGCATATGCCACATTGTATTAGGTACCAAGAAAAAGCACTGGCATTTAGAGACTCCAGTATGAATTTATCGCATCCAAATTGTCCACGACTTTTCTTCAGCTACTGAAAAATCAACACATTTTTTGTGGGATAAAAAAAACCCGAAAAATATGTTTAAGCCCAAAAGAATATATTTTTGTAAAGTACACATTCTACCGAATCTAAAATGGACACCATTGCACACCATTCTGCATCATATCGCCCCTTATATCAATAGGTGCCAAGAAAAGAGATTTTTGTACTCACCGTTAAATCTTTTTCTCTTGTCCTATATTGGGGGACACAGGCACCATGGCGATGAAGATCCTGCTGCTGGAGAATGGACACTAACATGTTAAAAGTGGCTCCTCCTCCTGCCCTGGGCTTCATCCCCTGCCTCCTCTTGTTAGACTCCGTTTCGACCGAGGAAGGAGCAATATAACCCAGAACAGAAAAAGGAGTCATTAACCCCCTTGGAACTTAAACATTACTCCTTACTAGAGTAAACTATATACAGTGCCATGTAACAGTGTCAAGAACAGGGAGGGAAGGCCTGTGTCCCCCAATATAGGACAAGAGAAAAAGATTTAACGGTGAGTACAAAAATCTCTCTCTCTTGCCTAAATTGGGGGACACAGGCAGCATGGGGACGTCCCAAAGAACCCAAGAGGGTGGGACACTGTACCCCGTTTACTTACTTTGATGTTTAGTTAATAATAGACTGAAGTACCTTCCTCCCAAAACTGGCTTCGGCTGAAGCTTGTGTGTGTAGCCTGTAGAAACGTGTGAAAGTGTGTAGGGATGCCCAAGTGGTTGCTCTGCATATTTGTTCCGCCGATGCTTGATGACGAAACGCCCAGGAAGTACTGAGTGATCGAGTAGAGTGGGCTGTGACCTTGTGGTGGCGGTCTTCCCCTTACCGCATAAGCTCTGACGATCGTGGAGCGAATCCATTTGCTCACGGTAGCCTTAGATGGTCTATGTCCCATCTTTGGGCCATTAGGGATGACGAACATAGCGGTCGTTCTCCTGATTTTCTTTGTGGCCTGTAGGTAGTGTTTTATGGCTCGCACCACATCTAGTTTGTGCAATCTACTCTCGCTGGGATTCTGTGGCTCTGGACATAGGGAAGGAACTACAATATCCTGGTTCAGATGGAATTCAGATACCACCTTCGGTAGAAATTCTGGAGTAGGTCTGAGTACTACCTTGTCCCTGTGTATGATTGTGAATGGCTTCTTGCAAGAGAGTGCGGTGATTTCTGATACTTTCCTGACAGATGTGATGGCTACCAGAAATAATACCTTTTCGGTCAGCATAGGCAGAGAGATCTTGTCTAATGGCTCATAGGGTTCTTCCTGAAGAACTGATAGAACCGTGTTGAGGTCCCATGGCGGTACCGGACAGCGATATGGTGGAATCAGGCGAGTTGCTCCCTGAATGAAAGTTCTGATGTGGTCTTTGTAAGCTAACTTCTCTTGGAATAAGATTGACAATGCCGAGACCTGAACCTTCAGTAAACTTAGGGCTAGCCCCTTTGTCAGTCCTTCTTGTAGGAATAAAAGAACTTCTCTTTCAGTGGACCGCTGAGGGTCCGTTCCTCTGTTTTCGCACCATGTGATGAAAGTCTTCCAAACTCTGTGGTACGCTTTTGCCGAGACTGGTTTGCGTGCTCTCAGCATGGTAGGTATTGCTTCCGATGGTGCTCCCGATCTTCTTAGCATTAGGGCTTCAAGAGCCATGCCGTTAAAGCCCACTGACGAAAATTCGGGTGGGTAACTGGTCCCTGTGTGAGTAAATCTTTCTCTGAGGCAGATGGAACGGCTCGTCTCTTGCTAGTTTCACTAGGTCCGCAAACCATGCTCGTCTGGGCCAGTACGGGGCCACCAGAATGGTTCTTGTTCCTTCTCTTTTTATCTTTTTGATCACCTTTGGAAGAAGGGCCAGTGGAGGGAATATGTACACCGTGTGGAGGTTCCACGGAGTCACCAGTGCGTCCACTGCATGTGCTTGCGGGTCTAGGCTTCGTGCCACGAACCTGTGAACTTTGCGGTTGCTGCGGGATGCCATGAGATCTATATCTGGCATTCCCCACCTTTCCACTATTAGTTGGAAGACCTCTTGGTGTAGGCTCCACTCTCCCTGGTCTAGCGTCTCTCTGCTGAGGTAGTCCGCTATCCAGTTTTCTACCCCTGGTATGTGTACCGCCAATAGTGCTGGGACATTGGTCTCTGCTCACGTCAGAATCTTGTTGGCCTCCTTTAGGGCCGCGGGGCTTCTGGTGCCCCCTTGGTGATTTATATATGCCACTGCTGTTACATTGTCGGACTGTATCCACACCGCCTTCCCTCTGAGCATGGGGGCCAGACCCTCCAGAGAGTACCGAATTGCTCAAAGCTCGAGGAGATTGATGGCTAGCTTCTGTTCCTCTTGGTTCCACAGTCCTTGAACTGTTGTCTGATCTAGAACTCCTCCCCAACCTCTTAGGCTGGCATCCGTTGAGAGGACTGTCCAGTGATGTGGAGGGAAAGGTCTTCCCCCTTTGGTCCTCTGTGGAAGAGTCCACCATTCGAGAGAGAGTATTACCGGTTCCGGAATGACTATTCGACGATCTAGGTCGGTTCCGTTTCTCCGTTGGTGTTGGGAGTATGGTGTGTTGAAGGGGTCTGGTGTGGAATTGTGCGTATGGGATGGCTGGAAAGGAGGAGACCATCTTGCCGAGGGTTCGCATGGCTGTTCGGAGAGTGAGTCTGGGTTCCTCTGAGGGCCCGGACCCTGTCCTGTAGGGTATTGGTCTTGTCCGGGGGAAGGAATGCTCCCCCCGACTTGGAGTCTAGTATTAGACCTAGGTACTCTGTTCTCTGAGTGGGATAAAGGTGGGATTTGTTGTAGTTGATGGTCCATCCTAGGTAGGTTAGGGTCTGTAGGACCTGTGATGTGTGAAGCCTGGCTGTCGCCTCTGATGGGCCCTTGACAAGTTGGTCGTCCAGATAAGGGATAACTGTTATTCCCATAAGTCTGAGTCCCTCTAGCGCTGCCGCCATTACCTTGGTGAAGGTACGTGGATCTGAAGACAGACCGAAGGGAAGTGCTACGAATTGCCAATGCTGACCATTGACGAAAAATCTGAGATATCTTTGATGTGCCGGATGAATAGGGATATGAAGATACGCATCCTTGATGTCTATGACTGACATGAATTTGTTGACTTCCATGGAGGCCAAGACGGATTGTATTGATTCCATCTTGAAGCGGCATCTTTTGACGAAGGGATTGAGATCCTTTAGGTCTAAGACCGGTCTCAGGGAACCGTCTTTTTTGGGGACCATGAAAAGGTTGGAGTAGTAGCCTGTTCCCCTGTCTGTGTGGTACAGGTTGAATGGTTCCCGCTGTTACCAGATCTTGGATGATATTGAGGAATTCTTTCTTGTTGCAATTGTCCTTGGGCAATCTGGATATGAAAAATCTGTGGGGTGGTCTTTGTGTGAAGTCTATCAAAAGTGATACCACCCGAATGACCCACTGATCTCGTATCTCATTTTCCCACACCTCCCGAAAGGATTTTAGGCGGCCTCCTAGTGGGATCCCTTCGGGGGTGTTCGCCCCTTCATGCTGAGTTGGGTTTGTCCTGAGAAGGTTTTGTGGTGGTCTTAGCGGACGACCAGTTGGACCTCTGCTTATTTTGGTAGCGTGAGCGATAGTTGGAGTTCACTTTCTCTGTCTGAACCCTGGTCCTTTGGCCTTGTCTGAAGGGACGAAAAAAGGGTCTTTCTCTTGAAGGTTGTTCTCTTGGGTCTGTTTTATGGGAGTAGGGTGCTTTTGCCACCCGTAGCTTGAGATATCTTATCGAGTTCTGTTCCGAATAGTAATTTTCCTTGGAAGGGAAGGCTGACTAGGGATCGTTTGGATGTTAAGTCTGCTGACCATGTTTTTAGCCACAAGAACCGACGAGCTGCTATGGATTGTGCGGAGGCCTGTGCAACCATTTTGGCTGAGTCCAGTGCCGCATCACCGATGTATGTGGCAGCGTCTGCTATTTGCGACAGTAGATTATCAGTAGTTGGGTCTTCAGAGCCTATTAGTTGTGCCGTCTGTTCTACTCATACCTCCATGGCTTTTGCTGCTCAAGCAATGGCAAAGATTGGCCTGAAGGGGGAACACGATGCTGAGAAAATGGCCTTGCAGAATCCCTCTAGACGTTTGTCAATGGGATCTTTGAACGTCGCTGCATCTGCGACCGGTATGGTGGTATTTCTGGATAGTCTGGAGACTGGGGGGTCAACCACTGGCGGGGATGCCCATAGGTCCGTACATTCTTGAGGGAAGGGATAGGTTTGCGAGAATCGTCTGGAAAGTTGTACCCTGTGATCAGGGGTTTTCCATTGGGCCTTGATAATTTCCTCGAGCTGTTCGTATGCTGGGAATAGATATGAATTCTTCTTTTGTCTTTTGAAGATATTCTTTGCTGGTTCTACCGTGGAAGCAGACCCTTCAATGTTAAGGGTGCTTAGGAGAGCTTGTATGAGTCCCTCTACCTCCCGTTGTGTTCTGGGAGTGTCTAAGTCCGGATCTAATTGGTCTGGATCTGAGTCTTCCTCTGAGGATAGTTGGCCTTCCTCGTCTGAGGGAATGAAATGCTCCCTTGGACAGTCTGGAGGTGAGTATGTGGGGCGCTTATTCCCTACGTGGCACTTATCTGCCCTGGCTGGATGAGACAAGTGTTCGAGTACCTTGTCTAAGGTCTCAGGGATGCGGGCGAGGTTTTGTATGCCTGCAAGTGAGAGTGACAGGGCCTTAATCAATTCGGATTCAGAATTGCTGTTAGGGGGAGTAGGTGAGGGTTCTGCTGGTCTGCAGGCCAGACACAAAGACTCAGCCGAAGGTGTAAGAAATTTGGTTTTACATTTTGCATAGGCAAGAAAGGAAACCTGTGTGTTTTGGCGTGTATGAGCCGAGGACTTAGCGGTCCTGGGCTCTTTAGCCTTGTCTGCCATAGTGCTCCTTCCACCAGTTAAGCCAAGGGAAGTGTGGTGCCTTAGGCCTCTGTATAGAGGCGGCAGGGGGACCCAGCTATGTTGCAGGGAAAAAAGTGGGATTTATAATCCTCTTGTTCTGTGGAGACAGAATAATAGAGAGCAATGGGTTATACTCGAGTAATGGTACCTCTACTCTGGTTCTTGGCTGAACGTGAGAGAAAAGAACTTGCCTCTTGTATCTCGCGGGCAGGTACTGTATGTGTCTTTAGTGTTGGACCGGAGCGCTGAACTGTGCTGCGAGTCCACTGCCTATAGTGCCCAAAAGGATAGGGATTGAGTACCAACAATATATAGCCGGAGTGCTGTTAGAACGGCAGTACTCCCCCAGTGGAATCCTCCCCGGTCTTGGCGCAATCAGAAGAGGGGCCGGAAGTGCCTCTCAGAGCGAGGCGCAGAAGAGAAAAAAGGTGCGAAGCAACAGTGCGCAGGAAATCGCGAGAGGATACTTGCGCCAATAGAGAAAAAATGGGGCCTAATGGCGTGTAAGCGAACGTTAAGGCGCAAGAGGGAGAAAATGCCCTGAGGCAAACAGTGCCACATGAGTCTCAAACTCTCTGTTAAAGAAAGCTATAATCGCTAATTCCATCAAGGGGGTGAGAAGTGATATTACTCACCAATGTTGCCAGCTGTTCCACGCCCTTATATATTACTCCCTGGTTACAGACCATTCACGAAAAGTACACACTCACGGATGGTGAGTGTATGTCACCGCTGCAGCCTCCGTGGAGCGGGAAAACAGTGTCAGGAGTTAGGAGCGAGCCTGCAGTCCCCCAGGGAGCGGGAAGGCTATAGGGCAGAGGGGTATATCAGCTGGAGGGGCTCTTGAGAAGGATCAGTGGCCCCTGAATGTGGCATGAGCGTAACCGGAGTCTGGTCATTAGCTCCTGCCACCTAAATTTTCTGTGTCTTCTCCTTCTGAGGACACTAAACGAAACTGAGTCTAATAGGAGAAGGCAGGGGATGAAGCCCAGGGCGGGAGGAGGAGCCACTTTTGACATGTTAGTGTCCATTCTCCAGCAGCAGGATCTTCATCCCCATGGTGCCTGTGTCCCCCAATTTAGGCAAGAGAAAAGTACCCTACATATGATTGCCAGAGGTCCTCCAAACAGTTTGATGCACATTGTGCATAGGTTTACCAATGTATCTGGCATTTAGAGGCCCCAAAATGAAGAAAGCACATATAAATAGTACTGTGGGTAACTTCTGCTAATGAAAAATCAACACATTAACAGCATTTTTTGTGGGATAAAATATATGTTTTCCCACCAAACCCATACATTTTTGGAAAGAACACATTCTACTGAATAGAAAATGGGTACCCATGCCTTTCTGCTCCAAACTAAGGAGTCGCAAAGGCTTTCCCACAACTGGTGATTTTGCTGAAATACCTGTAAAATGCCTCAAAGCTTCAACTTTCCAACATCGTCCATGTATCATTACCAGCATAATGCATCCTAAATATGAACACCAGGGGTCTACTAAACAGTTAAATACCCAATATACATAGATTTACACAACTATGTGGCATATAGAAACCCCCAAATCGAAATAGTGCATAAGAATTCTCACATATGACACTCTGGCTACTACAAAATAAGCACCCGGTGTGTATTATGTGAGACCTCCTAACAGTATGGAGACCCTAGAAAACCACATTTTCAAAATGCACACATTCTGACAAATCTAAAATGGGTAAAGCGCTATACTAAACATTTTTAAGAAAATCGTCACAAAGCCTGCATTTTACCCCATTATATACACCACATTTCGTAGTCTACCAGCATAAGGCATCCTAAATATGAATGTCATAGTAAGTTAGGTTGAAAAAAGACACACGTCCATCAAGTTCTGCCTGATCCAAAAGGAAGGCAAAAAAACCCCATCTGAAGCCTCTCCAATTTTGCCTCAGAGGGGAAAAAATTCCATCCTGACTCCAAGATGGCAATCGGACCAGTCCCTGGATCAACTTGTACTATGAGCCATCTTCCATAACCCTGTATTCCCTTATTTGCTAAAAAGCCATCCAACCGCTTCTTAAAGCTATCTAATGAGACCCCCTAACAGTATGGAGACCATAGAAACCCATTTATCTTATGAAAGTACACATTCTGATGAATCTAAAGCAGGTAATTACATCTTTCTACTGCAAACTACCTAACTGCAAGGCTATGCTAAACCCAACGCTTATGACATTTCTGAAAATACAAAACTTGTATTTTACCCCATTATATACCCCACATTTCATAACGTACCAGCACAAGGAATCCTAAATATGAACGCCAGGGATCTACTGAACAGCTTGATGCCCAATATGCATAGATTTACCAAACTATGTCATACAGAGAACACCAAATGTATATATGTCAGACAAAATTTTAATTTCCAATAAATAATGAACAAAGCAAAATGGTATAAAATCACTAAAATCCAACAAAAACACAAAAATCTATGTTTTTTTCCTAGTGTAATCAGCATTCATAATCCAAGTTTGAATATCTTAGCATGGCCAAATAGGTTTTACGGTCAGAAATAAGCAAACACCTACACAAAGCTGAAGATGCAATAAAATGGCTAAAAATGCACCAAAACTGCAATATAATCATCAAAATAACATACAAAAGGTATTGTGCAGTACAATTAGCTATTACGCTATATGCAATAAAACTTTCTTTCAGGCAAAATAACATATGCGATAAAAAAGAGACAAAATAGTGTGTGTATACAACTGGCTAACTGCATGTTGTGTGCAAACCTGAGTGCTCTAAACGTATGTTACCCCCCATATCCCCCAAAATTGTATGTGTAAGTGTGAATATGTGTACTGATAAAACAAGTGAGTATTTGTGTGTGGGGGGGCACTAACCTGGGGTGGCAGGGTCCAAATCCTCCCATCAGGGCTGCAGGAAGAGAAGGCACCTTTTCGATCACTGATTCGGTAAACCACTCCTCCATTCCTAAACCCTTTAATGCTGCAGAACGTAGTATCTATGTTCTGTGGCATTTCAAGTAAAGGATAAGTAAACCTTTAAAATAAATGAATGTAAAATTGATGAGGGTGCTACTCTAAGAACTTTTGCAATGTACATTAATTAACTTATTTTGTTACAACTGGACCAACTGCTGACCTGCAAATAGTAAAGGAAGTTGTCAGGAGAAATAAAGAAGTCTGCTCTGATGTTCTTCTGGTTAGGACAAAATTTAGTAACATTTCTCAAATCTTTCCTAAGCAGAAGAACATAACAGCAGCCCTCCTTCCTTGACTACTTGGTGGTCAGAATGGTTTGAAAATGACCAGCAGGTGGTGCGGTTGTAACAAAATTCATTAATGTTAACAGTACATGTATCCTTTAATATCTTGGAATAAAAGATAAATATTCAATGTACATTGCAAAAGTTCTTAGAATAGCACTCCTCATCAATTTTAAATGTACTTATTTTAAAGGTTTACTTATCCTTTAAATATTTATAGGTAATTGCTTCAAAGCTGTATTAAACCGCTGACCTGCTGGGACATGCATCTTGTGATCCCACACAGGAATCCTGCTACTCGAGTATTAGTGCTATTGATTTTAGGATCCGAGACACGCAAAGTGTTTCAGTATGTAAATGGATAGGTAGGAATGAATACAATGCAACTGGTATTCAAGGAAGAAAAATTAAATCTTTTATTTAAACAATGAAATGAAGGTAAGTAATACAGAAACCAGAAGTCAACAAAACAGCATTGCCCGCTTCATTTTAATCAAATGCTATGGAAAAGCCACGCTCCTGTTCCTTCCTTCGGCTTTCACACTCCTTAGTTACCTGTTCGACCTTCCTCTGTAGAAGAGCTGTGGAAAAAACAGGAACCAGTGTCAAAGGGTAATTAAAATATATATAATCTAAATATAATGTATTTACATTGGAAATATTTCTGGCAAGAAAGGCTGAAGATATAACATTATATTACCTGTGATGTTAAAAGCATTTGTCTTAGAGGTAAAATGTGCTGAGCTCCAATCAAAACCTGTCTTTTAGCATTGTTTTGCTTTACATCCTGGTTTGCATTTTTTAAAAAATTTTAACTTAAAACCGCATACCATCTCATCTATTCATGTCAAGGCTTCCCGCTCTACTGGCAGAACAGAGGGTATCAGGTTAGTGAATACCATCACTAGGGGGGTGTCTAACTTTTGGCCTTTCGTTTTCCCTTAAACAGTATCTAAAGCATAAAGCCCACTATCATGCCCTTCAGTGATGCTCATTTGTAATGTGCTAACAGATTTTGTGCATGCTTCTCCCCCCTATAATCTCTACAGTCTATTAATATTAAAAATACTGAAAAAGTAGTCAATTCAGAGAAAATAAATACATTAATTTTCTATACTCTTTACAGCTTGAAAAAACAAACACGCCATCCAAATATTTGTGGCATTTCAATGAAAGAATAGCGGGGTTCTATTTTCAGCTACTTTTCATGTGTATCTGGATGCTTGTGTACTCGCACTTAAAGCTGCTTGGGAGGTTGAAAACTGCCCCCTGCAGTAGTCGGCTTGTTTGTACATTCATCAGTGCCAGAAGCGTGCAGTCGGCCTTTCACATGCACAGCTGCCGATCACCCCGCACATTCTTCTGACATTCAACTCCCATTCAGCCAAAGTAGGAAGTGCGCACATGTAACCTTCTACAGCTATATTTAGTATAGGTATGTTCCAGGTCTTCGCATGAACAAAAACTCTTTGCAAGTGGAAGTTTTCGTCACCAAAATAAGCAAACAAGGCTGGCGATGGCTGTGCAATGGGAAAATAGCAGTAAAAGCCCTAATGCATGAAGAAGATAAGAAAGGAGATTCCGCCAAAATATTTCGAAGGGTTTTTTTTTTTTTTACAGTGAGAGATGTGGAATTCTCTCCCTGAATCTGTGGTACTGATGGATACATTAGATAGCTTTAAGAAGGGGTTGGATGGATTTTAACAAGCGAGGGAATACAGGGTTATTAAAGATAGCTCAGGGACTAGTTTGATTTGGAGTCAGGAAGGAATTATTTTCCCCTCTCGCCCCAAATTGGAGAGGCTTCAAATGTTTTTTTTTGCCTTCCTCTGGATCAACCAGCAGTTAGGCAGGTTAAAAAAAAAAAAAAAGGTAAAAGGTTGAACTTGATGGACGTGCCTTTTTTCAACCTAACTGTTACCATTACCCATGCTGCTCTACTCATTTTTTAAAGGACCAGCAACATAAAACATTTTTTTTTACAAAATTCGTTTGTACACAACAAAAAAAAAAAAACACCAAGACAAATTATACTTTAAAATTTCAAAGTCTTTATTAAGAAATAACTTACAAAAACTCCACTTCCTGTCCTCTACAGAAAAGGCGACCATCCACCAAGCGGCACTTGATTTCTCCTCTCTGGCCGTCTGTTGCTGGATCCTTTAGCTTCCACCTTCTCTGCTTCCGTGCTATGTTTAAAGTGCAGCGGCATCGACTTTCTTTGACAGATCAGGACGCCTTTCCTACGGCCTGTCCCAGCGGAGAGGTGTCCTTTCCTCCCTTGTGGATCAGAGCTGGAAACAGTGAGACTGACAGACTAAACGGCACGCAGGACACGCACTACAGCGGGTAGCCCCGATCTGTCAGCACTTCCGCACAGGTGCAACTGGCCAATGACAGCACGGGAATGATCCAACAGTCGGACACTGCAGGACTGACTTGCGTGTTTGTGCTGAGCCCACTAAATCCACCACACCGTAACTGCCTAGCGATGCCGCCTATACACTGCTGTGGCACTTGGCTTTATTGTTACTAATAAGCAAGTGTGTGCACAAGTGCTGGTCTACTCGCTGTAGTGTATGTCCTGCGCGGCGTTCAGTCCATGTAATAAGCTGATCGGATGTTGGTGCCTGATCTATGTCGTGCAGGAGCAGAAATGTAAGGTGGAGAGACACGAGCAATCCCATGTGCGGGTGGGGGGTGGTACACAATGGGACTTAGCCCTAGTGCTGTACTACATGGCCTGGGACTGCGAAACCATTGGCTTCCCCGCTCATGACACATTCTTTTCTGTCAGCGGGGCGAATACCCGGTGTGCGTTTTCATTATGGAGGGGTGGTGTAGTGTGTGTCCTGTGTGCCGTTTAGTCCGTGTCAGTCTCGCTGTTTCTAGCTCTGAGCCATAGGGAGGAAAGGAAACTTCTCCTCCAGTAGGAAAGGGGTCCTGATCCGACAAAGAAAGGGCATGCCAGTGCAGCACAGAAGGTGGAAGCTAAAGGATCAAGCAACAGACAACCAGGGAGGAGAAATCAAGTGCCGCTTGGTGGATGGTCACCCTTTCGCTTTTTTCTGTAGAGGACAGGAAGTGGAGTTTTTGTAAGGTATTTCTTAATAAAGACTGAGATTTTAAAGTATAATTTGTCTTGGTGTTTTTTTTTCATTATGTACCAACGAATTTTGTAAAAAATGTTTTTGATGTTACTGGTCCTTCAAAAGAAACATGAAAATTTTAAAATATATTGATTTTATTCTACTTTTCAATTTGCAGTCTGTACATGAAAAGTCCTTTCCATTTCAGAAAAATCCAAGATGTTTTTTGCTACCAGCACTGTTGTGCCACCCATCCTCACCCCCCCTTTTTTTTTCTTAAAGGTAAACAATTACAAACAATAAAAAAGACTATTACAAACTCACGTTTGTGTTTTAGTTTACATTATGACTTGTATTTACTCCCTTACTAACAGGTCAACCACACGTATGAGGATAATTACTTGCGACTTACTTTATTCATTCACCATGTCATATCTTGGTTGAGTGCCAGGGACCGACTCCCACCAGGGACTCCATATCATGTCAAATTTACTGGCCGTACCTCTGGCTTCATGTGTAAGCTTCATCAAGGGTATTATCTCATTGACTAGCTTTATCCAGGAGTCCCCTGTGGGAGGGGTGGGTCCCATGCAGTGCATAATTATATATTTCTTGGCATAATACAACAAGGCTCTAAACATTAGTCTTGCAAAGGCAGTAGGCACTAAATGGTCCACTACCCTAAGCAGACATACTAATGGAGAAGTCACCTGTGGAAAGTCTGGGGTGTTTGCCAGTGCAGCTATTATCCGAGACCAATAGGTGCTTATTACCGGGCATGCCCAGATCATGTGTATGAAATCAGCCGCTGGCGTTCCACACCTGGGGCAATTATCGTCTCTCTTGCCCATGGCCTTCAATTTTAGTGGGGTTATATAAAGTTGTTGAATACTTTATACTGAATCAGTCTCTCACTGATATTATGCTAGTATACATTGTCTCAGTGACTTCCTCCCAAGTCTTCCTGGGTGAGCTCTAGTATTTGTGACTACCATTTGTTTTGTGCAGCATGGAATGGTGAGATACTTGCTAATAGGTTGTGATGCAGTATAGAGGTTAACTTTGTGGGCTGTTCACATTTGGCGTTGAGCTATGGGTAAAATAATCAATCCAGCGCCATGATGGGAGTTCTCAAATAAATCCTGCATCAATTAAGCCTATACCGGTAGCGTTAGACACTTCGTGCTGGCTGTCTGTGGGGCACATGCACAGTAGCGCAATTCCACGGACACAGGGACTGGACGCAGAGACACTTGAACTTTATTATATAGGATTCCTTTTTAATGACTGTTTTTAGGCGATATCTCTTTTTCCTATGGATGTGAACAGATTGGAAGGGGTTAACCTATTTGAATGTTTGTGCGGGTCACCTTGGGTCTAAATGGTGCACATACCAATGAGGGTTGAGGTCTCTGACCTCAGGCGGTTTTTTGATGTTGTATCAAGGTGTACCAATCGGAATTAAGCAATTCTTTTGTGAGGACCCTGGAGTGTGCTGATACAGTAACTGATGGTTGCACTCCAGGTAGAATAGGAATGTTTTGTTTACTAGAAGGTCTCCGAGATATTGGATTCCCTTTTGCGGCCAATATTGGAACTCTTCTAGGTTGCGGAAGTGTGGTAGATTGGCATTTCACCACAGTGGCAGTGACACCATGCGCTGCGGGGTGTAGTAATGGTGGATGCCAAGACTCCCATATTGGAGAGTTTGCAATGAGGAAGGTTATTTAAGCTTTCTAGGGACTCTGCTATATTAGCTTGCAGTTCCATATTGGAATTGTATGGGCCAGGGTGGAGCCACCAATGCAAATAGTAGATTTGGGATGCAAAGTAATATAGTTGAAATTTAGGCAGGGCTAGGCCTCCCTCCTCTAAAAGGGGAGAATCATGTGATTGATATATTTTTTTTTTAAATACAGACTTGGGGATATGGGTTGGGGCGTTATGCAGGTGGTAAGAATGTAGGCAGGTATACCAAATCAGATTTATTCCCCCCATAATGCGAGGGGTAGATTTGCCCAATTTTGAAGCTTGGATATTATCAGGTTGAGGTTGACCTGTACAAACTTAGTGAGGTCCGCTTATATATGGAGTCCAAGGTATTTAAATTCCTGTACCCATATTAGCAGAGCATCTGTGGGTTGGGGGGGTAGGATTGGTTTGATTATCACAGGGATTTGTTAATCTTAAAGCATGAAAATATCCCAAACGGTTCTACTACCAGGCAGCGAGGGAGTCTGCTAGGAATATTAACAAGTCATTCACATATAGGGATATTTTATCAGTAAGTGGGTAAGCCAGACCATTGATTTGTTTGGATTCCTGTATGGCTATGGCTTCAATGGCCAAAGTAAACAGAAATGGCGACAGTGGGGTTGATCATTTTAATTGGAATGGTGCAGATATCAACCGATTTGACCTAACCATTGCAGTGGCTGGTGATAAAGTAGCTGCAGCCATTTGATATATTGTTCCCCCATACTGAACCTGCACAGCATTTCCCAAAGATACACCCATTCTATAGAATAAAAAGCTTTGGCTGAATCAAGTGAGGCTACTGCTCTTGTACCCACTTTGTCATGTTGTATTGCTATGTTGGTATAGGTCAGGAGACTGAGGTCAGGAGACTGAGAGGGCCACTCCAGAACCTTCCATTTATTTTGTTGTAGCCAATGACTGGTCGACTTGGCCTTGTGTTTTGGATCATTGTCATGTTGGAATGTCCAAGTACATCCCATGTGCAGCTTCCAGGCTGATGAGTGCAAATTTTCCTCCAGTATTTTTTGTATTTCACCTCTTATTTGTGGGTTTTTCCTTGCATCCCAAACAACTTTTCTGGCACTTGTGGCAGAAATTTTAGTTGGTCTACCTGACAGTGGTTTGGTTTCAACAGAACCCATTTTTTTTCCACTTCTTAATTAGAGTTTGAACATTGCTGATTGGCATTCTCAATTCCTTTGATATTTTCTTATATCCCTTTCCTGTTTTATAGAGTTCAACTACCTTTTCCCACAGATCCTTTCAATTCTTTTTCTTTCCCCATGACTTAGAATCCAAAAAACCTAAGTGCAGCACTTGATGAAAGATGCAAGGTTCTGTCAGGAGTTCAGAAAGTCACTGACCTTTTATACACACACACTAATTACAAGCAAACAGATCACAGATGAAAATGGTTACCTTTAATAGTTATTCTAACGCTTGTGTGTCAAGTTGTGTGCATGTTATCAGGCCAAATCACCAGGGTATATAAACTTTTGATCATGGTCATTTGGGTAGTTTGTGTAGTAGTGATTATGATTTAAAAAGAGTAAACACTATAAATGGCATCAGCCAACCACTAACCATGAGTGAAAAAAAAGTTTGTGTTATTCATATTCTCTGAAAAATGGTTAAGAAATAATAAATTCTGCCAGGGTATGTAAACTTATGAGCACAACTGTATCAAAGATCGCCGTATGGTGGTTTGGTGGCTCTGCAAGTTATTACCTTGCAACCAAAAACACCAATTGAATATATGCATTATCTATGAACAAGGGAGCCATTGAGCAAAGCCTGTCTTTTGTATATGCTGTAGCAGTTGGTAAACAGTCATGCCCAGACTAGTGTGTACAATGAAGCCCTGCATAATACACACTAAAGGTGGCCATACACAGAGATCTGCTCGTTTGGTGATTTTGCTAAACAAGAGGATCTCTCCCCCGATATACCCAGCTTGATCTGGGCGATATCGGGCTGATACGATTGCAATGATCAGATCATACATAATTTATGGCATATGGGCAGTCTGATCATGGGACTGCATCAACTAACAGATGCAGTCTGCAATCCGAAGGGAATTGGAACTCTGCCAGATATTGATCAGGAAAGCCCGTTGGAGGGCCCCATACACGGGCCAATAACCTGCAGACTTTGTCAGTCGGCAGCTTTTATTGGCCTGTGTAAGGCCACCTTAAGGCTAATGCTCAGCGCAGGCCAATTAGCCCCATTAGCTTTTGCCTGCCCCTGGAACTATTGTGCTGGCCTGCTACGGGCATAAATGGCAGACTGGAAATACAAGCATTTTTGTGCTCATTTCCGCTCCATGTTCCTGCACCCACTAAAGCGAATTCCAACATTGGGGCTGATTCTTGCCCCCTTGCTTTTCTGCAGGCCAAGATCATAAGATCAGCCCCCATGTGACATTAGCCTAAAGATCTTGAAAACTGAGTGGCCATACACATACAACACCAGCTCCCTTGGCAAGGTTGCTAGGAAACCATGAGCAAGGTGGGATCAGGCTAATCCATTAATCAGACCATCAAGCCAACAGGCCATTCTTATGGGGGTGGTTCGCCTTTCAGTTAACTTTTAGTATGTTACAAAATGGTCAATTTTTATAGTTTTTTAATTATTGGTCTTCTTGAAATACATTTATATACTGGGATATCTATAAGGCCAGTCAAAGGGCACAATATCTCTGAGATATAGCCCCCAGTTCCAAGGGCACAATATTCAATATTCAGAAAATATCCCATATACTACCATAAAAACCTAGTTTTTATTCAAAAAACATTTTAAAAGAATGACCATACAGACCCCATGGTGATTAAGCTTAAAGCTACAGAGATAGCACAGAAATCAATGGGAAGTACGAATTTCAAATTTGGTCACGTGACTAATGGTGGTGTCTGCAGATCCCTGAAATGGCTTGACAACACATGGAAAGCAGCAAGTTTACATAAATGACCACAGTTATTTTGTGAGATCAAATGCAATTGCGATTAACCCATTTTTAAATTCTCTCCCAAAGGGTCAGAGTCACAGAAATCGCAGAATCATTTCCAGAGACTGAATGTGCTGAACAAAAAAAAAATCTACCAGGCACGGCTGTGCTCCAGCTGCGGGCTCTTACTACTAAATATTCCCATCACGTAGCCTGTCGGGCTAATCCCAGAGGTCTTTGGTCTAACATGTTCTTTTTAAATGAATCCATCTTACTTGGTTGTATTTCATGGATGATGCATTGCAATAATTAGAGGATATGTTAAAAAATGGGTCATCTTAATTAGATGCTTTTCATAAAGCAGTGACAGCTACATTACTGCCGATGCCCAAGGAGCATTTATTTTTTATTAAAATGAAGAGAGGTTAAGTAAATTAATGATTGATATGCAGATGGAGCCAGCAGCTAATGAAGATGGCAACTCCTGTTCCTTCACTGAAGAACTCAAATATATAGTCCGTTTATCCACAGCATCATGAAAGATCTGTTCCTAACGACAATGTAGAATAGTGATAGGGTCTGTAGGTTTGTTCTTAAATGGGAACCAAAGTCTAAAATAAAATAATGCTTGAAATGCTGTATTTTGTATACTAAACATAAACTTACTACACCAGTAACCTATTTAAACAAATGATTTAGGTTTTCAAAGTTGGCCACAGGGAGTCATCATCTAGTAACTATGTTAAACATCTTTGCAAGAAACAAGGAAAAGTTGTGCTCACCACTCATTTTTTAAAACCATTAGGCAGGGGTGCAATAAGGCTGTGACCACAAAATACATAAAGACAAATACAAGAGGTCCTCTGCACTCAACCCATTATCAATATATTTAAGACATTGAGACATTCTGTGCATACAGCTACTAAAAAATGCCTTACCATTTAAACAACAGGGATTGTTTGTCCATATATTGCAATATATTTAAGCTGGCCAACTACGTCAAAGTCATCCCAGATCTGGCCAGTCCTACGCTTAATTTTCATCTGATTCATTAAAAATTCTATTGCTTCATTATACATTTTACAAAGGGACTAAGTTTTACCTGCAACTTACTTGCTGCTTTCAAAGTAAAACTCCCAATCTTGGTTGCCCTTTTATTAGACACCAGTGGGATCACCTGACTATAGCTGGGAAGGGTGGGGGCTATAAACATCTTTGCAAGACCAAGAATGCGCACATGCTCAGTGTGATCTGAGCTTCAGTTGTGGGGAATCGTCAAATTATCAAAACAGCACAAGTCAAATAACATCTGCTAATAGAAGCCAATACAGTAAGAATTATTAATAATCAGAATATGCAGACGGTAGTGGGTCTGTGGATACAAATCTCTACACAGTAACCAGCAGCTTTAGGGCTGGTCCAGATGAGAACATTTTGGGAGATTCGTCGCCTGGTGACTAATCACCTCTCTACTATCTCCCCGAAGCGCTTCCCCTGCCTCCCAGCCACTTCAATGAAGAATTGCCTGTGCCTATTAACACGCGGCACTGCATTTTCCAAAAAATTGCCTTGAGCTACTTCGGAAAACACAGCGCCGCGTGTGAATAGGCGCTGGCGATTTATCAACACATCACGAGTGCAGAAAACTAACTAAAGAACAGTAGTGACTGGATCCAGGGAGACATTCTCCTGTTCGTATATATATGAATATTGGCTATAAAACTGCATTTACTACCACGTTATACAAGAGTTAACATTTGCCAGAAGCTGCTGCCAATTGTTCTGGTCAGTACAGCTATTTAAAGTTTCAATTAACAGCATAAGGGAATGATATATCAAAGGTCGAATCTGTTTTGCGGTAAAAGTCGTGAATTCGACATATGGTTTTAAAAACTTGAATATTAGTTAACCCACTAAAAAGAATGAGTAGAGTCCAAATCAGACACATTAAAGTTTCTTTTCACGGTTTTATTCAAAGTTTTCTTTAGATTTGGAATTTTTCTTATAAATAAGAAAACATTTTGAGTTTAGTAAAATTAGAAAAAATAAATTCACAAATTCAAACTTTGATAAATAAGCCTTTAAGATT
Organism: Xenopus borealis; assembly: GCA_024363595.1. Taxonomy (NCBI): domain Eukaryota; kingdom Metazoa; phylum Chordata; class Amphibia; order Anura; family Pipidae; genus Xenopus; species Xenopus borealis. The sequence goes on along the minus strand of JAMBMQ010000020.1, from coordinate 625,718 downwards.
ACAGAGTAGAACACGACCAGTCATTAAATGCTAAGTAACTACCTAGCTAACCAAGTCAAACTCCAGAGCGAGCATAGGGATTTGAATAGGAAAGAAAAATGGGGTACAGAAAAGCACTGAAGCCAACTTTCTGCCAGCTATCTATTTCAAGTGGAAACGGCCACGGTTCAAATGTGCCTTATCCATTCAATGTTTGCAAAGAAAACTAGCATAGGCATGCAGGTTATAA
>JAMBMQ010000020.1:590103-609384 GCA_024363595.1 Xenopus borealis | reverse complement strand
AGGAAGGGGGCAAATAGTTTTTCACACCACTGTATATGGCAACAATGAATGATATGCAGAAAATTGGTCTATTTAATGTGAGAACATTTACCTGACTCCAGTAGCTCCAGCAGAACTGGCAGCATTAGCTTGAACTATGGTTCCAGCAAGGGGTGCTTTTACACCAAGAGAGGCTGCTGAAAATAAATAGAGAATGGAGCGAATAGTGTAAATAAGAGAAAGCCTCTAGTTGAGAACCAACTATTGTTTAGAGAGATGGAAGACTTAAATATGAGGGTTGGTTTTTTTTGGAAAATAATGTGCTTGCGTGAAGATAAATTACACTTTACAGGTGTATTAGAGGACATTATAGACATTAGTAGACCTTTAGCTGAGGTTGTAGAGGTTTGTTAAATATAGCAATATACATTTTCTCAAATCAATATTTAAGTAATATTTTCCATGGAACAGTGCTTTTACGGATGTAGATCATGAGACATCACTAAAAGTAGACCCTGCATTAAGAAGGGATGCTCCTGTGTTAATACCTTTAAGAGGGGCTTGGATTATTTCTTGGACATACAGAATATCAAAGACTATTGTGATACTAAACTCTATAGTTAGTAGAACTATGGGTATATACATATATGGGTATATGTGAAGGTGTGTGGGTGTGTGTGTGTGTGTGTATGGATGGATGGATGCTGGGTTTCATTTGGAAGGGTTGAACATGATGGACTGTCTTCAACCCGATTTAACTATATAACTATTTATTGCATGAAGATCATCATCATCATTTCATTTGGCATTATGTAAATTGTCATAAGCCTCTGCACTCATTTTCAAAGAAGCCTTTTGTGCACACTGCATGGGGCATTGTATGTAAACCCAAGACTATGGTTCAAGTAAAATGAAAGGGTACATTGATAAAGCACTCAGAGAATATTTAGTTCAGTTAGCAGACAACAAAGAATTGGGTTGACTATAAAAAGCTCTGTTTGTGTTGCCTAGATGGGGAAGGGGCTGAAGGGCTGAGCACTATTACTTGAGGTACACTGCACATTCTGCTCATTTGAAAGCAGACTCAAACAGATACTGAAACCATAAATAACATTCTATCAGACCTTTAAAACGATCATATTATTGTCTTTGCATGCACTAAATTTGCCCAATGCTATTACATAGTCTGTTAGTGAAAGAACATCTACCTGACAAGTTGAGAAGGGGAATTCAGGTTAGAAAAACAGTCCGGTTTAGAAACGTCAAGTAAAAATTACTTACAATAGCAGGCCTATCAGCGAAAAAAGATCAACATGACCTATAAGTAACTTTTAATGTACTTTAATATTTTGAAGAGGATTTGTTTTTTAGTGTCAGCATTACTTTAAAATTACATTATGAGCTTGTGAAAAGCTAAGAAAATTATTCCTGTGATGAGCTACCCACTTTATACTTACTGCTGGTTGCCAATGTTCCGGTTAGTACAGAACTGCTTGGCACAGTCTTTATTCCAAAACCTGTGCTTGTTGCAGTGGAAGTCACTGAGAAAGAGAAATTGATAGTCATGTCACTTCAAAGGACACATGCTATACACTCTGGGCCTTTGGCATAAGCAGGTATCCAGTGCATCACCAATATATAAATTACAAAAGTAAACCAACTACAGGTATAGGATCCATTATCTGAAAACTCACTATCCAGAAAGCTTCAAATTACGGAAAGGTAATCTCTCAGACACCATTTTAACCAAATAATCAAAATTTTTAAAAGTGATTTCCTTTTTCTCTGTAATAATAAAACAGTAGATTGTACTTGATCCCAACTAAGATATAATTAATACTTATTGGAAGCAAAACCACCCTATCAGGGTTATTTAATGTTTACATGATTTTCCAGTATACTTAGGGCATTAAGATCCAAATTACAGAACGATCCATTATCCAGAAAACACCAGGTCCCGAGCATTCTGGATAACAGGACCCAGACCTCTATATAGCTATCCGAATAGAAGATCCTTTTATAAGTAGTATTGGCTCTTTTCTAAATTATCAGCCAGACAGAAGAGCCTACCACGAGTAAATAGAAATGAGTAAAAAGAAATCTCCTGCTTTATAAGCAGATAAGGCACAGCTTATGTGTCTTGCATTTTAACCTAGTAGCTTAAAAAACTAGTCAACCCCATTGTTACCTCTTTATTGGTTACTTATATTGGAAAGAACTACAGAGGAACCTCTATTTTACATACTCCAATTTTAGGTTTTCCCCGTAAAAACTAAAATGGGGTTTCTACTGTATGTTAAAACACTTAAAATTATACTTGTATACAAAAACTAAGCACTGTGAATTTTAGTAATATACAGTAGCTACAGCAGTGCATATACTATTTGAAAGAATGAAAAAGTAAAACTTACAGGACAGTCCACTTGCTACTGTTGACACAACAGATGGCACAGTTGAAGTTGCCACAGAGGAGAAGAGAGAGGTTCCAGATGTTCCCAGAAGGGAAGAAAGGGAAACGGTGTTTGTTGTGGTGGTTCCCATGGATGTCACAACTGAATTCATGTAAATATAATATAAAAAATATATATATAAAAGTTAAGTCTTATATAAAGCCAGAAACTTTTCACAGAAATAATCATTGTAAAACATTAAACCCTACTCACTTGGCCAAATACATGCATTTACTAGGCCTGCATATCAAGATTGACAGTTTGTTAATTTTTAGTATGGTGTAGACAGTGGTATTCTAAGATAATGTGCAATTAAGTCTTCACCTAAAATATATTCAATGTATGTTTAAGTGGGATGCAACAAGTAACAGGATGGAGGGTTAGTTTAGGTCCTGTCAATAGTACATACGCTCAAACAGGACATTACTGGAGTCCACTTACCAGTCGGTAACGCACCATCTTACAGTTTTGGTCTCCAGCACTCAAACAGGACATAATTGAAATAGAGAGAGAGTGCAAAGAAGGGCAACTAAGCAAGTAAAGGTAGGTGATATTTTGGCTATGAGGAAAGACTGGCCGATCTGGGGTTGTTCACACTGGAGAAGAGGTGCTTAAGGTGAGATAGGATTACTATTTATATATATTTATATATAAGGGGATCATATAAAAATCTCTCTAATGCTTTATTTACCAGAAGGTCTACCAGCTGACAAGAGGGCACCTATTCCGATTAGAAGAAAGGAGGTTCCGTCTAAATATTTGGAATGGGTTTTTGTACAGTGAGAGCTGTGAAGATGTGGAATTCTCTCCCTGAATTGGGTGTACAGGCTGATAAATTAGATAGCTTCAAAGGAGAATTCAACCCCTAATTAATATCCCCCTACCCTCAATTGACCCCCCTCGCTCCCTACCCTGGGCAAATGCCCCTACCTTTCTACTTACCCCTTCTTGCACATCCTGTCCAGTGAAGTTCACAGCAGCCATCTTCTCTCCTTCGATCTTCATCCTGTAGAGAGCAGTGTTTTTGGTGCATGTGCAGTTGGAGTAATCTTCCAGTGCTGGGCTACTGTGCATGCGCAGAAAGTCACAAAAATTTCCGGTTTTGTTTTGGAAATTTACATGACTGCGCAGTAGCTCAGCACAGGAAGATTAGTCCCAACTGCGCATGCGCCAAAAATGCCGCTCACTACAGGATTAAGACCAAGGTAGAGAAGATGACTGCTGTGAACTCCGCTGGACAGGACCAGCAAGGAGGGGTAAGTAGAAAGTTAGGGGCATTTTCTAAGGGTACCAGGTAGGCCGGGGGGAGGGTCGAATTAGGGAAGATGGGGAAAATAAATTACAGGGTTGAATTCTCCTTTAAGGGTTGAAAGGCTTTTTAGCAAGGGAGGGAATACAAGGTAATGGAAGATAGCTCATAATTGTTTGCACTAGATGTTTGCAGCCAGAGTGTCAGCTGTGAAAATGTATATACACTATTGTCATTTGGGAGCCGATGTACACCACATTGTTTGGTGAAACAATGCATATTGGGGTAGACCCCCGTCGTTCATATTTGTGATGCGGATATGTTAAGAAATGTAGGGCATATAACAAGGTAAAATGCAAGCTTCGTGACGATTTTCAGAAATGTGAAAACAGTTATGTTCAGCATAGCTTTACAGTTTGTCAGTTTGCAGCAGAAACACATTTACCCATATTGGATGTCAGAATGTGACATCTAAAAATATATGATTTAAGGTCTCCATACTGTTAGCGTGTCTTATGGCACATAATACATATAACCGGGGCTTGTATTGCAGCAGCCAGAGCATCTGCTGTGAAAATTTATATACACTACTATGCCTCTGTATGCCCCATAGTTTGGTAAATCTATGCATATTGGGCATCAAAGTATTTATTAGACCCCTGTCCTTCATATTTGTAATGTTTTATGCTGATACATTATGAAATTTGGGGTATATAACGTGGTAAAATACATTTGTGACAATTTTTAGAAATTTGATAAAAATTGCTATGTTATGCATAGCTTTGCAGGTTGACAGTTTGCAGAAGAAACATTTTTACCCATATTGGATTTGTCAGAATGTGTACTTTTTGAAAATATATGGTTTTCTAGGGTCTCCATATTGTTAGGGGGTCTTATTCATTATTCTTCATTTTGGAGTCTCTAAACACCAGATACTTTGGTAATCCTATACACAATGGGCATCAAACTGTTCAGTGGACCCTTGGCATTCATATTTAGGCTGTTTTTTTATTGGTACCGTATGCTGAGGGAGATAAGATGGTAAAAGTGAAAGCTTTGAGGCAATTTTCAGCCATTTCATCAAAACTGAGAATTTTGAGAAAGCCTTTGCGAAGTTACCCACAGGACTTCATATTGAACCTATGCTCGACAGGCACCAAACTGTTTGGAGGACCCCTGGCAATCATATTTAGGGTGCTCGTAATTTCCCTTGCTTGTCTAGCGGGAGATGTACTTGTTGCGTGAGAGTGTTGAACTCAAGTCCTAGGAATGTCATTTTGTGACTGGGGATCAGATTGGACTTTTTCCAGTTTGTCCAGATTGTCCAATCAAATTCTTGTAGAAGATGTATCGCCTGCCGGAGATCCCCTTTGCGCTTTTCTTCTGTTCTGGCTTTCAGTAGCAGGTCGTCCAGGTAAGGGGTTACAGTGATTCCCTGCATCCTTAATGTTGCTGCTGTCATGGTCATGAGCTTGGTGAAAACTCTGGGAGCCAAAGATAGGCCAAAGGGGAGCGCCACAAATTGGTAGTGGCGATTCTTGAAGGTGAATCTCAGGAAACGATGATAGGGCGGCCAAATGGGTACGTGTAAATATGCATCTTTGATCTTGGAAACAAGGAACAGGTTAGAGTAGAAACCAGAGAATGTCTCTGACTGAGGGACTGGGATGATTACCCCCCTCTGTTCCATATCGTTGATGCAGTCCAGAAAGGCCATTGCCTTGATGGGGCTGGTTGGGAGCCTGGACATGATTAATTTTCTGGGAGGGGGGGGGTAGGAAGAAAAGTCGAGATGATAGTCTTCTGTTCTGACCCAACTGTCTGATGAGTAACGATTCCATACCTCCTGGAACTGCAGAAGTCTGCCCCCTATGGGATGCCCCATCAACCTGAAATTGGTTTGTCAGTTGAGTATGTTATGCTGGAATCTGCTGTTTTTCATGCTGGACGTCCCTTGTTATTTATTTTGGAGCGAAAATTGGAGCATACCGACTTGAAGATCGGCCGGGTTGGCCCCGAAAGAATTTTCTTTGGTGAAATGACATGGAGACTCTGGTCTTAGACTGTGGGAAGAAAGTGCTCTTAATCCCAGTGGCTTGAGAAATTATTTTTTCGAGTTCCTCCACAAAGAGCCTTTGTCCTTTGAAGGGGATAAACGTTAGGGACTTCTTTGAGCTAAGGTTGGCGGTCCAATTCTTTAGCCAGAGTGTTCGTCGAGCCTCCACGGACAAGGCTGATGTGCATGCTGTTATCTGTGCTGTATCTAGGGAGGTATCGCACAGATAGGCTGATGCCTCAGCTATGGATCGTACTGATGAGATGAGGTACTCTCTGGGCACACCCTTTTGTATGTCTGTGAAAAGAGATTCGGCCCAAGCCTGGATAGCTCTCGCTACCCAAGCTGATGCCAGGACGAAGCATGGAACTGGCTGATGAGTACACAGCTTTCAGGAAACCCTCTTGATGGCGATCAGACAGATCCTTGAAGGCTGCAGCATCTGCTACTGGAAGGGTCGCTGATTTTGAAAAAACCGGAAACCGGAGCGTCTATTTCGGAGGTGTTGATTTGAGCTGATGCTGGTGCTCTCCCCCCGCCCTGGGGAATAGCCCCCCCGACTTAACTTCTGCCATAATGCAGTGTCTGTGGTACCTGTTGAATGGGTTGGCTGCTATAGACAGAGCTAAGGAATCCCCTTTTGGTTGACTGAATAGCGGCTCTGCTGCAGGGTGTATGTGTAGAAGCTAGTAGGAGCTGTATCGGGGACTGCTGCTACACTAGGGAGGTGAGTGAGCGGGTTGGCGCGCGACAGCTGTGAGGCAAAATGGCCACTGTTCCACTGTGCGGGCCAAAGGGAAGGGGAGCTGAAGAGTGCGTTCCACTGTGCATGCCAAAGGGATGGAGAGTCGGAAACGAGTACAGGTCCCCTTGCTGGGAGCCGCCGCAGTGAGAAGCATCGGGGGGGGGGGGGTTGGGGTGCGCACCGGGAAGGGAGCAGCCGCCTAGAACACCTCTAGTGAGGGTGCAGTGCTGTAGGAGTGTGGTAGAAGCAGCAGTCGTGGGAGGGGAGAGCAGACAGGAGGCAAATAGTGAAGTAGTTTGACACTCACAATCCTGTCACACTGGTTAGGCCCTCTGCTCTCCCTCCACAGATTGCAGGTGTGCCTATTTAGTCTGTATAGCCCAAGGGCCAGGGAACGACTCCGGTGGAAATCCCGCGAAGGAGGTGTACTCAAGGATACAGGTAATCCTGTATCTTGTTGCACCCCATTTAGAAACTTGTAGCTTGCTTGGAACTTGCGGTTGTTCATCCTCCTTTGAAGCAGGACACTTAAAAACTGAATAGTTGGGTTCTAGGAGGGGTTAAGCCACCACACTAGGCACGCCCCAATTTTCATTTCTAAGTGTCCTGCCTCCTAGAGGGTGGAGCTTAACCCCACAGTCCCCGTGCCCCCCTTGAGACAACAGAGAAATACACAAAGGCAGAAATACATTTAGGCATATTTAGAAAGCTCAGGTTCTCTATAAAAAAAAAAACAATGTATAGTTTTCCTAGGTAAACTAATGGTTTCCCCTCAGAAAATGCCCCTAAACTGAGAGCACACAAAATGTTTCAGAAACGTCTGGCATTTCGTGCAACTGAAATGCGAAATTCTGCTGGCACTTAAAGGAATTGTTTGGTATAAAAACTGGGTAAATAGACAGGCTGTGCAAAATAAAAAATGTTTTCAATATAGCTAGGCAAAAATGTAATGTATAAATGCTGGAGTGACTGTAAAGTCTAACATAACAGAACAGAAAACTACTTTTTTCTTTTCAGTACTTTTTGCTTTTCAGCTCTCTTTACATACGAGTTGTTTTATGCAATATCTTTTTATAGAGACCTACATTGTCCGGGGGGAGAGGGGGTATAGTTTTCTTTTAAAGGGTTAAGTCAGTTTTTCATTCTGCTGGCACTTAAAGGGTTAAGTCATAGTTTTGTTTTTATTTATATGTACACAGTACTTTAAAAATCAATATATAACTTTGCTGCACATATTAATGGGGTGTGTATTGATGTGGTGAAAGATTTTTGTACTCACCGTTAAATATTTCTCTCTTGTCCTATATTGGGAGACACAGGCACCATGGGGATGAAGATCCTGCAGCTGGAGACTGGACACTAACATGTTAACTGACGACTACTCCTCCTGCTCTGGGCTTCATCCCATGCCTCCTCCTATTACCCTCTGTTTCGACCGAAGGAGCATAGCAACCCAAACAGAAGAGGAGTCCCTCAACCCCCTTAGCAACTATTGTGGCCTCTAAATAATGTTTAAGCGCTCGAACGACATCCAGTCAGTTTACCATCAGTCGCATTTTTGGGGTCTGGACAAAAAGAGGGGACAACCAAATCTCGATTGAGGTGAAATTCTGATACCACCTTCGGTAGGAAATCTGGCGTCGGTCTTAATACCACCTTATCCTTGTGTATAGACAAACGGTGGCTTGCAAGAGAGTGCAGCTATCTCAGAAACCCTGCGAGCTGACATGATGGCTAACAGGAACACCACCTTTTCTGTAAGAGTGGAGAGTGGAATGTTGTCTATCGGTTCATATGGTTCTTCCTGTAACACCCCTAGTACCAAGTTAAGGTCCCAGGGTGGAACCGGAGATCTGTATGGAGGCACTATACGTGTCGCTCCTTGTAGAAATGTTCTGATATTGCTTTTGAAGGGTAGCTTCTTCTGATAGAGGATGGAAAGCGCTGATACTTGTACCTTCAGGAAACTTAGGGCCAATCCTTTTGTTAAACCCTCTTTAAGGAAGGATAGAAACTTTCTCCTTTGCCTGCTGTGTGTCTAAACCTCTCTTTTCACACCATGTGATGAACGCCTTCCACACTCTGATATACCTTAGCTTAGCTTTAACTATGTAACTTTGAAACGGGCTTTCTTGCTCGTAGCATGGTGGGTATGGCCTCTATTGGTGCCCCTGTTCTTTTAAGGATTAGGGTCTCAAGAGCCATGCTGTTAAAGCCCCACCAAGAGAACACGGATGGCCTATTGGTCCTTTTATCAGGAGGTTTTCCCTCTGTGGAAGATGGAACGGGTCGTCCATGGCCATTTCTACTAGTTCTGCGAACCACAATCTTCTGGGACAGTATGGGGCCACCAGGATGGTCCGCGTTCGCTCTATCTTTATGACTTTTGGTAATAATGCCAGAGGGGGGGGAATATGTAAATCATGGTGAACTTTCAAGGCATGACCAGCGCATCTACTGCGTGCGCTAGTGGGTCTAAGCTTTTTGCCACGAACTTTTGGACCTTCCTGTTTCGGGATGCCATTAGGTCGACTTCTGGTAGTCCCCACCTTTCTACTATGAGCTGGAAGACTTTGGGATATAGACTCCACTCGCCCTGGTCTAGCGTTTCCCTGCTTAGGTAGTCCGCTAACCAGTTGTCCACCCCTGGGATGTGTACTGCTGATATGGCTGTAACGTAGTATTCTGCCCACATTAGTATGGCATCTGCCTCCTTTAAGGCCGCGATGCTTCTGGTGCCCCCTTGGTGATTTACATACGCCACTGCTGTTACATTGTCTGACTGTATTCGCCCTGCATTCCCTGAGTAGTGAGGTGAATTTTTCGAGAGAGTACCGTATCGCTCTTAACTCGAGCAGGTTGATGGAGAGCGTCCTTTCTTCTTAGTTCCAAAGACCATGGACCGTCTTCTGTCACTCCACCTCAGCCCTTTAGACTGGTGTCTGTTGTGAGAACAGTCCAGAGGTGGTTGGGGAAGGGTCTTCCTAGAGTGGTCCTGCGTGGGTGAGTCCACCAACTAGCGATCTCTGAACTCGTTCCGGAATGACTATCCTTCGATCTAGGTTCTTCCAGTCCCTCCTTTGATGAAGCAGGACTGTTTGTTGTAGGGGTCTGGTGTGAAACTGTGCATGGGATTGCTGGGAAGGTTGCCACCATTGTCCCTAGTGCTTGCATGGCTGTGCGCAACGTGACACTTGAGGACTTCTGGAGCGAGAGTCCGTGCCTGAGTGTATATCTTTTCCCGTGGAAGGAAGGCTCTCCCCTTCCTGGAATCCAAGATCAGTCGCAAGTACTCTATGGTCTGAGTAGGCGTTAGGTGGGATTTGTTGTAGTTGATCATCCAGCCAAAACCTGTTAGGGTCTGTAGTACTTGCGAGGTATGTAGTTTGGCTATCTCCTCTGATGGAGCCTTGACAAGCAGGTCGTCCAAATAGGGGATGACGGTTATTCGCGAGTCGTGGCTGCCATGACCTTGGTGAAGGTACGCGGTGCCGAAGATAGCCCAAATGGGAGGGCTATGAACTGCCAATGTTTTCCGTCTATGAAAAATCTGAGATATCTGTGATGGGCCGGGTGTATCGGTATATGGAGGTACGCGTCCTTGACATTGATCACTGTCATTAATTCGTTGTTCTCCATAGACCCTAGGACTGACTGAATCGATTCCATCTTGAAATGGCGGTGTCTGACAAAGGGATTGAGTGTCTTTAGGTCTAATACTGGTCTTAGGGAGCCATCCTTCTTTGGCACTGTGAAAAGGTTGGAGTAGTATCCGTTTACTCTTTCTGCTTGTGGGATGGGTTGGATTGTCGACGCTAAGTCTTGTATGACAGCGAGGAATCTTGCCCTGTTGTTTTCGGGTAGTAGGGATACGATAAATCTGTGGGGTTGGCGTTGTGAAAATTCTATCAGTAGTCCTTGAGACACCACTTGAAGAACCCATTGATGTCTTATCTTGTCTTCCCACAACTCCCGAAAGGATTTGAGGCGGCCGCCTAATGGAATTTCTACGGGGGTGGGCACTCCATAATGCAGTGGAAGGTTTGTCCTGTGTGGGCTTTGTGGTTCCTTTGGAAGAGGACCAGCTGGGTCTCTGCTTCTGCTGATAACGAGATCTGAAGTTTGCGTTAGGTCTCTCCGTCGGAGTCTTTGACATCTGCCCCTGGCGAAAAGGGTGAAAAAAGGGTCTACTCTTGAATGGAATTCTCTCGGGTCTGGCTTGTGGGAGCAAGGTGCTCTTGCCCCCCGTCGCCTGTGAAATGATTTTGTCGAGTTCCGTCCCGAAGAGTAGCTTTCCTTGGAAGGGGAGACTGACTAGAGATCGTTTGGATGTTAAGTCTGCTGACCAAGTTTTTAACCATAGGAAACAGCGGGCTGCAATGAATTGTGCTGAAGCTTGAGCCGCATCTAAGGCCGCATCACAGATGTAAGTTGTGGCATCTGCTATCTGTGAGAGGAGGTTATCTGTCGAAGGATCCTCTGACCCTATAAGCTGTGCAGTTTGCTCTGTCCAGACCTCCATGGCTTTAGCCACCCAGGCTATGGAAAAAATGGGTCTGAAGGCGTTTCCTGCTGCTGTGAATGTGGCCATGTTGAACCCTTCAAGCCATTTATCTATTGGGTCTTTAAACGCCGCTGCGTCCGCTACAGGGATGGTTGTATTCCTAGACAGTCAGGAGACTGGTGGAATCAACCACGGGAGGAGACGACCAGAGGTTGGTACATTCCTGTGGAAAGGGGTAGGTCTGAGCAAAACGTCTGGAAATTTGTAACCTATGGTCAGGGGTTTTCCATTCTGACTTGATGATCTCTTCTAACTGCTCATATGCTGGGAAGACATATGAGCACTTCCTTTGTCTCTTGAAAATGTTCTTTGCTGGTTCTACAGTAGCAACTGTGTCTTCAATATTAAGAGTGGTAAGTACAGCCTGAATTAGGCCTTCAATGTCCTTTTGGGTTCTGGGTAAGTCTTGCTCATGGTCTTGAGCTACATCAGACTCTTCAGATTGGATCTGACCTTCCTCTTCCTAGGGCAACATTGGTTGTGTGCTGAGGGGGGAGAAGCTGCTTGGCGCTTGGAACGTTAGTCTGCTCTGGAAGGCTGAGAGAGGCGTCAAGGACCCTGTCTAATGTCTCAGGTATGCGGGCCAGATTTTGGATGCCTGCGAGTGAGAGGGAGAGTGCCCTAACTAAATCAGAATCTGAAGTGAATGCAGAGGATGGTGGAGAAGGGACCGTGGGTCTGCATTCCACACACACTGGATCAGCCGAAGCCGTTTGAAATTTTGCCTTACGCGCAGCACATGCTAAATATGAGACCTGTGTGGTCTTGCATGTATGAGCTGAGGGTTTTGAGGTCCTGGGCTCATCTGCTTTGTCTGCCATTGTGTTCCTAAGACCCTTAGTAGAAGGGGGAGGCAGGAGTACCCCATTGGTTGGAGTGTGGGGTGTGTAGGCAGAGGCAGTGATGTCCGAATCTGGTGGACGAAAAAAGGGGGGGGGGGGGGTGAGGTTAGTAAGTCCCCCGATTCGTGCCAGTGTAAGCTTTCTTCCCTGTGTACGGCGCTATCACTTGACTGTCAGAAGGATGGATGTGGCTCCGGCACCAATGCTGTCCCAAGCAAGAGCTGGAGTGAATCGGAAGTGCGCAACACAGAGAAAGGAGCCCGGAAGAAAGCGAGAGGAAGACTGGAAGCCGGCTAGAATCACTCGTGGAGCAGCGCGAACTGGAAGTGTGCTTAACCTACAAAAGGGCGCCAGATTTTCATCGAAAAAAAAGAGCATCTCCCGCTGGGGTATTGGGGTGAGAGAGTATACTCACCTCAGTAGCCAGCTTTTTTCTGCCCAGTTGAGATTCTCTCGAGGATATAGGATATACACCCTGTCGCTCTATTATATCATATATATATATATATATATAGTCAAGTGTAGATAGTCAGCTGGTGGGGCTCTTGAAACAAGGTTCAGTGGCCCAAATGCGGCATGATCTAACCGGAGTCATTGATCACTCGCTCACTGGTATCTGGGTCTTCTCCTTCTGAGGACACTAAACAAAACTGGGGGTAATAGGAGGAGGCAGGGGATGAAGCCAAGAGCAGGAGTCAAAGTTAACATGTTAAGTGTCCAGTCTCCATCTGCAGGATCTTCATCCCCATGGTGCCTGTGCCCCCCAATTAGGCATGAGAAATTTAAGTTTGGGGCTTTTCCCACAACAAGCATGGTTTAATAAATTTAAGACAGAGCTAAAAGGTCAGTGCTTGTGAAAATGCAAGAAATTGTTACCTGCTGATGTGTCTGCTGGTTTGCCAAAGTTCAGGCTAAGCCCAGGTGCTACCGGCTGTGAGGCTACTGGAGCAGAGGCAGTGGAAAGAACAGAAGGCTGAGTCGATGACGCTAAACCAAAGTTCAAACCCGGGGCTGCTGTTGACAAAAACACATAGGGAGAATGAAGGAAATGAGAAATTAAAGTACTAGAGACGGGTCTAAAAGGAGAATTAAAGCTTAATAAAGAAGTAGGCTACACATTTTGTACATTATGTTTGGGGCTTCTGTACCAGCCCAAGGAAACTACAGCCCTTTTAACAGGGAAGATCTGTGCCTCCAAAGATGCCCCAGTAGCTCTCCATCTTCTTTTCCGACGATTCATTGCACATTGCTCTGCGCTGTTGTTAGTTACTGAGCTTAAGGACCGATGCAGTACCTCACTGCATCCCAGCTTAATATATTGATAATGGGTTGAGTGCAGAGGATCTCTTGGATTTGTCTATATAAACTGGTAAACTACTGTAAGTACACCCCATGCTCAATGTGTAACAAGAAGAAAAAGGAGAGTTTCTCACCTTGTGGTTGGGTGCTAAAGCTAAAGGTACTGGTAGGCTGGGAGGAGGTAGCAGTCGGTGCTGCAGCTGTTGAAACTGCTGACGGAAAGGTGACCCCGGTAGAAGCTGCAGGTTGTGCAAAGGCATGAGTAGATGTAGGCCCAACTCCACCAGCAAAAGAGAAGCCCCCAACACTGGGGGCAGATGGCTGAGACTGCGTTGTTGCAGCTCCAAATGAGAAACCTCCCAAGGGTTGGGGTGTCTGGGTGGTGCCACCAGCAGGCTGATTTCCTACTCCTAAATTCAACTTGGATGTGTTTGCCCTGTAGAGACAAAAATCAACCCTTTAACAGAACCAAATACATAGAAAGTATTTAATAGATCTTTGTTAGACATGCAGAAATCATCATTAAAGACAAGAAAGTCAAAAAATGTACAGCAGGTACTCAAATAGTCATCCACCAGGCAAAGTATGGAAAGTAAAAATGTTTCATTGTGGCACACACACACACACACACACACAATCCTTTTCCAAAGAATGACGCACTCCAGGACTTCATAGTAGAATCAACCAAGGTGAAGTTTATTTGACAAATAAACTTCACCTTGGTTGATTCTACTATGAAGTCCTGGAGTGCGTCTTTCTTTGGAAAAGGATTATCTACACTTCATATGACAGCACCCAGACATTAACTTTGCTTTCATTGGAGTGTAAGAAAAGAGGTTACTGTGTGAAAAGAATCTACAGATAGAGTCACTTGGATTTGTAAGTTAAATGCGTCGTGACTCAGGGCTAATTGAAGAAACTGTGTTATCTAAAGTTATCTTAACTCATTTAATGCATTTAACCTTTTCATTAGCATACCAAAGCCCCATTGTTTTCAATGGTGAACTCTTTAATTGGATGGGATGCTGTGACACAATATTCTGTGCTAAGTGGGATAAATGAGATAAATGAGTTAAGTCACGACGCATTAAATTTACAATCCAAAGTGACTGCATCTGTATAACACCTGAATACACACAGATAATTTCAACATAAGACTATGTTTAAGACAATATTATTTTGTGCTGAATAGGTTTTTGAAATAAATCTCTTCTTACCCAAAAGCAAGACCACCTGAGGCTGGTGCTGGAGTAGATGTTACTTGTGCACCAAAGCTGAACCCAGATGTTGGTGCTGTGGAAGAGGCTGGATTGGAGAAGGAAAAAGGTCCACTTGTTTGGCCTGTGGTAGAAGCAGGAGCCTGCGTGGCCGTGCCGAAACTGAAACCACCAGTAGGAGCTGCAGTTGCTGCACCAAAGGAAAAGCCAGCGGGGGCAGTTGTAGGGGTGGATTTTGGGGCCCCAAAGCTAAATCCTCCAGCAGAAGCAGCACCAAAGTTAAAGCCACTCATGGTGGTGAATTCTATGGGAAAAAAGTGCAGATGTAACTTTTTTTTTAATGTCTTTATTTGCACCAGACAAAACATAACAACAGACAAAAATTGAATGTCATCATCTTATAATTTTTTAGAATTATAAATAATAGGAGGCTGGCCTACACACTCCAGAGCTCTGTGGCTGAGCAGTGCTGTTTAAAGTAGGACAAAAAATTTACCTAGGCTTCATTTTGCAGCTAGGGTCTAAGTATACAGAGGCAGATTTATAACTTGAACCTACACCACCATAAACACAGTAAAACAATAACTTGCTGTGAAGATCGACATTCATCGTCGTCATAAAAGGCAGGAAGCATTGCAGCTGTTACCAAATCAGCACAATCAGCTTTGCGCACACACACAGGCACAGTCAGAAAAAGCATCTCCTTGCGCTGCAATGCTTCCTGCTTTTTCTGACGGTGCCTATCCTAGCATTGCAGTAAGGACTGCCTACTTTTTTTCATTGGTGGGTGGGCAGGTTAGGCAAATGAGACATACGTTGGCCGTGAGGTTTTCTTTACAAGTGAAGCAGATTCTGGGGGAATAAACAGACAGGCAAGGTAATGGTTTTGATAGAACAGCACCGCCATCTTCCTAAAGGATGTGCGCCTGCCTTCTGCCAGTAATGCGTCAAAAATACCCTACCCCAAGAATGTGCCATAATTACAGAACATTCTACATGCGGATAACCACACAGTACACAATCACTGCAATCCTGCCTGCAGTCCCTCCGTGCCCTCTCCTCAGTATGATCCTGCCTTCAGCCCTTTATGTTCTGCTCCCTCCCTAGTCTGAGAGGAAAGAGTAGAGTGTCGTCATAGCAATGAGAAGCTTACATTCCTGTTGGCTGTGGTGGTGGGCTCACCGGGCCAGGATGGGACAAGAATGTGCAGCAGTACAGAAAATGCTCAATTATGATGCTTCAGTGCCAGAGGCGGCAGGGGAGGAACAGAAGATGATTTTGATTACATCACCCAACTCTGTGACTTGCATCATGCAGGCATCATGTGTACATCTGACTGAAGACAGAGATGTTGGATTCACACAGTAGGTGCTTAAAGGACCAGTTACATCAAAAAAAAAAAAAGTTAATATTCCTTAAAAAAAAACCACCAAGACAACTTAAACTTTAAAATTGCAAATTCTTCATTAAGAAATAACTTACCAAAACTCCCATTAAGCTCCTCTTCAGAAGAGGCGACAATCCATCCTGCAGCACTCGACTTCTCCTCCCTGGCTATCTTATAAAGAAGGCAAGGAGGAGAAATAGAATGCTGTGAGATGGATCGCCTTTTCTGAAGAGTTTTGGAAAGTTATTTCTTAATAAAGGCTGTGCGATTTTAACATTTAATTTATCTTGGCTGTTATTGGTCCTTTAAACAGAATGTCTTTTCAGCAAGAATGATTATTAACCTTTCAATGTCCTTTAAAGGACCAGTAACATCAAATTTTATTTTTTATTTTTTTAATTTGTTCATATACCATCAAACCACCAAGACAAATTAAACTTGTGCTCCTCTTCAGAAAAGGCGATCCCCCAATCCTTTGTGCGGTGCCCAATTTCTCCTCCATGCCTTCCTGGCGTTTGAGCTCTCCTCCCTGGCTACCTCCTATAAAGAAGGCATGGAGGAGAAATTGAGCACCGCACAAAGGATTGGGGGATCGCCTTTATTGAAGAGGAGCACAAGTTTATTTTGGTGTCTTTTTTGTTTTTATTTTTACATAGTATACGAACTAATTTTTTTTTTTTTTTTTTAAATCTGATGTTAGGTTAATAATCATTCTTGCTGAAAACAGATATTCTGTTTAAAGGACCAATAAGAGCAACATTTAAAAAAATTAAAACCATTCGCTGCACTGGATCAGCGGTTTTTCTGAAGAGCAGCGCAAGCTGAGTTTTGGTAAGTTATATTATAATAAAGACTTTGCGATTTTAAAGCTTAGTTTGTTTTAGTGTTTTTTTTTTTTGTTGCATAGTAAATTTTGGGGGAAAAAATTGTTACTGGTCCCCCATAGCTGTACTGTCCAAGAACAGAGAGAAAAACAACTCCCTGCACTGTTGTGCTAATGAATATCTATGAGCACTTAATTTAAGTTTATTTTCTGAAAAAAAAAAATCAATAAGAGACTGGAATATGAATAGGAGAGGTCCTGAATAGAAAGATGATGCATCAATAACAAAAAAATGTAGCCTTGCAGAGCATTTGTTCTTAGAGGTCAGTGACCCCCATTGGGAAGCTGGAAAGAGTCAGATGAAAAAGGCGAATCATTTAAGAAATTCAAGCAATACAAAATGAAGGCCAATAGAAAAAGTGTCTTGTAATTAGCCATTGTAGAAAATACTAAAAGTTAACTTAAAGCTGAACCACCCCTTTAAGGCCTAACATTATATACTGCGCATTTATAATACTATTTCCAATATGGTTTTTTTAATATATAAATGCTTAGTTTACAAAGTGTATGATTCAGGGTAGAATTGACACGTCTGGAGCTTTATTGAAGCGCAGACTATATGGACAGTAAGCATACTTCTAAATCCCTGCTTTTGTCTAGTTACAATAACTGTCTGCGGAAAACATCGCCTTTGAAACCAAAGCTGATGACGCTTGCATCGTTCCCTAGCAAAACGCGAAAGCCATGCCGTCAAGTACCCCCCAGCAAAAAAAAAGACGCACACGGCACTGCTCAATATTACGAGTAATATTAATTTGCTTTTTATTTTTTAACTACCACAGAGAGTTACATCTATGAATACAAATACCCAAACCTGTCTAATTCCTGCACTGTGGGGAAAATGTACAAAAACATCTGCAGTCATACCTCCGCTCTTCTCTTTCAACTACTGCTAGGCACTTCCGGGGAAGCGGGAAAGCAAATGGGCCTACTGACAAGCTAGAAAGCACGTATGGCGCGCTGTCATGACGTAATAACCGGAAGCCTCGCATGTTCCTTTTTACACAGGCAACTTGCGTGAACAGCTAGAGATGGAGGCGGCGCCACGTTGTTGCCATGGAAGCTTAAACATTCATTCTAAAAAAAAAAAAAAAAACTTGAGAACAACTACATACTTTGTAAGTATGCGGCCGTTCTGGTTTATACAGTTTTAAGGGACTTTATATATTTATTTAATTATAGCTTTATTATTATATAATCTTTATGAATTTGTTCTGAAATGATGGGACACACGGTATGCATTTAGGGACATGTAGGTTCGCGTGCAGTTTGGGGTGGGCCTTTTTTCCTTTTCATTTCCATAAATCTGTACTCCCTATATAATTCAATGAGAATGTGTAATAGTTTAGACACGCAGTATGGCAGCTCCCACATTTCTGTGTAAAAGCTGTGTCTGTATTTATAGAGGAAGATTGATAGTGCTTATAAAGCTGATTCTCAACCTTGTTCATAGATTGTTTTATGATTAAAATGTACAATTGCTTCAATGTAAATTTATCATTTGACCGTAGTTTGAACATGGAACTGGCACTGGGTGAGTTCACATCTGTTGGGGCATTAGATGCTCTGTGTTCCCTGCTCCACCATTCTGCAGAAGAGGATGAAGAGTTAGATTCCTGTAGGGTAAGTTATCACTATTTATTTTGTAGCATACTCTGCAATGTTTTACAGAGGTTAAACATCAGACACTTCTCCAATGGAGCTTCTAGTCTAGGACAGTATACCTCCCTGTATGTTTTTGGAGTATAGGAGGAAATTCGATTCAATTACAATTGATGTTACCCCCATAGTGGGTGAATTGTGTTCACTAGTAATTTCATAAATGACATTTTTTACATGGTAAGAGTGTACATTGCACAAATAAAAAAAACTAGAAAATAATACGTTTTGAAGCTTTTTTTCTTTTTATAAATCATATAATTGCACTTCAAATGTAAGAAATGATACAATACCCTTGTGTGTATTTGTGTAATGTGTTTGAACATCTGATGTAGCTATTACAGTCCCAATTACATGTTCTTTACAGGTTCCTGTAGTAGCAAGTGGTGGACCTGGAGATATTGGATCCGCAAGGAGCCAGGAGCAAGGTGGGCATAGCAATTGTTTATAAATGTGACATTTACATGTAGAGAATATATAGTCATATGGGAGCTCAAATAAATGTAAATGTAAACCAACCTCATCCTTCTCAAGCTGGACAGTTATTTTTTAGCAAACAGATGCCATACCATAACACAGTGGTGTACAGCTATGGTTTCTGCTCCAAATTGTGTAATTGTGTTTATGCCCATATATATATATATATATTGGCTATTACATTTTATTAGTAACATGCTGGATGGAGCTTGGTAGGTTATAGTCTGTATGACATAAGCCAGGGGTGCCCAGGAAGTCGATCGCGGTCTACTGGTCGATCGCCGTCCTTCTCCTGGTAGACCGCGACCTGCCCCAAGGTTTCCCCGGCACATCCTGCCCATCACATCAGAAGTCTTGCGAGTTCAGTTGAGAGGAGCCATATTGATTTTTCCCACGAGGGGAGAGCAGACACAGGAGAAGCTGCTGTGCAAATCAGGTAAGCTTCCTGCTCTCCTCTCACTTTGTGCCCCCCCC
>JAMBMQ010000020.1:503475-519909 GCA_024363595.1 Xenopus borealis | reverse complement strand
TTGGGGACCAGTTAATCCTACCTGATTGGTTTCTGTGGGTTATTGCCCAGGTTACTGTTATGGGTCCTGGGCAAACTTAGTGGTTTTTTTATTACATAACCCTCATAGAGTTTAATCATTGTTTCAAAAAGCTTGCATGCCACTATAATTCAAGCTTTAATAAATGGGCCTCCCCAGGTTACAGTGGGCTAGGTACTAGGGATGTGCCGAATCCCCAAATTCTTCATGAAAGATTGGGCCGAATACCGAACCGAATCCCAATTTGCATATGTAAATGAAAATGAATCCTGTATTGGGTGCATCACTACTAGGTACTAATTGAAGTTGTAAGCTTTCAGGATAACAATTCATCATTCCCAAATGTTGCAATTTGAATTCATAAATAAAATATTGGGTACATTATACTGTGAGATACATATACCTTCTCACCGTTTTTTCCTTGCTTTCATAGACTTCTTTAACTTCCTCATAGCTGCATATCTCCTCCATACACTCTCGTTCTATAGTACCTTGTCGAAGTTCCTCCAGTAAACCATTGGCACGGGGGTAACGTCTGAGAACATTATGTGCACCCTGATGCCCCAGGAACACTGAAATCAAATTGCAAGCAAACGTATGCATTAGACTTGTTGTACAAAGATGCAAGCCAGGCTTTATCCCCAACATCGAACCAACTTCACTAATGCTCTTGTGGTTTATTGGAAGCAAATCCCAATAATATTCCAGCTTTCCCAGACCAGAAAGGACCAAATACATGAATACTTTTGGACCGACAGGTGTCTGTGTACAATTTATTTAAAACTAAAAGAGAGAAAAATGAGGGCACACGGAGTCATAAAGTAAAAACCACTGTTTATTGTAACATTAAACAACAAGTGGCTGCTGTGAAAAGGACGCTTATGCATAATCTATGATTAAAGGGGTGGTTCACCTTCAAGTTAACTTTTAGTATATTGTAGAAGGGCCAATTCTAAGAAACTTTTCAATTGGTCTTCATTATTTATTTTTCATAGTTTTTAAATTATGTGCAATTTTACCCTAGAAAGCAAATTGCTGACACTGCAAACTAGAGAGCTGCTGAATAAAAAGCTAAATAACTATAAAACCACAAATAATAAAAAATGAAAACCAACTGCAAATTGTCTCAGAATGTCACTCTCTACATTATACTAAAAGTTAACTCAAAGGTGAACAACCCCTTTAAGGGATGTTTCCAAAACACGTTCACAACAGCTTTTATTTTTTGGGGTGTTATTTATTAAAGGTAGATTTGTGAAATCTCGAAAAATCAGATTTTTTTTTCACTAGAAAAATCTGATTTTTAGAGGAAAAAAAACAATCTTTTTAGAGATTTGTTATACCTGATGCTGCAAAAAGCCCAAATCCGAAAATTCCCCATCTCAGAGAAGCACCTATCTCAATATTAAGTTTTCTTGGTCTAAGCTGGGTTTAGCTTGCAAATCTGACTTTTTCAGGATTTTCGGGCAAAAACTCTAAAAATTTTCTCTCTATTTTATTGATTTTTTCAGTGATCCGATTAAATCAAGTTTTTTTTATTAATAAACAAGCTAAAATCGGGAGAGGGAGTTTGGGTGTGTTTTTTTTTTTAAATAAAACATGAGATAAATTCAGTGGTTTTTACTTTATGAGTCGGTATGCCCTCTATTTTTCCTTTTTTGGTCTTGGATAATTGAAGTTTGAGGGTGTACTGAATCATCTGCATTCCTTATGTGACACTGTGAAGGGAGCAGGGGCGAGTCTGAGCTGTTTTGCTGAACCATTACATTATTTACATTGCAGCACACGTTGTGCAAATACAATGTTGCCATAGACAGTATATGTTCTATAACTTTTTGGGTATGACTGGTTTGCTTTCTTAATTATGATTAACAACATTGTTTCTTAATCCTTATTGGAATCAAAACAATCCTATTGGGTTTATTTAATGTATAAATTATTTTTTGGTATGGAGATCCAAATTACAGATTCCTAATTTAAGATCTGTTATCCAGAAAACCCTGATCATACTGCATAACAGGTCCCATACCTGTACTTGATGTTGCATGGTGTCAAATCAGTAAAAAGTGCTTATTGTTTCAATCTTAACACTTTATTTAGTGAATAAAATGCCCCCTATAGTAAAATATTGTATATTGTAAGGTTGTTGAAATCCAAGCTGAATTCTAATATCCTCCTCTTTAAAACAAGGGGCACTTTATTATTATACACAAGTATAAATGTATATATATAATATTTGTCAGAAATTATATTACCAAGCACAGTTTATATTGATATAATTTACAGGGTATTCATATTATGGATATACAATTCCTGTAACTACATGTCCAATTTTCAGATGTAACTAACTTTTGGAAGCGACTAGCTCCAAGTACTATATTTAAGATGCAAGGCAGCAGTGCAATCAATTTCATCACTATGCTGCCATATTTTGGACTGGTTATGGGAAAATATAGGGGTTTTGTTGTAAATACCCATACAGTGTAAATTGAGAAATGGTTAACTAGCATAATTAGAATTTTAGCCAGTTTGGGGCATATTGGAAAAAGCTTCTGTTTTGTGGCTTACTCTGGACCAATTACTAAACTATAGACCATAGCCTGTCTACCATAGGGTGGACTCCCCCATGCAGAAAAATTGGAGGGCCTGGTGCAAAAGTTTTCCTTCAGCTTCTGCCTCCCAACCCACTACCAAATACATACTCTCCCCACTTGTTTGCAGTTGGTGAAAATTACACAGCAGAAGGGGTTAGAAGAAGGAACTACCATAACGCAGACCCTGCAGCCTAGGCCTTATTAATATATTTTTATATTTAACTGATTAAATTTTTTAAGAAAAATACCCCCCCAGCCTTTCTGCGTAAACCTGGAGACAAAGCTGGGGGGTGAGGAATACCAGGCTTGCTGCAACAAAAACGGCAACGTATTTAACTCAGCAACTATTTTTACTGAGCTTTCCCTTTCTTTAGATTTCTTCTTATTCAGCAACATTCATTTTACACCTTGCATGTTTGTTACTAAGAAGAATATACCTATTATGATATTTATTATAACAACTGCCCACTTTTCTTCTGTGTTTTGCTTCAGAAGAATCTATACCAGATTGGTCTCATGGACTCTGCCTTTAGCTGAATACAATACATTGGCCCTTTTAATATTCATTCTTTTTCTGGTTCCCTTACACACCTCTTAATTTCTTCTTAAATTTTAGTCAGACATGAGTTCATTTAGTTGAGTTTATGTATAAAAGGTGCTTGGCTGAACATCTCACTCATATCTGGGTAGGTTTATAGCCTGTATATGGAATCATGCAGATTTTGCAGCATTGTCTGTTTCAGTTAATTCAGCTTCATTGCCCTTGTACAACACACATTGCTTTGTAGTTTGGGAGAACATATTGAATGTTGCAAGGCATATGCTCCTAGTTAGTGATGGGCGAATTTATTCGCGAATCGCCAGCGAAATTTCGGTTTGCGAAAATTCGCCAGGAAAAACGAGTTGCGCGTTGTTTTTGACGCGACGCGCGACGAAATCGACGTGACGTGCCAAAGTTGACGTGACGCGCGGCAAAAGCGCCCCGCGACTCGTTTCGCCGAAGCGAATCTCGGGAGATTCGCCCATCACTACTCCTAGTATAGGTTCCCATAACACCATATCTCCAGGTAGCATTTAGTGACTCGTTATATTTTTTATTCAGTAGCTCCTGCAGCCAACATTGTCTGAGGCACCTGTATCCTGTCAATAATGACTACCCAACTATTCTTATGGCTATCTGTCTAGCTGCTGTATCCACTCAACCATGTCCACTCAAATATTCCTAAGTAGCCTATTTCCCTAGCCCAGACATCAAATCTACACTGCCTATTCAACCATCTTTAACTCTCCTGAAACAGGCCTACCATCCTCCTGACTAGATCAACATTTTCAAACTTTACGACATGTTATGTCAAAGCACTGCAGCCCATTTATCAGACATATAGAGCATTGTTAAAATGGAGCAAATACTTAAATCAGCTAATTAGAGGCAGTGATGGAACTAACAGGGATGCGGTGAGTGCTATTGCACCAGGGCCTGCACCTCTCGGGGGCCCATCAGAGCCGCATGCGAATGCAAATCCAGTGCCAACATTGCGTCGGGAGGTGGGGCACATACTGGACCAGGCCCAGCCAGTGATAGTTACGTTACAACCTGGTAATGTTTAACATGTATTTTTTTAATTCAGATGTGGTAATCCATATCATTTAATGGCAATAAGCCAATCCTTGTGCCAAATGCCCCCCCCCCCCCCTTTGTTTTGGCTTCGAGGAGTTGATTTCTACAAAAGAATGTTAAGCAAATATTTCCAGTCTGCAACAATGTAATGGTTTGTCAGCTAAAACTAATGGATGATGAAGAAAACTGTAGCTGGACAATAATCAAATAGCTGCTAACTTGACACCCCTTTTAAAAGGTGTGCCCATATCTGACTAGAATATTAAAACACCATGTAAAAAAAAAAGATACAGAGCCATGCCCAAACATAGTATACTCAATACTAAAACATGCAAATAACACTGAAACAAATGTGCAAGTGCAGATTTCAAGGGGATGTCCACTGTCCTTCTGATCATCTTCCCATTATACACATGGGGGAAGATTTACCAAAAAAAAACTTCGAAATTCGAACTCAAAGTACTTTAAAGAGTTTTTTCGGTAGAGAATGGACCTATTTCGATCTAATAGGTTAGTTTTTGATCAAATAAAAAATTGTTCGATTTGATCTAACGATTCTCAGCAAAATCCTTTGAATTCTTAGAACTTAGAAAAATTTTCTGGACAGATTCTATGAGGTCCCCCATAGGCTAAAATGGCAATTCAGCAGCTTTAAACTGGCGAATAGTTGAAGTCGAAGGATTTTTAAAGGGCTAGTAAGAAATTCGAGTTTTCACCTTTTTTCAATTCGAATCGAATTTTGGCCTATTCAAATAGTTGAAGAAGCCAAAAATTACTTAGAAATTAAAAATTTTCAAATTTTATTAGAATTTTCACTTCGACCTTTAGTAAAGTTCAATCAAAATGAAACAGTATGTATGTACATTTCTATGATCTATTCTCTGGTTCATCAGTCTGCTGGCTTCTTTTTCACTGGTGCTGTACTCAGGGCCACTCCAGCCATGAGGCAAGGTGAGAAGCTTGCCTCAGGCGGCACGGAGCGGCCAGTTACCAGGGTCAGCAAAAAGCTGCCTCTGGTAACTTTAAAGGGCAAGGAAAGGCAAAGAAATAAAATCCCATTTTTACTTTTCTTTAATGAAAAAGAAATATATCTCCATTATACTTTAATTTTAAAATGTGTACCGTTTTTATAAGAAACCTGACTGTATGCAGTGAAACTAGGAAAAAAAGTAGGAATTGTTAGACGGTCCCTAACTTCTGACAGGGAAACAATCATACTTATGAACAGCAGGGGGAGCCCCTGCCTTACTTACCAGCCATGCAGAACTCAAGCAACTTTGTTTTTTGATCATTTATGACGATCCCTAAGAAGCACAGATCACACTGAGCATGTGCAGGGCCAGCGGCACAAAGTTACAAGATGACAGCCCCCGGTGGCCAACTTTGAAAGCATAAATAATTTGTTTGATTAGGATTGTGGTGCAGTAAGTTCATGTTTATGTTTAGTATACAAAATACAGCATTTCTAGCCTTATTCTATTTTACACTTTCCTTGCCCTTTAAGTGCCAAATTTCCGTTTTTTAAAACGTAAATTTGACTCTTCTAGTGCAGTGAGCGCAATAGCGCTCACTGCACTAGTGATGCGGTCCCTCCTCCACCCGCTCCGACGCTATAAGTTAGAAGCGCGAAGTGGGAGGGGGGGCGGCAGCAGCCCTAGAAACACTCCTGGCTGTACTGCTTCAAATCAAACTCTTTTCAATACGAGTCTCCTTCTCTTACCTGTCTCTACTAGTCTTGGTAAATTTAAAGGGGTTGTTCACCTTTGCATTAACTTTAAGTTTGCTATAGAGAGTCAATTTGCAGTTGATTTTTATTTTGTTATTTATTTAGCTTGTTATTCAGCAGCTCTCCAGTTTGCAATTTCAGCAATCTGGTTGCTAGGGTCCAAATTATCCCAACAACCATGCTTTGATTTGAATAAGTGACTGGACTATGAATAGGAGAAGGCTGAATAGAAAGAGCAATAAAAAGTAGCAGTAACGATAAAGGTGTAACCTTAGTTTTCCAGGTAATTTGGATCTCAATACCTTAAATCTCCTAAAAAAATCACAAACATTAAATAACCCCAATTTAATTGTTTCTCCTCCAATAAGGATTGATTGTATCTTTGATGCGAACAGGGTCGCACATTGCACATGTACAAAATCCGGTGCGCCACGTGGATACGCCAAAGCTGGGCCACCACGCATATGTCCAACGGCAAAGCACAGCACGCAATCGAGAAGTCTTGCACGCATGCGTGAAGTACTGCACACTGGCACCGCTAGTTACACCTGATCGGGGAGTTGGTCTGGGCTGGCAGGTTTTTTCCTGGTGTCCTGCTGGCCCAGTCCGACCCTGATCGGGAATAACTACAAGGTACTGTTTTATTATTACAGAGGAAAAGGGAACCATTTTTAAAAATGTGAATTATTTTATTAAAATGGAGTCTATGGGAAATGGCCTTTCCACAATACAGAGCTTTCTAACAATGGGTATATGGATAACTGTTCCCATACCTGGACTAATAAATAGTCCAATATGAATCTAGCCTGCAGAACAACATGGTAACATATGTGACATTGTACAGACAAACAGTGTCATATAATGACAACACAAATTAATTTTAAGATCTATATATCTGGCACCAAGCAATAAGCATGGACCTCAGGACATAAAGACACCGATTTTTTCAAATATACAGAGAGAAGCCCCCCCAGAGATGCATTCTACAAAGGATGGAGAGTTGATCACACCAAGAGCAGAGCACAAACAAAATGTCAAGTAGGAACAAAAAACATGCAAATAATCCAACAAAACAATATGCTGATGGCAATATAGGAGGATACTAGCAGCATTGAAAAAATCATGCTGATACAGTAAGAAAAAGGGGAATAATCAGCACTTACACGCCATGCCCTGTAGTTGCTAAGCGGAGACCTGCTCACCTGCAAAAACACAAGAGGCAAAAAAAGGCACACAGAAAAAAAGGTTAGTATGCAACTTATAGACATTGTGAGGGGTGGTATATATATATATATATATATATATATATAATGCATACAACAGAAAAATGCAGGAAGTCCAGTGCAAAATTAAAAAAAAGGTTATACATAAGTAGCAGCAAAGCTATTCTCTAACACACACAGACAAAGGATGCTTAGTACACGGCACTGACCACGACCTACTTGCAGACTTGGAAGTGTTAAATATATAGGAGAAATAGGATATGTCTATCAGTCCAACAGACCCCATAAATGCCAGAGTCGGAGTTAATTTTTCCCCACACACCCCAGACTGTACCTTTTGAGACTTCCACCCCTTCTTGTCTTCCCATTGATATGAATGATTCATTTGGTCCGTTGTCATGGAGACAGAGATCAAGAGGATGAGAATCCAATGACGTGGTGGAGAACCCAGTATGTAAGGGAAAGCCCAGAAAATGCTGCTCTGCGTTAAGAGGGTGGTTTGGCTTTTTTCCCCCTGCCTGTGTTTGCAGGAGATATGGAGTGTTTGTGTAAAGGGGGGCTACACATCCCTCTTTGTATAGCAGCCTCCTAAAAATTCAGTGCAGCTCAACAAATGCATAAAGAAATGGGAGCATATGCTAACAGAATGTGATGAATCACAATGGGTGCTGGTTAAATGGTAAAGTATGGCTGAGAAAAATGCATTTTTAATATCGTTAATTGAGCCCAAAGATCACCCCTGCAGGATATCAGTTTGCCAAGAATAAGCAGCGACAAACGTGTGCATCATCTGGGAGACAGGAGTTGGCATTAACCAATAAAGGGACTTAAATGAGTGCATTTGCTATAGAGAGATTAAGACATTATGGTGCCCTGTCTATAAGTTTATGCAGCCCCCACAGGGAAGTGGGTGGGAATAGAATTCCACACACTCTCAGCAGAGCTCCAGTGTCTCCCATGGTAAAAGGGAACAGCAATTCCCAAGTGGTTCACCTTTTGGGAGTCCTGTAGACCAAATGGGTAGCTTCTTTCACAATGGGAAACTTCCATTTAACAATTTGCTATTTCTACTTAGGAACAAGAGCTGTGAGATGGTTTAAATTCAAATATACTCCAGAGAAAATAACTGGATGTGATTATACATTTCCATAAGTGCTAAAAGATTCCTTGGTAACATGTTTTATTTGATAGTGGGTCATAGATGAACTTTTGGTGGCTGTATATCTATATGTTTGATAATAAAACCATTGAATTGTGCCCTATAGCCCAAATTCATCTAAAGGGGTAGTATGGAATCTTGAAACCTGTTATCTGGAAAGCTGTCAATTGCAGAAAGGCCATCTCCCATAGCGGCAGATTTATTAAAGGGCGAAGTAGCTAACGCTAGCGACTTTTCAGCATCGTTGCCACCTGCAGGGACATCACCAATTCCCTAACAGATGCAGGCGCCAATTCGCTAGTGAATGGGACCATCAATAGCAGTCATTCACACTCTATCACCATGCAAACTTTCACTCTGCTGAGCGATCATTACTCTGCAAATTCAATAAAGTACAGATTTTACTGAATGTTACCTCTTTCGCCAGAGTTGACTTTGCCACTTCAGACCAGGCGAAGTGTAAAAAGAAACTAGACATGCCTCGATCTTCAGTGACTTACAGCATATCCTGTCTGCCAAAAATGCATTAAAGTTCAATAGACACTGGCGACTTTTCCTTTTTTGAAGTGGGATTGCCTGCAAAAGTCCTAACTTAAGACTTTATTTGGGTAACCGAGTTGACATTTTATGTGGAACATTAATTTTACAGTGAGCTTGTGTGTAACATACATAGTAACATAGTAAGTTAGGCTGAAAAAAGACTCGCGTCCATCAAGTTCAACCTTTTTTTTTACTTTTTTTTTTGTGTAGGGCATTATATTAACTCTCTTGTCTTTTTTAAAAGGTGTTTGTCTTTTTGTGACAACAACAGAAATACAAAAATAAAACAATACAGATGCAGTCACTTGGATTTGTGTGTTAAATGCGTCGTGACTTAAAGTGGACTCGTCACCCCAAATAAAATTCAAAATCCTATTTTATCGCCAATTATTAGTCAAGCAAAATGAACATTAATAACACTATATAAATAATTTGAATCTTGTTTTCTTCAATCTGGGAATTCATAATTCTAGCAAGCAGGCAGGAGCCATTTTGTGGACACTGTTATTAAGGCAAGCCTTGCATCATCTCAGAATCTTGTTTGTGCACCAGAATGGGGGACCTGATGTCTATCCCCATGTCCTGGCTAAACAATTAAATGGTTAAGAGAACTGGGGGAATGTGTGGGGAGCAGTGACCAGTAGGAAGTGCTGAATGGAAAGTGAAAGTATTTATGTGCCCCGCCTCTATGCCTAAGGCATAGAGGAGTGGCAGACAATATTTGATTGACAGCTGAGATTTTTAAATGAGCTTAAAACAGCTATGAATGAATTAATAAAAATTTGAAATTGGATTTCATGTTTAATTTGAAAAGGACTTTTATTATACAGATTTTTGTGTCTGGGTGACGGGTCCACTTTAACTCATCTATCCCACTTAGCACAGAATATTGTGTCACAGCATCCCATCCAATTAAAGAGTTCACCATTGAAAACACTGGTGCTTTGGTATGCTAATGAAAAGGTTAAATGCATTAAATGAGTTAAGATAACTTTGGATAACACAGTTTCTTCAATTAGCCCCGAGTCATGACACATTTAACTCAAAAATCCAAGTGACTGCATCTGTATTTAATAAAACAGAAGATTATTTTGCAGTCCTTTATATATTACTAAAGAAATATGGAGTGTTATGCTTATATAACAGCACATATTATTACTCCTAATTTCTGGTTCAGTCATTGCCCTGTCAGCCAAACTTCTTGATTATGAGCTTCATGGTGAGTTATCATGGTGTTGGTACATCTGATAAGTCTAGTAGGGGATTAGCATCCAGCCAGGGCACCCAAATTTTGTCAAACCTTTGGGGAGCTCCGTGAGCAGTGTATGTTAATTTTATAACTGGTATAATCTTATTCACTATGTTAATCCATTCAGCTAAGCATGGGACTTCAGGGCTCATCCATTTATGACTATTAATTGTTTTGCATAAAAAAATAATGTTCTCATTAGATTCTTCTGATGAGTTTTGGGAACCAGTTCATCTATTAAGTCCAGTAGACATATTGCCGGTGTTCTTACCCTGGGGAGAGCTAACTGTTCATCCATATATTGCAGCATATTCGACCAGTACCTTTTAATGTAAATACATTCCCATACCATGAGTAAAACCAGCATTAACCTCCTGACACTTAGGGCATTCAGCATTGGCTGACCTTCCCATATGTTTTAGCTTAATTGGGGTAATATATACCTGATGATAAAATTTTAATTGTATAAATCAGTTCTTTATAGCTATGAGGAAATCATAAATATGATCTGTTGCTTCTTCCCATAGTTCATCGTATAATGTTGGGATCATAATGCTCCATTTATTTTTGGGGGATGGCTTTACAAATGATATTGCCCTATATAATTGGGAAAGAATTTCCCCTGAATTTGGGTTCCATAGTCTTTCCTTCCAAGGGAGCATGCTTGTCTCAATTTTAAGTGATTTGAACTGTGCTTGAAAAGCATGACGTAATTGCAAATACCTGTAAAATTGCACATTTGGGTTTCCAGTTTTCTCCTCAAGTGTGTCGAATTGAGGGAAACTACCATCAATAGCTATATCAGCGATTTCTTTGACACCCATCAGCGGCCAGTATTGCATGTCTGGGAGACCTAAGAGATGCTGGAAATTTGAGTTTCTCCAGAGGGGCATGTGCGGAGAGGGGATAAGATTGGTGCTTGGTCTCTGTTTCCGCACTATTTCCCATGCTCTGATAGGGGAACTAATCACTTCTGGTGTAGTAGGGTTATTTTTCTTAGTCCTGTAAGGGGCATTTCTCAAGGCCTCTAGGGATCCCATTATATTTCCATGTAGAGCTGTAAGAGGATTTTCAGGATCAGGATTAAACCAGTTGTGCACAAAGGTTAGTAGGTCGGCTAACAACATATTGGGCAATGCCAATCCTCCGCTGTGATATGGGGCCATAAGGGTCGTCCATCCTACCCTAGGGGCTTTGTTGGCCCAAACCAAGGATCTTATTTCCGCGTTTAGTTTCTTAAAAAATGCAGCTGTTATCTCCACTGGAGTGTTTTGCAGGGGGTACAGAAATTTAGGTAGATATATAATTTTAAAAAGATTTATTCTGCCCCACACTATTCAGTGGCAACCTTACCCAATGCATTACGTCCCTCTTAAATTTGGTCACAATGGGATCTAAGTTATTTTCACGATATTTAGACAAGTTTCTACTAATATCTAAACCCAGGTATTTAAATTGAGATGACTGAAAACAAGGTGCATTTACCTCTGTTAATCTTAAAACCACTATAATCCCCAAAATTTTCGAGACAATTCAATGCCTCAATAAGTGAGTTTCCAGAGTCTTTTAGGAACAGTATAATATCATCAGCATATAGTGCTATCTTATCCTCCATCCTATTTATCTTTAGGCATTCAACCTCACGGTTAAGCCGTAAGGCCACTGCTAGGGGTTCTATCGTCAAGGCGAATAATAGCAGAGATAGGGGGCAACCTTGTTTTGTTCCTCTACCCAATTTAAATTTTTTAGATAGTATATTGTTGACTCAAATAGATGCTAATGGCATTTTATACAATAATTGGATCCACTTAATAAACCTAGGACCAAACCCATATCGTTTTAACACTGCCCATAGAAATTTCCAACTCACTGAATTAAACGCTTTTGATGTCAAACGCTGCTAACACCGCCCCCCTGTCTGAGTCAGTGGAGAGTATTGTATGAGTGAAGACCCTTCTCAAATTTAATGATGTGGTTTATTAGGCCTGAATCCTGACTGATCACTGTGTATTAATTCAGTTATTACTTTCAGTAAGCGAGTAATTTTGCTAGTATCTTTGCGTCAGTATTGATTAAAAAGATTGTTCTGTATGATTCACATTGGGTTAGGTCTTTGCCACTCTTGTGAATAAGGGTAATAATTGCCTTGTCAGAGGATTCCGGGAGAGTGTGGGTTTCTAGCGACTGTGTGACAGTGGTAAATTCAAATCAGAGGTTTTTCCGAATTAGGATAGATACTCCCCTGGAGTAGGAGGCATGAAAAGCCCAACCTACCCATGGTTTGCATAGTGCTAGTGACTTTTGGCCAACTACAGTAAGTGCATCTCCTGCAGAAGAAGAATTGAGGGTGGATGACTAAGTATTGAAAAAGTAGGCTTCTTTTAAATTTTGAATTAAGCCCCCTTATGTTCCAAGATATTACAGTAAGAGTGGCCATTTGTGTTGTATTTGGAAGTTGAAGATTAGAGGATATTGGTGAATGTGAGATACGTACTGTACCTTTAGAACACCATTTAATTTACAAAGCATGTAATAAACCATTACATAACACATATACATAAAGCAACCCCAAATTCCCTTTCCTCCCTACCCACCCCCCAAACTTGGGTGGGTCTAGAACCCATAACAATAACCAAAAGGATTTGTAGAGCCTGTCACCCACAGCAGGGGAGAAACTATATCAGTTTAACTTATAACATGAGTAAACTTGTCAATACCAAGTGATGTTGCCTTGGTGTCTGGGCAACAGCTGAGTTTAGTAGTACTAGACGTGCAACAGGAATTTTCCCTCCTGATTTCATCAGGGTGGGTAAAAGGTTCCACATCTTAAGGTGTAGTCATGGTCGGATTACCTTTTTAGTGTAAGAAGCTACCTTGTTTCTGCAGCTTAAACGGTGGGGGGGGGGAGGGGTTGTCTATCCTGATAGCCAGCTATAATGGACTAGTAAAGTATATGGGGGATTAGGCCTCAGCAAAATGAACAGATCGGATCCGCACACACACTCTATTGCAGTTGGGGAGCTTCCCCTTTTATTTTTTATTTCACCAAAAAGGTTCAACGTTTCGGGGGGGGCAACCATCCCTTCATCAGGATTAGGCCTCAGGCCATGTCCGTGGCAGCATAAGTCTAGTATGCCAGCGGGTAAGGTGGATGCCAGTGGGACAAACCGCACCCCCTAAGGATTGAGTATAGTTCAAGAAAGTCTGGGATAATAAAGAAGCTAATGCAGGTCAGGGTTAACATGGATGGTGTAGCGAGGTAAATATTGCAGGAAAAAACATATCAGTGATAATATTATTGATAAAGGTGTTGCACTGGGCCCTACTGAATACCTGTTCCTAGCGAGGACTGGCAGGTGATAAACATCTCTCTCTGTTGTCTTCCCCTTATGTTTAGCCATTCATCTGCGTCTGTTGGTGACTCAAAAAATCTCATGACATTGCCATCTTGAATCTGCAGCTTAGCTGGGTATAGGACACTATAAGAGATGTTAGCCTCTCTAAGCCGTCTCTTTACCGCGGTGAAGGATGCGCTTTTCTTTTGAATGGCAGGAGAGAAGTCCAGATATAGAGAAATTGTAGTGCCATTATGTAGAATTGGCCCTTTGAGTCTTGCAGCCCTCAGTGCCGCGTCCCTGTCTCTGAAGTTGAGTAGTTTTAGTAGGAACGGTCTTGGTGGTGCACCTGGTGGGGGAGATTTTGGTGGGACTCGGTGGGCTCTTTCCACTACAAACATTGGTGAGGAAGTATCTGCCCCCAGAACATCCTGCAGCCATTTGGTGATGAAGGCTTCTGGCTGTTGACCTTCTATTCTCTCAGGGAACTCCACTATTCTTACGTTGCTCCTCCTTAGTCTGTTCTCTAAATCCTCAGTTTTATCCATGAGCGCTTTGATCTGCTGTTTCACGGTTGGCATGGAGTTGTGAAGAGGTTGACCATGTCTTCAAGAGTTGATACTCTGTTCTGGACTTCAGTGGTACGGTCTCTAAGGTTCTGAAGGTCATGCCATAGGAGGGAAAGGTCCACCTTTATTCCTTCCAGTTGGATGTGGTGGATGCCCTGCTCTCTTTGATGGCTTCGAGCAGGTCCCCCATTGTGGGCTCGCCAGCTTCTGAATCTGAAGGATGGCCAGGAGTTTCTGATGCTGAGGACTGGCAAGAGTTTTCATCTGGTGGAGTTTGGCTAGGTGTATGTGCGAATTTTTCGAGGTGCGCTGCGGCCTCTGATCTGGCACGTTGCAAATGTTTCCCCAAATGTTTATTATAACAGGAGTAGTTAGTTTGTCAAGTGGTGCGTGGAACCGATGGAGGTTTATCAAATTACACAACTTTTACCTCATTCATCTGATTCTGGCTTATAGTCCTTTTAACTCATGGGTATGTCTATAGCAGTTGATGGAACTTGGCTCCGTGCATGTAACAGTACAGGCTGCATTCTGTGAGATCGCTTGTCCAGGTGGTGTGGGACTGATTAGTCCGTAGGAAGGTGGGCGTGCATAGAAGGGTGATAATCACAGGATCAAGTTGGCGTTTCTCTTGCCTATACACTGCTTGGCCCATTGCCTAGAGTGCTGGCAATAGCTGTTGCTTCTGTTGTTGCCTGGGTGCCACCTAGGGAGGATCTCTGGACAATCAGAGTTTAGTCTGGCTTGGGCTAAGAAATTGTTCCCAGGAGTGGTGCACCCTGTGCCTGCTTCTCTTGGTATAGGAGTCAATGTGCCCTTGTTGACTGGCACCCCTGGGACCCCACAACACTCACCCCCGCCTGGGTCATATAACTCTCGTGGGTCTGTTGGACGCGACTGCTGGAACACAATTATTGCAGTTCCGATCAGTCACGCCGCTGCAAGTCCGCGGTTACTCGTGCTGCTAGGCCATACCTTTATTGCAGATACTGGAGGGCCTACAGCGCCGGAAAGGTCCGGGCTTGTGGCGGATGGTCCCTGAGTTGAATGTGCTGGGGTGGTGAGTGTTGGGGTTGACACAGGGTGCAGCTGGATGGAGATTCCTGCCCGGGTCCCAGGAGCACCTAAAAGTTTGCGTCCGTTCCTTAGCGAGGTTGGACACACCCCGAATATTTGAATTTTTTTTAAGTAGACTTAAGGTATTGAGATTCAAATTAAGGAACAATCCCTTATCTGGAAAACCCTAGGACTCAAAGCATTTTGGATACCTGGTTCCATACCTGTACTCCCTATTTCAGCAATTGAACTGGACAAACGTCATGCCTGTTATTTTAATGAAATATCTACAGTTTGCTTTCTAACAATAAATAATGCAAAATCTGAAAATTAAAGTGACTACTTTATGCAGTCCAATGAGTAGCCCTATTTATAACGAACGCCCTCCCTTCTCTGCAGCATATTAGGCTGTGAGATAAGAAACAGCTTGCTGGACCTCAAAGTAAAGTTAATGAAAAAAGACAATATATGCAAACAGTATTACAATATGTTTATATTCTAATCATAGTGATAGTCAGCTCACCTCTAACAGTAAATCCCAGGCTTGTATACTGTAGGATTCCAACATTATCCGCTTCCCCCCATATAAGTACCAAACAAATTTAAAAAATGGACTTAAGGTTGGTGTTACATGTGATTACAGAGCAATCACTTACTTCACCCCTGTGCAGGGGCTCCTCTTCTAAAAATGCAAAGCATGAGGTAATCTACTTCTCAGCACTGTGTTAAAATACTCTTCCAGCAGAGTATGGCATTGTGGTGCTGAGAAGAAAAGCACCCCGAGTTAATACATTTAGGAAAGGAAGAGCCCCTCCCCAGGGTCTGAAGTAAGTAACTAGAATTGCTGCGGTTCATAACAACTTGGCACCTCACCATGATTCTACCTTACCTTGTCCATTAGGAAAATACTTGCAGAGAAATACTGCATTGGTCCAAAAACGTTTATCACATCCTGGAGCTTTGATCCTTTGGAGATTATTGTTAGGATCTGTTCATTGGCTCCACTTGACATTATATGGCAGCTCAGTATCTAGTCTAATCTGTATCATAATCATACATGAATTGTTTTCCCCAGCAGAGCTGAACAAAGGGGTAGCGTGCACCCCTGGTGGGGGAAACAAAAATAATAGGCGAGGCGTTGTAGCATCTACTTGTATGACAGATAAATTTTCCTTTCTACTTGATTCTCTACGACCCCTAAACTTAGTGTGAAGATTAAAAATACAGCAACAGGCGTCAGACAGGTCATGCTGCTTATGCTTGCTATTATAGAGTTAAATCTTAATACTGCTGAATTGTGATATTGCGTTAATTTGGAAAATAGGAACAGAAATAAAGAAATCATGA
>JAMBMQ010000020.1:404904-431877 GCA_024363595.1 Xenopus borealis | reverse complement strand
ATGGTCCTCCGGCCTTAGTGATGGTGATTATCCAGCCATTGGCTGACTTCTGCGGGATCTGTGAAGAACCGGGTATTAGGGCCATCTATTACTCGGAGCATGCTTGAATACAGTATACTGTATTTTATTTCTCTCTCTCTGAGCCTTCTTCTGACATCTTGAAAGGTGCACCGATGTCTCTGTATCTCTACGGTGAAATCTGGATAGAATTGTATTGTTGCATTGAGATATTTGACTTCACCCTTCTTTTGAGCTGCAAGCAAGATGGCATCCCTACCTCTATAGTTTAAGATTTGTAGGATGAAATGTCATGGTGAGCGTTCCAGTATTTGCCGAGTATGTATCCTATGGGCCCTTTCAACTGTGTATGTGTGTATGCTGTAGATAGGTTAATTGGTGCCAGCAATTCCTTTAACAGTGTCTCAATAAATTCTGCCAGAGACTGTCCCTCCACTCCCTCTGGCAACCCCAGGATATGTACATTATTTCTCCTCATCCTGTTTTCAGCATCTTCAGCCCTTTGATATCCGTGGCCTCTGTCATGGTAATTCAGTCAATAGAAGTTGCTGGCTTTCCCAAGATGGTGCCCGGCCCATCACTACTCGTTTGTATGTGGTCCGTGATGCCAGTTGAGTCTGTTTCGGTTCTGAGCAGTCACAGAGCCATTGTGTATATGTGCCCCAAGCTATTGGCTTCAGTTTTGTAGTAAGAAGAAATGCTGGGTATGTAGTCAGAATGGGTTCTCAGCAGAGCTCCAGCCAAACACATCCTCTCTGGAACCTTAAATAGCCACGCCCCCCATGGTTATGTTTAGTATACAAAATACAGCATTTCTAGCAGTATTCTATTCTATTTTAGACTTTAGTTCCCATTTAAGGCAATTACTACATTTAAAATAGCTGCCTTTACTCTATCAGTCCTATGTTCAGTTCAGGTCTTGCGTTTTTATTTT
Organism: Xenopus borealis; assembly: GCA_024363595.1. Taxonomy (NCBI): domain Eukaryota; kingdom Metazoa; phylum Chordata; class Amphibia; order Anura; family Pipidae; genus Xenopus; species Xenopus borealis. Next base: position 430,925 of record JAMBMQ010000020.1, on the reverse strand, counting down.
TGCTAATTATCCTCAATGGTACTTATACAGTGGTTAGTCTGTCCCATCCACCCTGTTCAGCAAGTATTTTACCGGCCTGGCCGGTATTTTTGATGGTTGATCCCAATGTTATTAATACGGAAAAAAAAGATAAATATATAGGAAGTGTATTTTTTTCAAGAAAAGGTGGCAACCCTAGTAGAAACTAAGGAGGAAGAGTCATGTGCCCCCGATTACTATCATCATTAACAGGCAAATGGTCATTACCCTCCTAAGCCAGTAGGCAAATCTATCCCACCCCAGGTATATATTACTAGACCCAGACTCCCTTAACTTAAAGGGGATTTCCAGAATAGTACAGGAATTCCAAAACCAGTAGGGTCCAGTCTTTAACCAAACCAATAAAGAACATCATTGCTGAAGCAGCCATGGCTCTAAAAATATTTGAAAGAGTATGTACGTGCAGAGGAACAGGAATATGGCACAATGGGCTCACTTTAGGAGCAGCAGGAAGTATAATTCTCCCCAGCTTCAGAATAGCATTGTGCTTAGAATGAACTGAAACTTGCATTTAACTTCCTTGTTAGAGAGTAAACAATGCCCCCTCCTCCATTAGGAGGTATGAGGGCCTAGAGCAGCAACATGTTGTTCTCCAACCCCTTGGATGTTGCTCCCAGTGGCCTCAAGGCAGGTGTTTATTTTTGAATTCCTGGTATGGAGACAAGTTTTGGTTAAATAAAAACCAGGTGCACAAGCCAAACAGAGCCTCAATGTAGGTTGACAGTCCATATAGGGGCTACCAAATGGCCAATCACAGCCCTTATTTGGCACCCCAAGAACATTTTTCATGCTAGTGTTGCTCCCCAACTAGAATGCAGCTGTAAAACCCCTATTAAAGGCCCTTGGCCTCCCCCAATCTGCTGAAAACGTACCTTTTTTCAGGGTCAGGCAATAGCGCATTGTTGCTCCGCCTCCTTTGATGTCACTACGTGCCCCCTTTGATGTCACAGCACACCCCCTTTCTTCCCACCCCCACCAGTGCTGGTAAAAAGGTGGCAACCCTAACCCGGGGTTACTGCAATAATGGATGGGGCTTGTGGCTAGTGGCCAGGGTATATGCAGATCATGGGTGGAATTGGAAAGAAGCAGGTGTGGATGGGGTTGTGGCCATACATGGAAGTCCTTGGGGGGCCATTTTACTTGGGTGCAGGGCTGACTACTCATGGGGCTCAGGTGACCAGTGGGATAATAACTGGGCTGTCTGTGCCGGGAGTTTTCCTGGTATCCCTGTGATCCTGTCCAACACTGCTGACACTTCAAGTACACTGATGCCCAAACCACCCCCACAGGACAAAATGCTCCTTGATCCTAAATCCTACAATTATGTTGTGGATTTTCCCGTACCTGTACTTCATGTATACAACCAGGAAATGACTAAAGTCATTTTAGTGAGTCATAATGCCATAAATGTGCAAGTTAGAGAGTAATAGGCTCTTTGTCACCCAGGCGCTGATGAATCAGGGAGTAGGTATGCTAAGCAATTGGATATAACTCCAGGTTGGAGTATTTTTTACTGAACACTTCCTCTTCTTTAGATATGAAGCAATGTTTCTTCTCTGCTTATACTGCAGAATATGTTACCTTCTAATCGTGCAGCAGCATTGGCTCTATTGTGCTACCACCTCCATTTTGTACTAACAACATTCTCACACTATTCCGTTTGCACTCATCTCACTACTATCAGCGCACTCACACTACTCTAATAATCAGCATTCATATCACTGTTTATAACATACACTTTTTGCAAATATCTCTCTACTAGCATTATACTCACACTATGCTGCTAATACTAGCACTCCCCTCCCTACTAGAATAATACCAGTGGTGTAACTATAGAGGAAGCAGTCATGGGGGCCCCAGGAAATGGAGGGCCTGGACCAGGGGGTCTGCTTCTTCTCTAGCTGTAAATTATTCCCCCCCCTCCGAAGCCACTTGAAGGCCGAAGTCAGAGAAGACAACAGTACAGGGGAGGGGGATGTGGCAGGCTGTGGGTTGATTGGGGGTAGGGATTGCCAAACCCTCTGAAGATTTTCTGGATAACAGGTTTTCACGGCTCCCATACCTACATTTGTCTCCCTACTAAAACTGCAGTCTTCCACTACTATAAAATATGTTATGTGTCTGAATAATTATCCCACCATTCATTGCAACCACTAATAGTAGCAGTTAAAACTGCACAGTGCACTGCCATTGCATCTGATTAATTCAAACCCCACATATAGGTCTGGTAATACTGAACATTGCTTCTACAGAATATACACATTTCCAAATGGCACCGCTAAAACAAAGGTAATCAAATGTTTGGAAGAAAATTATTTAATATACAAAAACACAAAAAATATCTTTATACTTTCCAAAGACATCACATTGACAATTATTATTATTATTTCAGTATTTTAAAACCAGCACCTGACACCATAGAGAAACCTCGAATCGCACAAACCTGTGGCCATTTATCAGCTACTACACTACAGTTCTCACCCAGCAGATAACCAAACAAGCCCAGGGGGTTCAGTTTGGCAAATTACAGCAACTCTTTTATTCCTCTCAGAGGATATAAATAAAGTATTGTATAGGCATTTACAGAAAACAGCTACAAATAAGAGAGAGCAGGCATGTGAAACAGTAGGTTCATATTTACATGGATACAACTCTTATAAAAATGTACACAATCCATGTCATGTGCTGTCATCAGAAAATCAGGGTGCTCAAGGTAAAGTGAGCTGTTGTTATTATATAAATGGCTGGTATTTTAGAACTCGTAACAACATATTAGTAGCACCTGGTACACAGGCAGGGCATTCTGGGTATCCAGAGTGTTTTCCTTTAATGTTCACTAAGATTTTACAATAAAATGGCACAAACTAATGTTGACAACATAGAGGAATACCCCCTATAAACTATTTATATTATATATTTAAATATATTTATTAATAAATCCCTATCCTGAACAGTCACAGCCCTAGTTATACAGGCGGTAGGTGAGGTCCCATTAATTACCCTGCTGGTTTCCATCCATGAGGGTGGCTAACTGACCCAACCATAACTCTTGAATCTCATGACCTAAAAGATTTACAAAAATGTAAATAAGTTGGACGACTGATCATAAAAATGTTTTTCTTGCACTCCTAACAATTCAAGAGTGTCATGTGATCCTCATTATGTATAATGAGAATGCTTGATAGCAGAGTTCTATGTGGGTCCTACTCGTTCTTATCTCCAGAGTTTGATTCTCTTCTAGGTGCAAAGTACTGAGAGACCTCACAGTCTGAAATCTTAGCCGGAATGTTGTAGAATACATAGTCCATTAATGTATTTATGTACAAGTGTTTGGCAGGTTGATGGTTTTATTTACATTATATTATTGTCTTGTGCAGGCAAACCTTTCTGAACCGCATCTCTGTGCTCAACTCATCGTTGGTTGCCTTGTGTCCACCTTAAAATCCGTTAGATGCTGCACAGCGTCCTTAAAATTGTCCCAGGTGTGCTCAGAAGTTTTCCTGGTTGAAATAGAACTGAACTTTCCTTGGGTCAATGCTGGAGTACTGATGGCAACACTGCTTTAAGGCTTTGCCAAGTGCTTGAGGGCCACACAGAAACACACCGACTGTGGATCTGAAAGAACATAGTGATTGGTCAGAACAGTGAATTTATGAGCACATATTTTTGTCATTTTAGATGTACCTAAATAGCAGTGGCATAACAAGAGTGTGCAGGGCCCCCATCCATCGAAAAGCCCTCGAATGCAACCCCATCTCCCCTGCCACTCGCTCAAGCATAAAAATTCAAAGAAGAAAAGCACCAGGAGTGGGGGATTTTAATTCTATAGAGGAAGCCAACCTCATGGTCTGGGCTGCCCTGTTACCCAGCCCCCCCCCCCCCCAGGCTTCCTCTATAGTTATGCCACTGCTAACTAATAACAGAGTGTATATATATAATATATATATATATAATATATATAAGTGTATATTTAGCTGCAACTGATTCCTGTAACTTTTAGTATGAATGTAGAGGTAGATATCAATATAATGAAAATAATTAACAATTGTTTTTTATTTGTTATTCAGTTATTTCATTTTTTGTAGATAGGTTTCTTATTTTAGCACCTATCTGGTTGCTAGGGTCTTGTTTACCTTACCAACCATGCAGTGGTTTGAAAGAAAGACTGGAATATGTACAGGAACGGAAAACCCCACTTGGCTGCTAACCCCCATTTATGTATATAAATAGTGTCTTCATAAAACACTGAAACTTACTGGTTGGGATCAATGCAATGCTGGCATGAATGGATATTTCCATTTCTTAATATCTCACTAATCATCAGTTGTTCAAATAAAATGCAAAACTGCATTTGTTTGGTGCACACAAGTCAGTATAACAATGAAATGACAGCCAAATCAAATATGAGCTCTGCATCAAAAAAGGAATTGAAGTAAAGCTGTGAGCAGAAGCGTGAGAGTAGAACTCATGCATAGTAATCTAGTGTATATTTTGAGAATTTTTTTTTAGCAGAGGTTAAAGGGATAGTCATGGGAAAACGTGTTTTTCAAAATGCTCCAGAAGACTTCTGCACTGAAATCTCAAAAGAGCAAAGGGTTTTTTTTACATTTAATTTTCTGGGGTTAGAAATATTGTGAGTTTCCCAGGTGCCCCAGTCATGTGACTTTTGCTCTGATAAACTTCAGTCACTCTTTACTGCTGCACTGCAAGTTAAGGCTGCCAAACACTATGCCCACAATGAAGAGGGCGATATCAGGCTGATCCGAGCGTGGGCCCTAGGATTGCATCAACTAACAGATGCGGACGTGATCCGATGAGATTTTATTAACCTGCTGGACTTTCAGACAGATTTCGATCGGGGAAGCCTGTCGGAGGGCCCCACGCACGGGCTAATAAGCTGCTGACAAGGTCTGTCGGCAGCTTTTATCGGCCCCCCTCCCTTTCACCCTACAGCAGCTCATCAGCAGAACAATGGAAAAGTAACCATATAACAGCTTCCTGGTAGGTATAAGGACAGCACTCAGTAAAAACCCATGTGCCACTTCAACCCCATTCAGTCACATTGAGTAGAAAAAAACAACAACCTAACAGAAAGCAGTTCCATAATGCAGGACTGGCTCTTTCTGAAAGCACATGACCAGGCAAAATTTCCTGAGATGGATGTCTACACACCAATATTACAACTGAAAACAAATACACTTGTTGGGTGAATTATTTGCAGTGTTTCCCCTGATATAGAATCCCTATTATCTTCCTCTCTTGTCTAACAAGTAGGCTATATCCCATAGTAACTCTATGTATTGGTCTGTTTTCTTTTTGTCCTTGAGTGGGGGTGCATTCAGACTCGGGAAAACAACATAAATATGCCGAAAGGGATTTATCTAATACAGGCGTGTCCAACCTGTGGCCCTAGGGCCGAAAGCAGCCCAGGATGGATATGAATGCGGCCCAGCTTGAAAAGATTGGTTCCAAGAAAACGTCATGTCACAAAGGATATAGGAGTAGGCAGTAGGGGGGATAATAATATAATAATAAGTCTATTCCAGTGTATAGCTCCATTTGGTTATCCAATTGGTATTGTAGTTCTTTTCTGTGCATTTTCTTTACTTTTACAAATCAAAAGTGTTTGTGTATTGCATGTGTGGCCCCAAACATTTTTTCCAATGTGGCCCAGGGAAGCAAAAAGGTTGGACACCCCTGATCTAATATATACTGAAAGCAGCACTTGCTTAATTAACTCCTGTTACTTTTTAAACAATGTTGCAAAAGTTCCCCAGTGAATACAGGTGTGTTAATCAGCTGCTTGTTACATTGTATCAACAGTATGAGCCATCAGAGCAGAGAATATAAAGGGATAAACAAACATTGACTTCAATAGTACTTAAAGGAACATTTTAATGTATATTGCAAAGTTGCCTTGCCTAGAAATATGTTTTCTTTTCTTCTGAAAAAAATATTTTTGGGTTGACTTTTCCTTGCGCACAGTAAACTTGTTTACTGGTTGGGATCACTGCAATGCTGGCATGCATGGATACTGTTTACTTCTACAGAGTGCGTAATAATCAAAACTACTATTATGTAACACAGAATGTTGACTTTGCTCCTAAAACTCACCTAGGGTGCATTTCTGCCACCTTTGAAAACTCATTATCCCAGATTGGACGCCCGTAGCTGGTTTTCTGCTTCAGTCCTGTTACTGTATCCGTGTCAGTGTCAAAGCCAATGACAACTTGCCCAGCCTGTGAAGTAGGAAAATTATTAAAAAATCTGTCCTGGATGATTTGTAAAAGGAATATATTATAACAAAAACAGAGATGTAAGCATTGTTCATATAGATATACTGTAACATGCAAAATAAAAAGATGCAATCAGAGAAACAAAACATGTAGAATGAATGTAACCAGTAGGGAATAGCCAGTATACATATCACCAGGATTTATATACAGACAATCAAACTGAGAATGCACCTTACAGATCAGACATAATATAACCACCACCTTACAATGGGAGTTACTTACAATTTTGCTGTCCCAGTTAGTAAGAAAAAGCCGATAGTTAAGGAATCCATCTTTCCCTGAGCAAATCATTTCCTGTTCCAGCGAGCGCAAGAGATCAGCAAACCAGGCAAAGGCCCCTGTTTCTCTGCAAATCCAGTAGAAATAAATCTAAAGAAAAATTGGACATAGTTACAGCATTGAGAGATCAGTTCAGGGTTTAAGACTCGGGACTATGTGAGATTAAAAACAGATACATTTTGTGCTTTAAAAGGAGTAGGAAAGGTCTTTTAACTTGGTAATCGCATGTACTTACTTGAAACCCTTGAAACTTGAAACACTTATTAGGAGAAAACTGCTCCCGGCTGGTATTGTTCTAGCGAGCACCATGGAGTAATCCTCTTCTGGCTCCTTCTTTTTTCTCAAGGCTGCACATGTGTGCTAGCATGAAAAGTTGAACTTTTGGCTATTTCATTCTGCTGCACATGTATCTGCCCCAGGAAATTTGAAGAGCGAAGAAACCGGAAGAGGATCGCTCCGTGGTGCTCACAGGAAGAATCCAGAACCAGTGTCTGTGATAGGTGAACCAGCCCAGGGTTTGAGGCACATGCGATCACTTAGGAGTTCCTAACTTCTGGCACCCCAAGTTAAAAGACTTTTCCTTCTCCTTTAAATTTTTTTTCTTGAATGAAACCCCAACAAAACATTATCTTTTTACAAAATCATACCTTCAGAGCTTTCTATTACCCATCTTTCACTTATTCTTAATAAACTTTGTCAATGTAAATCCCAAATGTATTAATCTCTTTAAATACCTTTTTGGTTTTAAGTCTTTGGTCATCTCTTTGAAATTTGTACCAAATGGATTTCAAGATGGATGCAAAAGGAGTGACCCCAATGCCTGCTCCAACCAACATGCTAACTTCATATTGGAAGACATCTTCACTGGCTGTTCCAAAGGGACCATCCACTTCAAGTCTAGTAAAAAATAAAATATATTTATCAGTTTTGCCTCAAATTGCCAGGACGACATATCAAAACATAAGAAAATAGAATACCTTGGTGGGTTTTCTGCTTGCTCCTGAAAGACCTTAATTATATTGTCTGTCCAGTCCCCAGCAGATCGAATGTGTACAGAAAAGAAGTCTTCTTCTGGAGCAGACGTTAATGTGAAGGGATGCCACTCTAAGGCTGACACAGTGGGGCAGTTGATAAAGATGTACTGTCCAACCTCCATTTTGAACCCTCGTTTTTGCATCTGAATCTCTAGAACCTTAGAAGGATGGCTGACAACCTAGAAGAATAGGATTACAATTAAAATAGGCTGGACATTACTGAACTGATGTGGACTTTCTGTTTATCTGGCTGTGTTTAATGTTTAGTTCACTGTTATATTTGAATAAAGTGACTCTACCCCACTCTAGGGTATACAAAATCAGGTTTTATGCCAATTGTGATACCAGGAATGTAGTATATTTAATCACCTGCATCTGTGGTAGCCAATACATTGGTAAAACCAACAGACCTGTGTGCAAACACATCTCTGAGAACTTGAATTGTGTATCTAGAAAGGACATGGGCTCTGCAGTATCTAAACACTTATTGGGACAACACAAGGGTAAATACTGCATTTCGTTCCAGGTGATAAAATAATCCCTGGGGTTAGGAAAGGAGATCTTGAAAAAACTCTCCTGAAGAGAGAGGCTTTTTGGATTTATACATTGGATACCGTTAACCCAGCAGGACGTAACAGGAAAATTTGCCATTTTATTGAATGATAGTCAGAAGATCTCTGTTTTTTGGTCATTATATATATTTATATTAGGTTCACATATCCAATAGCTTAATTTCATTATTTATTTTTCATTCTTTATTCTTTGGTTCTTATCGAAAGTAAAATTGAATACTAAGGAGAATTCATAAAATGTATTTACATTGATATAAAATATAAAATTAGCATTTTTTTATACTTAAGTTTATGTGGGTTTTTTGCAGCTTTCATTTTGTTTTGATTTCATTTCAATTTAATTTATTTTCCTTTCTGAATATATTTATTTATAGTATTGTTATGATTTAAGGATATGGGGAATAATGAGTAGAATTTTGAAACGCTGTGACTGTGTTTAATAGCCTTTAATTAATCCTTGTTTTTATTTATTTATTTAATTCATGAATTCATTTATTAATTAAATAAATAATTGTTTTATTGTTGGGGCTATTCAAACGATTAACCGGCAGAGGGTGCTTTAGCTTCTGATGAAGTGACTTACACAGTCACGAAACGTGTCAAGCCATGCTCTCCCCCTGCCTGCTACATCCATTATTGTTAGTTATTTTTATGCCTAAATAAATTGGATTTTACTTTTACGCATTCGTCTCCTTGAATCGTGCCGCCATGGGTGGCTGGATGTGCGTATCCAATGTCGGCATTTGAATAAAGTAACCTTGTTCATATGAGGTTGAATGGTTAATCTGATGGTTTTGTGGTTTTATTCAGTATCAGCAATCTTGTCACTGTAGGACTATTTGAGTTCAAGGGAAATGGCACATGGGGATCCTTTGGGTGCAGCATGGACATATGAGACCTGGATTCAGGGCTGGAACTAGGGGTAGGCAGAGCAGGCGGCCACCGAGGCCGCAGTCATAGGGGGGGCGCACTTTAGAAGTTTTAACTTCGCCCCTGTCTCCAGCAGCAGCGTTCTGCTCTACTTCAGTCCCCACCTCCCTCTTACTTGCCCTTTGCCTGGCACAGATCTGGGGCAATATTTTTGCTGCTGCACTGGCACAGGTTTATGGCACAGGTACAGACTTGGGGGCAATGGCTGGTACAGACTTGTGGCACAGGTACAGACTTTGGGGGCAATGCTGGTGGCACAAGTACAGACTTAGGGGGCAATGGTTGGTGGCACAGGTACAGACTTGGGAGGCAATGGCTGGTTGCAGAGTTACAGAATTGGGGGGTCATGGCTGGTGGCACAGATATGGACTTAGGGACAATGGCTGCTGGCACAGGCACAGATTGGGGACAATATTTTGGGTGTTACTGGCACAGGTACAGATTGGGAGCAATGTTTTGGGTGCTGCTGGCTGACACACGTACAGTTTGATTAATTAATGTGTTATAAGGTTTTTTTGGTCATACATAACAGGGGTGGGGGGTGCTGATTGAACCCCTTGCCTAGGGTGCCAAACTACCTTGGCCTGGCCCTGCCTGCCATTTTGTAGTCAGTAAGGAATTTTTCCCACTTCAAGGCTAATTGGAGAAGCTGCAAATTTTTTTTTGGTTAAAATAGAGTTAAAAGGTTGAACTTGATGCACATGTGTCTCTTTTCAACCTAACTATGTACCTATGTAACTATGTAATCCATCCCATGTATAAATTCCTCCCCATCCTACTGTAAGTTATTTGGACAAAGGTTTCCTTAAAGGGCACCTGTTGATAAAAATGTTATCCCCAACCAAAGCTAATAGAGCCCGCATTCTGGTTGGGGATAATAGAAGTTCTTTTTTAAAAAAAAATTACCACTGCCATCGCCATGTCCAGTCACTCACATGCAAATAATCAAAATCTTGACCAAATTGCTTGTTATGCGTATGCACATGACGTCATATGCGTGTTATATGCATGCGAGTGACACAATATGGCTGCTTGCACAGGGAGCTCTAGTGCTGGCAGTGGGCATTTATAAAAAAAAAAAAAACTGCTATTATCCCCAACCGGAATGTACGCTCTATTAGCCACCACCTTTGGTTGGGGATACAATTTTACCCAACAGGTGCCCTTTAAGGAGCATAAACATTAGTTTGAAGTAAACACTTTTTATTTTAGGTTAAAGTGATGAGGTTGTTGCTGTAGGGTTTGTAAAAATGTTGAGGATTAAGCATTTCATGATGATGAGGGAATTTAAGTAATTGCATATAGGTCAAACAGAATGAAACAAGGAGAAGAGCATGGTGGCATAATGACTAAAATTTCTTTATTGTAGAGCTAGGGTCCTGCATGCAAACCGAGCAAGAGCACTATGGGTTTCCCATGGATGCTCCATTTTCCTCCTGCACTCCAAAAATATACTACTGTGTAAATTGAATTATGTTTAAACTGACCCTAGTGTTTTACATACTGTAAGTTATGTTGCAAGCTCTACTTGTAGGACTGATGTGATTGATTGCACATTTTCAGAGGTTTGTTTCATGGTTTGTTGAACCGAAGAACCATATTTCAATATACTGAGACACTATAGAACTTACCTTTGTTACGATGACAGTTTGCCGGGATCGGTAAAATCTCAGTATCCTTTCAAAAATATACAAGATCATTGGTGCCAAGACCCACTTCCATGTCTAGAAACATAAGAATAAATCAGGTTAGTTGGTGGTTGCAGATATAGTCCCAGCTAGAAACCCCTGTTGCACATCTGAAGCTTATTTTAGAGTTAGAAAAAATGAGTGGCGAGTTCCCAGTGATACTACACAGTTTAGGACAATTTGGTGGAGATTAAAACAAACCTGACAGGCAGTAACTATACAACCACTGCAATGTCCCCAAAGGGAGGTTTTGTTTTGAAGGCTGGAGGAAGCTGACAAACATACATTAATGAAGTTCCCTACACCAAACAGGGTGGAGGTTGTCTGCATGAACTTACTACTGCATTTATCCTGCTATGAGTTCTTGGATAATTAAAGATTGTTTTAGGGTTGCCATGCAGCCAGTTTTCACCAGTCTAGACAATAAAATACCAGCCAGCCATAGGCTGGTATTACAAATCTACTGGCAAAGCAAATTTGTAATAACAACTCCTCTGCTTCCACTCTGCCCCCAGAATGCTTCCAATCCCCTTTCTCAGTTCCACCTCTGTATTGCTGTACTCACAATGTCCCCATGCCCCTTACAGATATGCCTCTGCCCACTTTACTTATACTACCATGTGTTCTGGGGCTATATTTTTAAGCCATGGAATGTATAAAATTTGACTGTATTCTCACTCACTGTATATATATATATATACACACTGCCACTACAGTTCGCTCTGGGTTACTGAACTGTGGCTAAGCTGCACTTCAGTATCTGTCTTATTGTGCCACTCTCCTTTTTTGTTTTTACCAAATATGTCAGGCTGAATTCACTCACAGAGCCAGGGCTGTATTAGGAGGAAATAGCCCAATTCAAAATTCTACCTGCTAACAGGACACATTAATAGAAAACATAGAGGGGCATTAACTATGTCCATGGAGAACTCCTGCCTGAGGGACTAGCTGGACTCTGCCCTCCCACCCCTCATAAATACTTTGCTGCTGAACACAAGCCATAATTTTATTTATAGACCCAGCCACACAAACTTTTTGCAAAGGATTTTTGATTTGGCTAAAAAATGTATGGATTCCTATCACCGTGTATACAGCATGGTTTATTTGATTTTGTTGAATAATGAACATTTTTCACTTTTGTTTGGCATTTAGAAGGTACATTTTTAAATTACATCTCACCTGAGGCTCACTGCCCTGGAAAACAGGAATTGCACATTTCTTGTGATCATCATCATCGTCGTCACTGCGTTTGCCGTTCTGCCACGTTTCAAATGTATCATGGCACTTCTCATAATTGTTGTTTTCCATGCTGCTTGATGTCTGTCCTCGTACGATACGTCTACAAGAGAAAGTTTCAGAGTCATGTGACACTGTATATAACAGGGTATAATATATTGTCTGTATTTATGAAGCTGCACACAGCATGATAAATACAATGTCTGCTATATTTTTAAAAAATTTAAATTTCTACAGCTGACTATATACTGTAATGTCAGATCTGAGGGCAAGTTGGTCACCCATGTACTGGGCCAAATCGGGCTGATCCAATCATTAAACTTGGGCTTGTAATAATTTTTACATTATTTGAATGGTAAGTTCAGAGGGTACTGTGGAGGTGAAAGATGCCAAGCTCAGGACTATTGTTCAGACTTCAACTGTATGTATGTATTTTATGTCATATCTGTATTCATGGCTCCACTGAGTATCAGCTGCATCATCATATTCTAAATAGCCCCTGCTCTGTCTAAACAGTCGTTGGCCAACTGTAAAATGAGAGAAGATCACAGCAACCTCTTGGTATGGGGCTGCTAAAGAACGTCATACACAGTAGAATATATCAAAATATCTATTGTGAAGTACTAGGTGCTATAAGTCATTGAGCATGTGACTTACCCTGCTCCATGAAACACGAGGCCTATGAAGAAGATGACGAAGAGGTGGTGTGTATACCAGAAAACCTCAAAGTAACATCTGCGGATAAACTCAGTGGAAGAGGTGATCATGATGATCAGTGCCAGTGTGATCACCACTCCTGTTAAGCCAGCAATAGTTGTGAATGCCACAATGGGTGGTGTCTAAAAAGGAAACAATACAATTGATTCAGCATCAGAGACAAACTAGGACACAATTTGCGCATGTGTTTTCTGTATAGTGTAAGAGATGACCACACAAAATGTCATCAAATGTAACAATAACAGCATCAAAGTATAATAGGCAGTCTGTTTAAAACACAGATTTCCAGTAAATAGATGGGAAACCAGGGCTAAAGAGTGACATTTGCTATTTCATTTTTGTTTCAAAGGTATTAAACATTTGACTCCCAGGTTGTGGCATTATTAAAAATGGGGATGATAGCTGTATTGCAGCAGCAGCAGTTTCTATTTACAGTACCCACTATAATTGTGACAAATATAACTATAGCAGCGTGTGCACTTTAGAGATGTTTTACCTGTGCTGCTGATCGTACTGGATTCAGCCAAGTTCCATCACCATCTCCAATGCTTGAAAGCTTTCCTGAAATAGTGTTTGTTTTCTCTTGTGCTGCGTTGCAGAATCGTTCAACGTTGAATAAGTGGGCAATGGTGTGAATAGCTTAAATCAGAGGGACACAAACAGATAATCAGCAGAGGAAATTTAGAAAGAATGTAATCAAGCATGACTGGCCCAGTTACAATGATGACAGCCTCTGGGAAGGGACTGTGGCTGTGGGATAGCAGAGAGAGATGGTATCAATAGTAGCACTGGGATAATAGTCTCTGGGAAGGGACTGTGGCTGTGGGAAGTATAGTAGAGAGAGAGATGGTGCCTATAGTAACAGTGGTGATAAAAGTCTCTGGGAAAGGACTGTGGCTGTGGGATACCAGGTAGAGTAGGGAGAGATGGTGCCTATAGTAACAGTGGATAATAGTCTCTGGGAAGGGAGTGTGACTGTGAGATAGCAGGTATAGTAGGGAGAGATGGTGCCTATAGTAACAGTGGATAATAGTCTCTGGGAAGGGAGTGTGTCTGTGGGATAGCAGTTTAGTAGGGAGAGATGGTGCCTATAGTAACAGTGGGACACTAGCTTCTGTGAAGGGACTGTGTCTGTGGGATAGCAGGTATAGTAGAGGAGAGATGGTGACTATAGTAGCAGTGGGGATAATAGTCTGTGGGAAGGGAGTGTGCTGTGGGATAGCAGGTATAGTAGGGAGAGATGGTGACTATAGTAGCAGTGGGGATAATAGTCTCTAGGAAGGGAGTGTGACTGTGGGATAGCAGGTATAGTAGGGAGAGATGGTGACTATAGTAGCAGTGGGGGTAATAGTCTCTGGGAAGGGAGTATGACTGTGGGATAGCAGGTATAGTAGGGGGTGATGGTGCCTAATGTAGCAGTGGGATAATAGTCTCTGAGAAAGGACTGAGGCTGTGGGATAGCAGGTATAGTGGGGAGAGATGGCGACTATAGTTGCAATGGGATAATAGCCTCTATATTATAGTAAAACCTGCAGAGTGAGTTTCAGTTACCTGTCATCAGAGCAATTGTATATCCTACGAGTTTGTGGAAAGCCAGATTATTATCAAGTTGTTTCCTCATTGAGCGTTGAACACACTATAAAAAAAATTGTTGTTACTTGCATGGGTGTGTATATTAGGGGCTGGTAAATACAGCAGTTGATAACTGCCAGAATAACAAATCTGAATGAAGCAGATACACTACCATTTTTTTTCTATCAGATTAGTAAGGCCACCCATGCTTACTGTGGAAAGATTGTTTCTGTGGTTTTTTACTTTACTTGGAATAGATATAACTCTACATGTTGGACTTAACATTTCACCCAACCGATTGCCCAGTTACCCAGGACTGATCATCTGTAAATAATCTATGAGTTGTAAAGTAAAGTCTTCTGCCTAAAATTCTGCATTTTCAAGCATTAAAGGAAACATCATTGATATCTTGTAATGAATTGGCACAGATATAATTTCTATAAGGCCTAATTTGTCACTTACAGTGCAGGAGCCCCGCAGGAAGGACAGGAGATTCCGACAAACAGGAAGTAGAATGAGCAAGCAGTTAAAGTTGAGGCATGCTGCAGAACCACGGGCCCAGGCTAAGGCAGACTGAAAAAAAAATATTGCTTTTTATTACCTTGCCTAAAACTTATATGTTTTTAACAGAAATGAAGGCTCAATTACAAATGCAAGCACCCTTTTAGCCTGAGTAGAAGCTAGAAACCCCTGGACATGGGGGAAATTCCAGGGTTGCATCCATGGTTGCAGCTGACTTTGCCCAGTGAATAGGATGCTAATGGTGTCAATAATAATGATGTTAATGACACAATTCCCACAGTCGCTGCACACTTGATCTCGATTTGTGACAAGTAGTGCAAACTACATCCTAGCGGGCACTGTGTCACTGGAATTCTTGGAAGGAATGCTGCATTATGGGTAACAAACATGTCAGTTGAGTATTGCATTTACCCTTTTATGTTGCATTTATGTTTTTTGGTCCTTTCTTGTTGATTTCTAGAAAATCAAGGACCAAAAGCAGAACCCCCCCCCCACCAAAGTAAAAAATTTAAAAAATAAAAAGTCCCCCATAGGCTAAAATGGCAATTTGTCAGCTTTAAGCTGCAGAATAGTCAATGTCCAAGGGTTTTTAAAGGGCCAGTACTTCGAAATTCGAATTTTCAAATGTTTTCAATTCAAATCCAATTTTTTGCCTATTCAGTAGTCGGAGTAACTCAAAATTACTTCCAAATTTGAATTTTAAAAATTCAAATTTTATTCGAATTTTCACTTCGACCCTTAGTAAATCAGCCCCTTAGTGTCTTTTAGTTTGTTCCAGGGAGATAATATACAAGCATGGGAGAGCCAAAGATTGCCCATTTCTGCTCTGTGCCACACACACTCCTCTGACTCTGTGGTTACCTTACTATAAACAACAAAGGAAGAGAACAGCACTGTGGTTTCCATAGCCAGTGTCACTAGGCAATCTCAGAACATAGGCTGCATTATCTCTAACAGCAGTTTAATGACAAACTAAATGAAGAGAGCTTACCCCCAGTATCACTCTGGTATATGCATATGATGGCCCTTTTTCATAAACCATGAAGAAATTTACAAATATGAAGATATTGAGTCCCAGCCAGGCAGCCTGTGAATGGAAAAGATGTGTTTATGTACAGGTGTGGTTACAAAGAATATAGAATATGGTTACACATGAGAAAAGACATCCAATGGATAAAAAAGGAAAGGCACTAGAAACAGGTTGGCAAAAAGATTTTAATTAACTTTTAGTATGATGTAGACAGTGAAATTCTGAGACAATTTGCAATTGTTTTTCAATTGTTATTATTTGTGGTTTTTGAGTTATTTATCTTTTTATTCAGCAACTCTCATGCTTGCAACTTCAGCAATCTGGTTGCTAGGGTAGAAATTACTCTAGCAACCATGCATTGATTTGAATAAGAGACAGCAATATCTGCTTCCTCTAGTTATCCACCTGATGAGAGGGTCTGCAAAGAAAGATGTGTAGTGAAAAGTAGCAATAGTAAATGCAATACATTTATAGCCTTACAGAGAATATGTTTTTTAGATGAGGTCAGATGACCCCAACTTGAAAGTTGGAAAGAGTCAGAGGAAGGATGCAAATCATTCAAAAACTGTAAAAATAAATAAAAAAAAAGACCTGTAGAATGTTGCTTAGCTTTGGCCATTCTATAACATACTAAAAGTTAATTTATAGGTGAACCACCCCTTAGAGTGCCTGTATAGATACTTGGGGGGCATAATCACAAAAGGCAGAATTTTCGCCTGCAAACGCTTTGCAACACTTCGTGCCACTTTGCCAGGTGCAAATTCACTACCACTACGCTAATTTACTGAAATGTGAAGTTGCATCTGTCTGTAGGCGAACGCTGACAAAGTTTCGCTAGTGTGAATTCGTCAGTGTGAGCATTTCATAGAGAACTTTTGCTGACGTTAGTTTCGAAACTTCGTTAGTACGCTTGCGCTTAGTTCAAGTTGAATAAGGCTGGTACCGATAGGTCATATATATGTCTTTATTAATGATGGTGTAAATGCTTAAAGTGGCCACTTATTATTAAAAGTATTCATAATTATTCAAAAGTATACATGAGCAATTTCTGCATGGTATTCTGGAACATAATCTACAATTAGCAATCTTTAAAAAGTTCAGAAACAGAGAAATGTGACATTATGAGGCCCATTTATCAAAGGTTGAATTTCGTATTCCTATGAATTTTTTAAAATTCGAATATACTCACAATTGGACTGGGAGGTAACATTTGAATGGGTAACATTCGATCAAATGGTTCAGACTCAAAAATTTTAATTGTATTTGAATGTCAGGAAGGCTATTAGCATCTCCAAATGGCTCAAAGGACATCTGCCATTGGCTTGTACATGAACTCGGCAGTTTTCAGGTGGCTAATATTTCAATTAGGACTGTTTCCATGGTCAAAGTGTGATAAACCTCACATTCAAATTAACATTCAAATAGGGGGGTTAAAATTTAAATGTTTAAACTCGAAAATTCGAATTGACTATTCAACTCTTGATAAATCTGCCCCTTATATGTGCAAAACATAATATTGAAAATAATGCAAGAACGATAGCTGCAATATAGGGGAAGGAAAAGGAAATCGAAATAAAAAAAAAAAGAAAGATCGAAGACGGCAAGACAACTTAAATGAAGGCAATGACCTCTCACAATGATATTGTCTTGGCATTTAAACAAACAAAATCAAAGTATTTCCATATGCTAAGGTAATCAGCTTGAAAAAGGAACTAAAATGTTCTGAAAGCTTGCTATGATTATATTACTCAATAAAGGTTTCACCTTTATACCATTTTGTTATTTTTTATTTCAAAAGGGTTGCCCAATAACATTTTTACTGGCTAACACGGTACAGCAACTTTACCTGCAATTACATATGCTAAGGAAATACTTATTAGTTTAACCATCACTAGCTCCAAATTAATACAGGGTGAGACTCTTAAGAGCGCAGCATAAGGGTCCCGTTTTAGACTGATATGTAGAATGGAAATATAACAGTCTCTGAAACAATTACCACCGTCCCTCGGAAAGTATTTGTCCGATGGAATAGAACTTTATGGCCTGCCTACAGTGATGCAAGTGCATTTTTGAAAAAAACTGAGGACAACATATGGGCAGAGTAGTTAAGGACCCATGCAAATACTGTCGTACAGTGACTCCCTTATATAGCCGTGCATTAAGTAAATGAATCTTTAGCTAGCGAGTAAAATATTTATAACACAAACAGTGCATAACAGTCAGTCACTCTTGTAAGCTAAAATATGCAGGCATCTACAATCTTCAAATTCTTATATCTAAACATACACGACTTCATATCTGATGGTCACTGAATGCTTGTAAGGAATGGTTTTAGAACCAAAGCCAGAATTGTAAGCACAGATATTGTAGGCAAGGTATCCATGTTTATACGTATCTATAGAAACAGGAGGACTTTAAAGGGGTTGTTCACCTTCAAACAACTTGTTGTTTTCAGATAGATCACCAGAAATAACGAGTTTTTCCAATTACCGTCTATTTTCTATTTTCAGTTTTTCTAATATTGAAGTGTAAAGTGTCATTTTTCACCTTCTAAAGCATCTCTTGGAGGGGGGGGTCAGCAACCCCCCCAACTGTTCTTAACTGATACATTTAATGGATACATTTCTTATCTTTGTCCCTGCTGAGCAGAATCTCTGGGTTTCATTACAGGCAGCTGTTAGAATTGATACAATAGTTGCTAATACTCCAGAGATGCTGCTGAGAAATGTATCAATTAAATGTTGCAAAATTGTATCAGTTTATAGTCTGCACCTGAATTACTGAGCTGCCAGACTCCAACACCAGACACCAACATTCAACTTCAGATTTTGGAAAAACAGTAAAAGAAAAATAATGGAAAGTAATTGAAAAAAGTCTTTATTTATGGGGAACAATTTTAAAACAACTGAACTGAAAAAAGTGTTTGGAAGGTGAACCTTAAGGCTTAGTCCAGACGGGGAGATTCGGGGGCGATCCGTCGCCTGTCGACTTCTTGCCTCGCCAGGCAATTTGGAGCGATTTTAAAAATCGTGCCGCTCCGTGTGGACACGCGCCGGCGTTTTTAAGCCTCGCCGGTGCCTAGCTATTCGGGGAGATTCGGGGGTGATCCGTCGCGGCGAGAAGTCGCCAGGCGACGGATCGCCCCGGAATCTCCCCGTCTGGACTAAGCCTTAATGAAAGCTTGAATGGAGGCTAAACCTCCCAAACTAACACTAATGAATTCCCTACACATGAGATGAGATCTCATACATGGAATGGGCACTTTATTTATCCTGTCCTTATTGCATATATTCTGCCATGTGTATGATACTGTACATGGAACTGGTGCTGGGATACTACTGTATAAAGGAGCCAATATAAACAAAAAAAAATTATCCTGTCCTTATTGCATATATTCTGCCAAAAAATTAGCCTCTGTCTACAGGCTCTGTCTCAGTCAAATTATCTGTCTCTCTTATTTCAACAAGCGTCGCTTAAGCTAGCGTTATGTATAGATCTTATCTAAAGTTAACAAAGAGATTTGGCAGTTTTGCTTTGAAACTGATTGAAAGATAAGCCCTAAAATAGCTCCCACTGCTTCCCATTTAACCTGCTAGTTCTATGAAGCACATGAAATATATACAGTGATATTGGTTTCTACCTCTATAGACACGCAAACGCAAATATGATTATTACGACGGGCACCTGAAACTCTCTGGGTGATAGAGAAAAAAACATCTGAACTGATCTGCATGGATCCTTCTTGCTTTCTATCTATCATTGTGATCACACACACTCCAGAAATATCTGTACCAAATCAAAATGAAAATCTTTGCCAAGAATAATCAAATCTATACATGAACTGTTAGTTTTGATTTTCCTGACATTTGCCATATTTCCAGACGATGCCATCTATTTCAGACATACTCTGCTTCTAATTTTTGTTTCCTAATTACTCTTCCATTGATATTTAATTAGCTCTTTGCACTGACAACATTTCATTGGTTTCCTACCCATAACCCCAGACAGCTGGGAGCTTTGAGCCAAGAAAGTTTCATCTGTGCCCAGGGGAGGATGAACTGGTTCCTGTTGTTCAGGAGTTTCTCTCTGTAGATGATGTTCTGTTCATTTTAGTGACCAGGATGGGGGTAGTTAGTGCCCTCTCTTTTAGACCCTTGTCCTCCCTGATTTGTAGCCAATTTCACCCAGACTCACCAGTGTTCTGTAGGACTGAAAATCTTTAAAAAAAAAACTTACCAGGACCACAACAGAAAACCAGTTATTTGCAATCCAGTTTCCCATGTTGCTTTTCTTCTCGTCCCCCTGTGAGTCTCCCTTTCTATAGCTGTGTTCTGACTGTGCCTTTGCCTGTCAGAGCCTCTATACACCTCTCTGTATTAACTGCTCCCTCCCCTTTTCACAGGTGAATTCCCTGCATTTTTTTCTTACAGGAAATAATCAGACTTTTAGTTCTTGCGCTTTCCTCATGATTCATTGCATCAATTTGATTCTTCCTTCCACCGGTCTTCACCTTCCCAAAAAGACAGGTTCCGCAGGTGGAGAACAGGTTCTTTGGCATGGGATCCGACAACACGGATATTACTTATGGAATCCTCGAAAATCTAGGCAAAATGGGAGAGGTCTGTAACACAGTAACAAGTACTACAAGAGTGCAATGTAAGACCTGTAACAAACATTGTGCTGCTATACTATGTCATAGCCTGTATTTACATAATTTTTATTCTGCTGGCTTTTGGGAGATCCATTAGGTCTCATCTATTATCAGCAACTACATAGTAAGTTTGGTTGAGAAAAGACAAACACCCATCAAGTTAACCCTTTTAAGTCTGAATTAACCTGCCTAACTGCTAGTTGATTCATTTGAAGCCTCTCCAATTTTGCTATTTTAAAGGACCAGTAACATCAAAAAATTAAATAGTTTTAAAGTAATACAAATATAATGCAGTGTTGCCCTGCACTGGTAAAACTGCAGTGTTTGCTTCAGAATAAGCACTATTGTTTATATACATAAGCTGTAGTAGCCATGGGGGCAGCCTGTCACGGGTAGGCCTTCGTTAGGCACCATGGGGAAGTAGTGGACCAAGGAGGAAGCTTAGGGGCCAAAGGGTCCAATAACGCAGCAAGGCAAGGATCAAGCAGGAGTCAGACAGGTCCAGGCAAAAAGTGTATTAGCAGGAACAAAAATATAAACAAAGTCCAAGCAATGGTCAACAAATATAGGAACAATGGTCAAAAGGCAGGAACAATAATCAAAAGGCAGGAACAAGATCAAAGTAACAAAACCCAGGATCAATAGCAAGAATCCTATCATTGGGCGCCATAATGGCGTTCAATACGCCTTTAAATATTTAAATTTGGCGCCAAAACGAGCGCGGTGACGTCATCACGTCAAGCGTGACACGATGACATCACTACCCGGCGCCACATATCCACGTGGCGGCTATGGGCGCCGCCATTGTGGATAGGACGCCGGAAGGAGAGGACGCGCCGCCCGGAGCTAAAGGTAAGCCTCCGGGCGGCGCGATCCTGACACAGCCATTCAAAGGAGAAAAGGCTCAAGTTACACAGCAGATTGCAGATAAGCTCTGTAGAACATAATGTTATCTGTTATCCATTACTTATCCTGTGCCATTTAGCCGTTTTTCAATTTCCGCCATTGCTTCTTAGCAGCTTGTTTAGATCAACTATAGTAGTGTTTCTGAAGCAAACAGATCAGTTTCAACAGCACAGGGCAACACTACATTATATTTTCTTTACTTTAAAACACTTTCATTTTTGGGGGTTACTGTTTCTTTAAAATGATGATAATTTCCCATTATTATTATATGGCAGCACTGTATAATCCTCCACTGATTCATCCACTTTTTCTTGCACAATGTAATAGATGATAAAATTCTCCTGAGCCTTGGGAAAAACCATCTTGTACCTCACACCCACAGCACTGTAATATTATTTACAAAGGTTACCTTGCACAACTAATAAAAAATAAATACTTTGTTTCATTTCCTTGAACGTATCTGGAGTGCCAGAACTGGGTGGCAACTGGTTATGGAACACGGATACTATAGCAATATAAATAATGACATAATACATGCAGCAAACTAAACTAATATAACATAGTACATCAGGCACTTGAAAAAAGGGGTACACTCCCTGACTGCTAAAATTGTGTGTGCGGACCGTCCTTTCATTTTTCACGGATTCTAGTCAAAGCCCCATCAAAGAGCTTATTAATGACTCACATAAAAAAACTAACATGATGTTATCTAAACCAACTTGGAAAAAATTGCATTACAACCCTCCCAACAATTGGAATTTTTGGGAGTAAAAATGGACACCGTTTTGCTCAACCTCAGCCATCCCTTAAGAAGAATCAGGGAAATCCAACAATCAGTAGCAATTTTCTTACAAAAACCAATTCAGACTGCACAAAGTTGTCAGAAACGAATGGGGAAACTAAGTTCCACCATGGACTGTGTAAAGTGGGCTCAATTCCACACAAGGGCTTTTCAAAAAATGTTTTACAAAAATGGGACCACGATTATCGATCCAACAGCTATACAGTCCCTAAAGTGGTGGAAAAGTTCAAACAATTTACAACAACCAGTTTCTCTCTCCCAACCGAATTGGATAAGAGAACGGATGCGAGCAAGTGGGGCTGGGGAGCTCTTACAGCTGAATCCAGAACACAAGGGAAGTGGGAGATTACAAAATCATCAAACTGGAAAGAGCTCAAAGCAGTCTACTTAGGCCTACCGGCCTTACAGCATCACCTCCTCCACAAATCATTCATGATAGCGTCGGACAACTCAACAGTAGTGAGGTATCTGAACAAACAAGGAGGAACCAGATCGTCAAGTCTATTAGACTTGACCACCCTTATAATTTCAAGGGCGGTGAAACCTTTGCTAAAATGATTTTTCTTATGGCTTAAGAAAAGCAACCCAATCAATAGAGTGCAAATTGCCACATGGGATTTAGGGCTTGTGCTGGAGGCACTCACATATGATCCATTTGAACCTATTGAGAGAATTCCACTTAAAAACCTCAACCTTAAAATGTGTTTTCTACTGGCTAAAAAACAGCCAGAATCACGGGCTCTCTCAATAAGGGAAGGAAAATTAACTTTTGTTCAGGATAAGGTTGTCTTAAAAACGGCGGACAACTTTATCCCTAAGGTGGTCTCTAACTTCCACACTAACCAGGACATTATTTTGCCTTCTTTTTTCAAAAACCCAAAGTCCACCAAGGAACAAAAATGGCACACTTTGGATGTGGTCA
Source organism: Xenopus borealis (assembly GCA_024363595.1). NCBI lineage: Eukaryota > Metazoa > Chordata > Amphibia > Anura > Pipidae > Xenopus > Xenopus borealis. The sequence continues at coordinate 407,729 of JAMBMQ010000020.1, read as the reverse complement.
GATGTCTGACAATCTACCTAGAAAGAATGAAGAATGTTAGGCTCTCAGATTCTCTCCTAGTAATCCTGGAAGGGAAGAAAGCAGGAGCTCAACCTACTAAGTAAGTCTGCCATCGCTAAATGGATCAAAACCTGCATCAGAATGGCTTACGAGGAAAAGTCCAGTACAGTACCCTCACACATCAGAGCGACTCTATTAGAGGCTTAGCAGCTTCATGGGCATTCCAGTCCAGAGTATCTTCAGAAGAAATCTGCAGAGCAGCAGTGTGGTCATCTTTTTACACATTTATTAAACATTACAAGTTTGATGTCTTTGGAAACGAAAACTCAAAATTGCAGTACTGCAGTATTACCTAAATAGTCACAAATAAAATAATCCCTCCCTCGCATTTGGTGTACGGTGCTTTTGTACATCCCATTGGAACAGGAAAAGTGAAATTCATATCATACAAGATTTTCTTTTCCTGGACTGGAACATGGCAGTGGGTAAGGCTTCCCACCCTCGATGGGGGAGATTCCAGGAATTAAAGATGGCAGCTGGGGGCGGAAGTAAGGCTTTTATACTGTACATTCCATCCCATAAGCATGGCAGGGGGATTAACCCATTATTTACCCACTGCCATGTTCCAGTCCAGAAAATCTCGGTAACTATGATATGATTTTCACTTTTCCCCCTCTGAGGCAAATTGTAGAGGCTTCAAATCAGGTTTTCCTCTGGATCAACTAGCAGTTAGGCTAGTTGAACCTCATGGACGTATGTCATTTTTCAACCTAACTTACTATCGTAAACCTCCAATTTGCCTCAGAGGGGGAAAAAATTCTTCCTCTCTCTTGACTTGACTCTTGAGGGCTGTGTGTGGTATAAATACCCAACACCAATAATTAGAAGAGGTGTCCACATTATTTGGTCCAATCTCTTTATGCCATGGAGAAAGTGACGAAGAAAACGTCATGCAAAAGCAGCTGCTCACTTTATAACTGAACCTGGAGACATTCTTGGTGAAATCAACAGGTATTGTTTGTCCATAGATCACTATGGGGGGGGGAAGAGTAATTTAAAGTCACAAGCATTATCTAAAATGGCACCTATGAGAATGTTTAGCACTGCTTGCAATGTAAAATCAGTCACTAGCAAATATTACATTGTGCAGTTTTGCTAAGCAAAGGCATGGTTGGAATGGATAATTGGGGGCCCACCAGGTTCCAAACTACGAGGCCCCCCACTCACGTGTGCAAACGCAGGCGGGTGCCGCCCATTATCGTTTTATTTTTTGGGCCGGCAGATCAGGGGAGGAGGTCTGGTTTTTTCCAGGTGTCCAGGCAGCCCAGTCCGACCCTGAGCAAAGGTGTAGCATTAACACCTGCTCTAGAGTTTTGTTAAATATTTTTGTTGTTAAAAAAACTTTGTGCTTACCAAATGTAATTACATACTTTGTGAAGGTTCACAAAAGCCATTTGTTGGCAAACGTTGCGATGAAGTCATTGACATCTTTAATCAGTAACAAAGGATGCAATGCACATGGTCGCTAACGTTCACAAGCATCTTTTCACAGATTTTTTGCATTACATATTAAATTCCTCCTTATATTTAAGTTGGACCATTACATCAGCCATCCCTTGTGCCTGGCACCTCCAATAAAATGTGTTATATATTAATTTAATCTCCTAATTGATTGACTGCTCTGCCCAAAGATTTGCTGTTCTCTTCTCCCTTACCAGCTCTGATCCTAAAGTATCTAAAAATGGTTTCTACAATAATGTAACATTTATTTATAATCTAAATAAAATGGCATATAACAAATACAATTAAATGTTATATTGACATTCCAGCAGAGACATACTGAAATAAATGTATTTAGGCAAAATGATGTCTTTAAAGGGGTTGTTCACCTTTGGATTAAGTTTTTGGATGATGTATGGAATGATATCGAGACAATTTGCAATTAGTTTTAATTTTTTTATTATTTGTGTAACTTCCAGGCGACTTCCGAAAAAAAGAAGTGCCGCGTGTGCTTCAGCACTTTTCATTGTAGCAGAAGGGAAGACACGGGAAGGCAGTTTGTGGAGATTGTCGCCCAGAAGAAGAGGCGATTAGTCGCCAGGCAACTAAATCTCCCCAATCTGCCCATGTGACCTTACCCTAAAACTGGTGTGCTTGTTTTAGAAACTCTACTGTAGTTTATATAAACAAGCTGCTTTATGGCCGTGGGATCAGCCATCCAAATCTAAAAATGGAGAAAAGGCACAGGATATACCACAGATAACTGATAAGCTCTGTAGTATACAATGGGATTTTTTTGGAACTTACCTGTTATCCATTGTGTATCCTGTGCTGCCCCATGGCTACACATAGTTTGGTTATAAACAATATTAATGTTTCTGAAACAAACACAGCCATTTAACCAGTGCAGGGCAACAGTACTTTATATTGTCATTCCTTTAAAGGGGAATAAAACCCCCAGGCGCAAACTCAAACCAATACTGAATATTGAATACAGTAATTTGGAGGGGTGCCTAACTTTTGGTAACCTCTAGTGATTTCACCTTTCCTTTTTTTCCAGCACTCCAGTTACAAAACTATTGGTGTTAGTACAAAATGAATATCCTGACCTACATAATAACTATTAGGCCCAACACTACTTTAACAGATAGCTATTATATACCGGTCATACACAGTTGTGCTCATAAGTTTACATACCCTGGCTGAATTTATGATTTCTTAACGACTTGTCAGAGAATATGAATGGTAAAAACTTTTCTTTCACTCATGGTTAGTGGTTGGCTGAAGCCATTTATTGTCAAACAAAATCATAATCACTACATAAA
>JAMBMQ010000020.1:375193-394225 GCA_024363595.1 Xenopus borealis | reverse complement strand
ACCTGTGTGTTGGAAAATAACTGGGATCAGGGAGGGAAGTAAGCAGCAGTGAAGGAGGTAGGGTCTGGGCCATATTTTTTTCCCTGAAGTCATTCAAACCCAGTCCCACCCTGTGTGCATCTAAATTGCCGCCCGACATCAGTCAGAAAATCGATCAGTCAGGTTAGAAAGTTTTCATCAGTCACAATGAAATGTATCCATTGACCAATAGTTTGCAGGGTCAAGCAGGCAGCTACCCACAGTTTCCTAGCTTCAACTAGATGATCTTGCTTGACATGGTTGTTTCTGTTAATGGATAAATTGTATATTTAAACGATCATTTCAGGTTCTACGATAGCGAAAAGGTCTAAACATGTATGGCCACCTTTAGGCAAGATCAGCTTTATCATGTTAGGATTGAAACCATGAAATAGGCCAACAAACGCAAGTCTGAACACTAAAATACAAATGGTTAATTTTAGGAATGACAGATCTCGTTTCCAAGTCCAAGATGACTAACCTCGTGCTGGGGGAACATTTCTCTCCAAGACACTGACATACAGTTGAAGGGTGAGCTGCGGAGTAGAGCCCAGGAAGGCTTGCACAACAGCAGTGCGCTTAAAGGCATTCCGATGGGTGGCCAGTCTTCTCAGGGAATGACCCACCTCACGTTCTTCTTCCTCAGTTGCCCCCCATCCCTGCAACTTCTTCTTCCGAGAGATACTAACATAAGGCTCCTCCTCACGACCCATGCTACAGTAAACTATGAGAGCTTCCACACATCTGTTAAAAAGAAACACATTCTGGTTACATTTTTTCCCTGGCAAAACACAAGCAGCATTAGCTATGTAGAAAACAAACACAAAGTGTATATTTCACTATATCTGATTTGTACTACACAGCAGTAACCCATTGCCACCAATATTTTGTCTTTCAGTTCATGAAACAGCTAATTTTTTGATTGGCTGCTATAAATTAGCAACATCAGAGTAAAATTTCTCCTAATTCCTTAATTTCTTCCACACACAGTTGTGCATATTCTGGTAACTGGGAATTGAAAGGAGAATAAATGCAATACCCTCAAGTCTAGTTTTAAAAACAAAAGTGACTTTTCCGAAGGAAACAAATCACCTGCGCCAGAACATTTACATAGGATGTAATAAAGCAGATTCTCTCGCAGAACAGAACAGGGCTAGGAAAGGGAGTGTCTTATGATTGGCAAGATTTCCATGAAATGAATCAGACAGTACAAAAGAAATCTTGGGAGCAGGTGATGTAGCCAGGGATTGGTGACAACTTAAAGGGATCCTGTCATGGGAAAAATACATTTTTCAAAATGCATCAGTTAATAGTGCCGTTCCAGAAGAATTCTGCACTGAAATCCATTTCTCAAAAGAGCAAACAGATTTTTTAAAATTTCATTTTGAAATCTGACATGGGGCTAGACATATTGTCAATTTCCCAGCTGCCCCAAGTCATGTCACTTGTGCTCTGGTAAACTGTGATATCACCCCCTCCCTTTCCCCCACCCAGCAGCCTAACAACAGAACAATGGGAAGGTAACCAGATAACAGCTCCCTAACACAAGATAACAGCTGTCTGGTAGATCTAAGAACAGCACTCAATAGTAAAACCCATGTCCCACTGCGTACTATTCAGTTACATTGAGAAGGAAAAACGACAGCCTGCCAGAAAGCAGTTCCCAACTAAAGTGCTGGCACAAGTCAAATGACCAGGGGCAGCTGGGAAATTGACAATATGTCTAGTCCCATGTCAGATTTCAAAACTGAATATAAAAAAATCTGTTTGCTCTTTTGAGAAATGGATTTCAGTGCAGAAGTCTACTGGAGCGGCACTATTAACTGATGTGTTTTAAAAAAAAAAAAACATGTTTTCCATGACCATTTCCCTTTAAAGAAAAATATACCTCTTTGTTGTCATGTCCCTTTCAGTTGGAGTTATTGAAAAAAGATGCATAAACAAGTCCTGAAAAATTTTATTGTTCCATAGGCCAATTTGGGTAAAATTATGGAAAGTGCCTTGATTTTGGTCTGGAACCCAGGGTCAGTTAGAAAACTTATGGGATTTCCTTATAGATGGTTGAAGTCAAAAAGCTCAAGCAATCTTGCCCCACACAGTTGAGTCTTAAAGTTCGCAAAGACAAGATAGTAAGCTGCTGACAGATTGTTAGCAGCTTATTGTGCAGTGTATGGGGGCCCTCCGATGGGCTTCCCTTATCGATATCAGGCTGAATGTCAGACAGATGTTGATCGGGTAGGTTTAAAAATCCTGTTGGATTGAGGGCCGCGTCGGTTCATGATGCGGTCCTTGATCTGACCGTCCATATTCTTGTTGTGATGCGTTCATTGGGCCCTATAGCCCATGCTCAGATCAGCCCAATATCGCTCCCCTCACGGTGGACATATTGGGAAAGATCATTGGCGACATCAATGCCAGCCGTCATTTTTGTGCATACTAGAATACTCTGTTGTATAGAACCCATGCCCAAAAACCTCTTCAATGTGCCTGGTTATTATATTCCATTATAGCTATGCTGGGTTATATACGCTTAATAATAAAAAAATTAATTGGTTAGAAAAAAAAAAAAAAAAAAGATGATAAATTACAGCCTTGCTCTTCCAACAGACTTCAGCTCAGTTCAGTTCATAGTACATGTAAACAGATGCATTTGTTAAAGGGGTTGTCCACCTTCAAACTAGTTGTTTTCAGATAGATCTCCAGAAATAACGACTTTTTCCAATAACTGTCTATTTTCTATTTGTAACCGGTTTCCTAATATTGAAGTGTAAAGTGTCATCTTTCACCTTCTAAAGCAGCTCTGGGATGGGGGGTCACCGACCCCCCCAACTGTTACATTTAATGGATACATTTCTTGTACTTGTCCCTGCTGAGCAGAATCTCTGGGTTTCATTACAGGCAGCTGTTAGAGCTGATACAATAGTTGCTAATACTCCAGAGATGTTGCTGTGAAATATATCAATTAAATGTTGCAAAACTGTATCAGTTCAGAGTTTGCACCTCAAACTGCAGACTCAAAACACCAGAGACACCAACATTCAACTTTAAACTTAGATTTTGGAAAAACAGTAAAAAATAAATAATGGAAAGTAATTGATAAAGGTCTTTATTTATGGAGAACAGTCTGAAAACCATTGAACAGAAAAAAAAGTGGTTGGAAGGTGAACAACCCCTTTAAAATCACTTCTGTAGACACATACTGAAAAAAAAGTAAGAAAAAAACCCCACTATATTGTATTAAAATTGTATACATTTTCAGGCTGTTGGGAGTATTCTGGAGGGTCACAGGAAATACACTCTTCCTCCTTTGCCAATGGGCCCCCTTCTTGTAGTCCCATTTGAGAATAATGCGCTTTATAGGCGTTCTTGAATAGCATACGGCTTAAAAGTTTGATGCCTCTGCATTTAGAGGCTGTAATGAGCTTATTAAGGATTCAGGATCACAGTACAAGTGGCAGATATATTCCCTCTCTATACTGGATACAGTTCTAGAAGCCCTCACTGCATTTTAATTACACAGTAATTATTGCACAATGCCAATACTGGCCTGGTATAAACAATTAAAAGAGATATCTTGTGTGGAAAAACAAGAATGTGCCAGTGCGTCATGTGCTTTTGAATATAGAAGGACTTCAAAAAGCAATATTTGCTGTTGATTTATTGAACGTTTCTGCAAAAAGCATACTTATCCAACCACTTTCTGTTACCTCCTATCCCAGGCTGTGCACTGTAGGCTCTGATGCACTCAGAAGCTAGGTGGGCCTGACAGGGAACTGAAGCCTGTCTTTGCTTGTTTTACTGCAGGGCTGTGATTGGCTATAACCCTCCAACTGTGCTTCTGGCAGGGACACGTCCACCTAGTCATCTGAATCAGTGACCATAGCAGACCATATAGCTACAATAAAGGGTCAATTTTAGCCAAAAGTGAAACCAGCTCCATATATTATTCATTATTGTCTACAAGATTAGGAGGTTTTCTTTTTAGCTATGCCTTTAAATTATATTTAAAATAGGAAGCCGACAGGATCATTTAGGATGATGACACAACAAAACAGCAGAAAATTCCTTGCTAGAGTGGGTGCCGAGAATTGCTTCGGGGGAAAAAAACTCAAATCTCACAGTGTGTGTGAAGGTATTTTCACTTATTTTTGCAGTTTGAGTGTTTCCCTGAAGTGCTTACTCTGGAAGGGAATAAGACAAGTGGATTAAGGATAGATGGAGGTGAGTAGAGTACCCCTTTAATTGCAAGAACCTGTGCATCACCATTCCAGGAGTCACAACCCCCACCCTCGTCTGGATACAAAAAAAAAATGCACACACCATATTAAAGGCATACAAAAAAGCTGCTCCTTATTCCCACAGGGTAAAACGTTCTGACATGAAACTTGTGGTATACAGCGTCCAACAGTCCAAAGTGGGAGTGTTTCAACTACAATTCTCAGTGAAGCCCTTGGGTGTATAGTGTCACCTAATTTGTTGGTCCCCCCACTTACAGTTGTCAGCCCCACTGACAGTGAGTACAACTCTATGTGCTTTATATATGGCATAAGTCTGTGATCGGCAACAATATTTAATTGGTATACACTGTAATTATGACACAAATTAAGTGTTTGGTACTGGGAACCCATGAGGCAGGAGTCCCCGACCTTTTTTGCTCGTGAGCCACATTTAAATTTAAAAAGAGTTGGAGAGCAACACAAGGATGAAAAAGTCCATGGGGATGTCAAATAAGAGCTCTGATTGGCTTTTTGGTAGCCCCTATATGGACTGACTGCCTACAGGAGAGAATGTTTGGCAGGACATTGTTTTTTATGCAACCAAAACTTGCCTCTAAGCCAGTAATTCAAAAATAAGCCTCTGCTTTGAGGCCACTGGGAGCAACATCCAAGGGGTTGGAGAGGAACATGTTGCTCGCAAGCTACTGGTTGGGGATCACTGCCATAAGGACTTAGTATGTTGGAACTGTATTGGACTTATTACCCTATATGCAGAACTTTCTATGGTATGTGCACTTTTTTGCATCCTAACGAAGGGAGAGTTGTGCCAGGTGCACTGCCAAACAGAGCCTCATTGTAGGTTGACAATCCACATAGGGGCTACCAAATGGCCAATCACAGCACTTATTTGGCACCCCAAGAAAAATTTTCATGCTTTTACTTCTGAACAATGCTCACGGTTTCAAAAGATTGGGGTTCCCCGGTGTATGGAGGTATCTGCACAAATGCTTTTCCTCTAGAATTTCCTTTTTTTCTCACCAACTGCGATGATATTATACAACCCTACCAGGTGTTATCTTACTAGAGCACTGTAAGAAAAGCTGGACATTCATAGGTAGATTTAGAGCAAAGACAGTAATCAGCAGGTATAAATCTCTGCTTCTGCAGGTGACTAATCTCCTATAAAAGCATTCCCATAGGCAATAATGTGAAATCCATGTGTAGCTTCAGTCCCTCAAAATCTCTTGAAGTTGCCCTAATGTAGTGGCCAATGGTGGAGATTTGTTGCCCTCTATTTTTCATGCACGACTGCGGGTGACCAATCTCCCGAAAATGCATCTCCACTTCTTCCTAAGTCAACTTCGGAAAGAACAAAGCAATCCATTGGTTTTACCACTGGCGATTTCAATTATTTCCAATGAAGACACATTTTCAGGATATCTGTCACCTGTAGTCATACATTTTTATCTTGGGCAACAAATCTCCCCGTCAGCCACTGCCCTCGAGATAGTTTTAAATGATTTTGGGAGACTAAGGGCAGGGGTACAAGGGCAGATTTAGTCACCTGGCAACTAATCACCTCTTCTTCGGGGCGACAATCTCCCCAAACTGCTTTCCGCCTGCTAAAATTAAAAAATTGCCTGCCGCAATGCACTCGCGGCACTTCAGTTTCCAAAGTCACCAAAGTTGTCTCACAAGGAAACTTCGGAAATCAAAGCACCACGAGTGCATTGCACTGGTGTTTTCTCATTGTAGCAGGCGGAAGGCAGTCCAGGGATATTGTTGCCCAGGCGACTAAATCTCCCCGAATCTTCCCGTATGAACTTACACTGAAGCAACACATGGGTTTTACCACCAGTGATTCAAATTGTCGGTGGAGAAGCAGAGATTTATAGCTGGGGATTAATCTCCTGGTGTATGATTGCTGTTGATTTGGCCCCTTCAAGCTTAGTTGGCAGCTTACCTGAATGGGACCCACCAATGGACCAGATATCTGAACGAGAATTGCCCCGGTATAGAACGGCAGGTTTGCAAATCCCATTGGACAAGATTATGGCAGACAAGGGGCTTGGCCACTTCTACAAGTATTTTGTAGGTCACCAAAGACAGACCTTTAATGGGACTGCACTAGGTAAATCCCTAATGGAAAAGGATCTTGTATATTATCCTCACATTAATATTATATATATACCCATATCTATATGAACTATAAATTTTTGTTTAGTTTCACAATAGCCTCTGATTATGTCTGCCCAAGAAATCATACAAGCCACTCTTAAAGGCATTGACAGAATCAGCCATCACAACATCCACAACCTCACTGGCCTCTCTGTAAACACCTACAATGCTTCAAATGCTTCTTTTCCTCTAGTCTGAAGGGGTGGCCTCGGGTGTGGTGATCCTCTATGGGTAAAAAGGTCCCCTGATATTGGCCTACAATGTCCTCTAATGTATTTGTAAAGTGTAATCATGTCCCCTCGCAAGTACTCTTTTTGCAAACTAAACAACCCCAACCTTGACAGTCTACCATCATAATGTGTCTTCTATCCCTCTGACCAGTTTTAAGAACAATAAAGTTGCCCAAAGTATAATGCGTATACCACAAGATTCTATGGCAAAGTTAGATGCAGGATGTGCACCTTATTTATCCTTGAGCCGTTTTGCTGGCACCAAACAGACAATTCTGTGGTCACACCTTGTGACTGTCTTATGCATCCCCTTTTCCAGCCTTCTATAAATGAGGAAATCCTACGTCTATTGGCAAAGCAACATTTATTACAATATCTTTATATTATGTTTGTTTTTAGAAGGTTTCTCTTATTAGTTGCACACGCAACCCTGCCCTCAAACACTTAAGGGCGCAGAGGACTTCTTTCCCCCACCCTCCCCTGAGGGGTGGGGTGCAATTGCAACTTTTTGCCACCTGTAGTAAACGGATGGCTTACTACACCTGTAGTTTCACCCTGCCTTATTGTAAAAAAACACCCATCGGTACACAGTTATACATAACATTTAGATAACTTTACAACATAAGTGGCAGGAGCTTTGTTCAGCTCTGTGAATATATTTCCATAATGACAGCAACAGACTGTATAATTAAACTGGGTGTGGAAGTTTCACTTACCAACACAATACAAAGCAGTGAATTGATTATAGAGGTAATAGAACAGGGTTGGTTAGCTTCAGTTCCTAGAATGGAACCCTGTAGTAGATTAACCCCTTAAAAATTGCAATTCTTTGGATGTTGCTAAACTACAACTCTAGACTGCTCTTTTTGATACCAGTGAGCACTACAGGTGGCATTTCTCCAGCAAAACTAGGGTTGCTAGGTCTCCCCATGGGTTGCCACCAATTCTGAAAAAAAAAAAATATATATATATATATATACCGGCTTTCCTGTATTTGTGGTTTTTATTATAAATAACATTGGCATCAAGCAACATCTTTACCGGCCAGGCTGGTAAAATACCAGTCAGGTTGCAACCCTGCTGTAGATTATAATACATGATGTACCCCCTACTGAAATTTATAAAGATATCAGAAGTCACTTTGGTGTTATGTGACTTGTATAATGGTCACATAACTCCTCAGAGGCTTATATCTTTATAAATTACAGTAGGGGTACATTATCCACTATATATTTTACAAAGGGGTACTTTTTTCACTATACAATGTCCCTCTGGCTTTCCACGACCATATAAAGGCACAAGGTGGCCGGATTAAGTTTTTTTTTTTTTTATAGATCGTGGAACAAAAAAATGACCAGGGTCATTGTCAGGGTTTTTCATAATACAGAAATATCAATGAGTCACGTGACAAGACTAACATCACTAAGTATCGTTTAAAATAACCATTTACCACATTATAAAAGGCTTGAGTGTATGATATTTTAGTCACAAGGCGTGGACTGGCAATCTGTAGGTTCTAGCAAATACCAGAAAGGCTGCAGTAAGTTCCCATAGACAGTAACTATTTAGCGGGCTGGTGGGGTTCTGTTTAGGTGGAATGCCAGGGCCTATTTTCTATTTTGAATCCCAGTCCAGGCCTGTTAGTCACTAAGGAACTCCATGACTATATAATGATACAAGGCTGATGCCACGACAGGTTGCTCTGCATAGTGTAATAGCATTGACAAGCATGGCCTTGTGTTGGCACAGAGTGGATTTTGGACCGTGAAAAAAAAAATCATGCCATTGGGAGCCTGGTCTGGCATTAGCATTACATGTTTTTAATGGTTTTTGAGTATTATCATATGACCAGATTCACTATACCTGATTAGGGGTCCCAACTGCAGAAGATGCATTAGGAGAATAAGTGGACGGTCTCTTCCTAGATCCCGGTGGATAAATGTCAGTGTTAACTGCACCATGATGGAAGGGATCAACATAAATACAATGGTAAGAGACATCCAGGCTTCATCCTCGGAGTAGCTGTAACCTGCTGCTACCACTGAAGCAGCTACAATCTCAGCACAAAACAGGATGGTAGATGTAAGGATGCTGAATGGAGGGTGGGTCTGAGACCTAATTTCCCCAAACCCCCCATCTTCAGTTACTTTGGGGGGATTTGAGGTCTCAAACACTTTGTCAATCATGTCCGCAGCTAGAATTCTCAAAACTTCAAATGGCAATATCAAGTATATCCTTCGGCTTCCTCTCCTGTAATGGGTGCCAAGGTGAAGGTTCTGCTCCTAATAATTCTAAGGGGAGGGTGATAAGGCATAGAGGATCGTTCAGTCAATTCACAAGATGTTGAAAGCAGCCATTAACCCACGGTGCCATGGTCAGCATCAGTCAATGCAGGCTGGAAACATTTTTAGGGTGGGGGCGTCAAAGGCGGTGGTGGAATTATTTTCCAATTTGTTCTTTGGCCCTTGCAGTCCAGGTGGAAATGAGATCATGTTACAGGGCACTGGCGAGGGGGGTGTGTCCCAATTCAGCCTAAAAAAAAATGACAAGAGCAAAAATATATGGATACAGCCTTGTCCTCAAATAACTTGTTGCACCCCTCACAGACCAAACCCTGGTGGCACTTGGACTCAAGTATCTGCTAGTCTTATACTTGTTTTCTGACACTCACCCTTCCCCTCCTTCAGCCCCACCGTTTCTCTTTTCATGTGGCTCTGGGTGGTTTGTCAGTGCCTGTACAGTCAGGCTTGATCTATGGGAGCAGGTGTGTCTTCCTGCTCTGCTGGGTCCTAAACCCCTCCCAACCTCAGCACAACTCAAAATTGCTTTCCAAAAGAAAATAACGACGCTATTCATGCTTGTCGTACACAGAACCACACAGCGGACAAGGCTGTATAAAGCTCTTACTGTTTTAGACTACAACATTCTCACCTCTCATTAAAACCTGCTGAATGAACCCTCCCATCATTAAGAGGCTGAATCTTTTCATTTGTGGCAGCTGAATAGCTTTTATAAAAACTGTTCAGGGCTAATTACCAGTTTCTGCTTCCTCACAGGCCGTGCGGTCTGCTGTTTCCGCTTTGATAATCAGCCCTGCAGCATGGAGATTTAGAAATGTGCTATTTTAAGGGGAAAGGTATCAACCCATTGTTCAACTACAAATCCCATCATGCCCTGGGAAGAACAAGTAGGCTTCCACATGATAAACAAACAAAACAAAAACCTGACTTGTCACCTGAGGCCAGGAGGCAGAACTGTTTGTTAAGTAAGAAAACTTGGCAGATGAGCATGACTGCAGTGCAGGGCAATGATGTTAAAGCAATAAGAATAATCCCTTACCTATAAGCACAGTATTTTCTCAGCCTCCCCTTCCTCTTTCTGAAATTATATATATTTAAAAAAAAAAAACACTCTCTTCTCTCCTCCTCCACAATCTCACTGGGGACTTTGTTTTCCAGTCAGTCTTTATGGCCCAGTCACTAGCTCAATTACCTAATATAGACTCTGGCTGCAGACACTACTGACAATCAGACTTAACCCTCCCACGGCTTGGATGCAGTTAACATTTGATTACAATGAATTCCTCCCACATAAAATCAATGTAACTGAAGATTGCTAATACTGATCTCCGAGGTTTTCCTACACACACACAACGTGCATTTGTAGCAAAGCAAAACCAGAGGGTCTGCAGGGGGTGGTTCACCTTTGAATTCACTTTTAGTATGATGTGGTATGCCAAGACAATTTGCAACTGGATTTCATTTTTTATTATTCTGGGTTTTTGAGTTTATTTAGCTTTTTATTCAGCAGCTCTACAGTTTGCAAATTCAGCAATCTGGTTGCTAGGGTTTGAATTACCCAAACAACTATGCATTGATGAATAGGAGAGGCCTAAATATGAGTTAAAGGGCACCGATTGCAAAAAAAGTTACCCCCAACCAAAGGTGCAACCAAAGCCCCCCGCCGGCGCTAGCAAACTTGCACTGGGAGGGAGCTCCCAGTGCAAGCTGCCATGAAGCGAATGCGCACTATGCATGCGTGATGTCACGCGCATGTGCATAGTGAAAAGCTGCCACAATTACAGGGCAGCTTTTCTTAATGCGCATGCGCTTCCACTGTCATGGCGGCTCGCACTAGGTGCTCCCTCGCAGTTGGTTGGGGGTAGCTTTTTTTTTGCAATAGGTGTCCTTTAAAATGTAGCAACAGTGGCGTAACTACTGGGGGAGCAGGGGGTGCCAGCAGATTTCGCCTTGCTGCAGATGGCTGCAGCCACAAAAAAAATGGGTACACGCGGCCCGCACCTAGGCCCCTGCCCCCACATAGTTACGTTAGTGTGTAGCAATAACAATACATTACTAGCCTTACAGAGCATTTGTTTTTAGATGGGTTTGGTGACCTCCAATTGGAAGTCAGAGAGAGCCAGAAGAAAAAGACTAAATTCAAAAATGATGTAAATTAAAACCGATTGAAAAATTGCTTAGAATTGGCCATTCAATAGCATACTAACAGTTAACTTAAAGGCAAACCACCCCTTTAATTCTTATCATCATACTGCCAAACTCAGATGCTTTTACACCTTGACACTGATAATCAGATAAAAATGATATTATATGGTTTCTTTCTGCTTCATCAGAAAGCAGCAACATGCATACACACAAATAGCATTATACAGCTAGCAAAATGCAGGTTTTTTTCCAGTCCTTTCCTAATCCCTATATTACTGGGATATAGTATTATTATTTACAATGAATATCTATCACTGTGGTGCTGAAAACACAGCCTTTGGGGTATTCCAATTGAAATTTAAGGGATGGGGGTTTGTGTATTCAGCAGTAAGCTGGGGGAGGCTGCAGCAAGCACTCTGGTTGTTGTGCTCCCAAAGAAACAGAGATGTGTGTATTCAAGCTATGCTAACACCACAGGCTACAGCATTTAACTGCTTCACTCCTGCAGACCTTTCCCTTCTCTAATGGCTGCTTCGGTACTGCATTTTTCAGCTTTTCCCACATGCCAAACGGGAACATCTTGGCAATGAAACAATGGCATGGTGTTATGCGAGTCTCTTAGGTGTCCATTGTTCATTAAGATAGAGAGTCTCTTCTGCCTTTCTCTCTTCAGTTCTTGATTTAATTCACACCCTTACCCCTAAGTACTTACATGACATGGCAGTAACTGAAACACAGAGCTTAAAATATACTCAGAAATGATAGACAATGCTTAAAAATACACTCAGAAATTAGTTAAACAAAGATGGGGGGGGTGTATGCTTACCAGTGAAAATAAACCCCATGACGAGTGTGAATAGAAAGATGCAATTTGTAAGGAATTGCAGAGTAAGTAAATAAAGATACTCACCCACGGAAAAACTGTCTGTCTATGGAGCAGATCCATCTAGCTGACTTTTCTGCATGCTCTGTTAATAACAGCAGACAAGGGTGACTTCAGCATGCCGTCCTTGTTTTTACCTGGTGTAAAAACCTCAGATCCTATTTGGGTGGAGCAAAACCAGTCTGAGGCAGAGATTACTCAGTACTTCAGTACCCTGACAGACAGAAAGAACAAGTAAACTGTGTAAGCACTGGCTAACAAAAATAAAAACACAGGAGACATGCAAAGTAATATTAAGTGGGAGACTGTGGAGCAAGCGCAAAATTTAAGTTAACGTGCCCTTTAACTTACCTGATACCCCAGTGCCCCTGTTTGCTTAAGGGCAGAGATATATCTCTTCTTCTTCAGGGCGAAGAACTGCCTTCCCCTGCCCCTGGGATGGCACTTGGAGCGCTTCATTTCCGAAGTTGCCTCACAAGGAAACTTCGAGTGACTAAAGAAAACTAAGTGTTTCGAGTGCATCCCGCCAGTCATTTATATTCTAGCCGGCGGAAAGGCAGTTCGGGGAGATTAGTTGCCCCAAAGAAGATGAGAATTGTCGCCAGGCAACTAATCTCCCCGAATCTGACCATGTGTCTCTGCCCGAAAACTGCCCCAGCCTGGGCAATTTCTGTAGGATCACCATTTTGTAATCTTCTTCTGCATCTCTAATCTTCTCTTTGTTTCCTGGTTCAGTGCACATGCACAGTATAGTGTGAAAAGCCAGCTTAATGCAACTAAATATGCCTTTTTTTTACCCAGCCAAGAAGATGTCTTCTCAGACAGGAGCACTGTCCCAGGGTATAAGATAAACAATCATCATCACTGAGGGGTGCCTAACATTTTGGCACCCCACAGTGATTATAACTTTTTAGCCTTCTTTAAACCAACACCAAACATTTTCCCTTCAGATAGAACCATCCAGTGCTATGAAATAAGTTGGCGCTATAGAAATACATGTTAATAATCCTTGGGATAAATTATTAAAGGGATACTGTCATGGGAAAACATGTTTTTTTCCAAACGCATCAGTTAAGGGTAAGGGCACACGGCAAGATTTGGGGAGATTAAGTCGCCTGGTGACTAATCTCCTCTTCATCTGGGCAACAATCTCATGCCATACTGTTGGCTTGAATGCAAAGCGGTACGGCACTCATGGCGCTTCGTTTTCCGAAGTTGTCTGAAGTTTCCTTGTGAAGCAACTTCAAGCGATTTTAGATTTTACATTCAAGATGGCAGTATGGCTTTGCAAAGCAGTTCGGGGAGATTGTCACCCAGATACCCAAATTTGCAATGTGCTCTTACCTAAATAGTGCTGCTCCAGCAGACTTCTGCACTGAAATCCAGTTCACAAAAGAGCAGACAGATTTTTTTTATATTCAGTTTTGAAATTTGACATGGGAATAAAGTGTGCCATCTTGCTGAAGCGATTAATAACTACTCAGATCACAGTGTTTCCTTTTGAGGGTGGTAGCTCTATGATAACGGGAATGGCTAGCCTTGGCAGTGGTACTAATTAGTACAAGCAGCAACAAAGTCTTTGACATCTTTGCAGATTGTTGGCCACCAGACTAAGAGTCTCAGAAGCTCTAGAGTCTTTTATGGACCAGGATGTCCAGCCTGCTTAGAACAATGGGTCTGTTGCAAGATGGGCAGGTGACATTCTGAAGGAATGAATGAAGGAGCAGAGGACTGACCAGACAGGATTTGCTTAGCAAACTGAGAAAAAATGGAAGCAATAATCCTGGCGGGAGGTACAATAGGATCTTGCTTTTTAGGGAGACGGTGCACTGGAGTGAAGCTGAGAGATTTTTGATTCTTGGAGCCAGGACGGTTGGTCAAGACGAAGGAAGTTGAAGCAGGAGAAAGAGAGGGCCCATCTTGCCTGTCGGGGATTCAATCTTGAATAGTTTCAATAAATTCTTGGTTTTTATGGTCAGTATAGATAGTGACTGGGACCGAAGAGCCTTCAAGAGCTAGCTTTATTGCCAAGAGTTCCCGGTTCCCAACATCATAATTCTGCTCTGCCGAAGATAATTTCTTGGAGAAGTATGCACATGGATGTAATTTCCCATCAGCAGAATGTCTTTGGAAAAGGATAGCACCGGCTCCAACTTCGGAAGTGTCTACCTCAATGAAGAAGGGTAACCTAGGATCAGGATGTCGAAGGACTGAAGCAGAGGTGAAGGCATCCTTCAGGGATTGGAATGCTTCTACCACTCGACGAGGCCATGAGTTAGGTTTATCACCTTTTTGGATAAGAGTAAGGATGGGGGCAATGCAGGAGGAGTACCCCTTGATGAACTGTCGGTAATAGTTTGCAAAACCAATGAACCTTTGTATGGCCTTGGTGCTCAATGGAACGGGCCACATCTGGATTGCAGAGACTTTAGCGGGATCCATCTAAAAACCTTCTGAGGAGATGATGTAGCCAAGAAAAGGGATCTTAGGTACCTCAAAAACGCATTTCTATAACTTGGCAAATAGAGAGTTCTTCCTCAGATGGGAAAATACTTCCTTCACCTGGAAACGATGACTTTTCAAGTCCTTGGAGAAGATTAAGATGTCATCTAGGTACACAACCACGGATTTTTCCAAGAGGTCCCGGAAGTTCACGAAATCCTGGAAGATGGCAGGGGTGTTGCAGAGACCAAAAGTACACGAGGTACACACGGTATTCATAATGCCGTCCGGGGTATTGAACGACGTCTTCCATTCATCTCCTTCACGTATGCGGATGAGGTTGTATGCCCCGCATAGATCCAGCTTGGTTAAAATCTTAGCCCCTTTCAATTGGTGAACCTGTTCAGAGATAAGAGGCAAGGGGTATCGGTTTTTAATAGTAATCTTGTTAAGTCCCCGGTAGTCGATGCAGGGGCACAAACCACCGTCCTTCTTCTCCACGAAGAAGAACCCCACCTCTGCCGGAGAGGTAGAGGAATGAATAAACCCCCACTGGATATAGTCCTTCATGGTGGAAGTTTCTGCAGGAGACAGAGGATAAGTGCGACCTCTGGGTGGTATGGTCCCAGGAAGAAGATCAACAGGATAGTCATAGCGACGATGAGGAGGAAGGAATTCCGCCAAATTTTTGCTAAAGACTTCGTTAAATTCCCTGAAAAATTTTGGCAGGGACTGAAGATCAGTGGAGGAGATGGTCACACGGTGGAGAGGAGTAGTGGGTAAACAATGTTCTTGACAGTAAGGAGTCCAAGGAGATCTGGTTGGTAGACCAATCAATGGATGGATTATGTAGACGTAAACACGGTAACCCCAACTTTATAAGAGAGGAGGGACAAGATATAATTAGGAATATCATTTCTCAGAATGCAAGGCCCCAAGAGAATTCCTCAGCTTTTCAGGACAGGAATTGGCAAAGTGGGATTGCCTGCGAAAGTACAGACACAGCCCCGCCACACGCCTTCGAAGTTTCTCTTGCTGGGAGAGATGAGCCTTTCCTACTTGCATGGGTTCCTCTGAAGGAATAACTGATGGCTGCTGGGTTGCTGAAGGCAAAAGGGGAAGTGAGGTGTCAGCGTTGGTTGAAATTTCTTACTGCGCTCCTTGACAGTTTGATGCTTTCTAAGACAAGTATCCAATTTAATGATGAGAGCAATCAAATCCTCCAGAAGTTCAGGAAGTTCCCTGGAGACAAGATCATCTTTAAGATGAATGAACAGGTTTTGGTAGAACACAGTCTTGTCTGCCTCTTCATTCCAATTAGTCTCCATTAAAGTTCTAAAGTCAATAGCATACTCACTGGCACTGAGACTTCCCTGACGGATCTTCAGAAGCCGGGATGAGGCATTAGCAACCTGGCCTAGAGCATCAAACACAGTTCGGAACTACTGGAGAAATGCTTTGGCATCAAAAGTCAATGGAGAATTCTTTTCCCAGAGAGGTGTTGCCCACTCAAGTGGTTTGCCCTCCAAACGAGACATCACATAACCCACTTTCACCCGCTCATAAGTGAATTGTGAGGGTTGAAATTCAAATTGAATAAGACACTGAGTAACGAACCCTCTACAGGGGTAGCTTCCTCTGAGGGGTCCATGGCCTAATTATAATGTCTGGGGGCCTATTGGCTCTCAGTGGGAGTTGTCAGGAGTTCAGGGGTTAAAGTCCAAAATCCCAGTACAAAAGTGTTCAGGCAAAGAGTTCAAAGGCAGGCAGAATAATATCAGAGTCGAGGTCCAGGCAGGGTCAGAAGTCCAGGAAACAGTTAAACAAGAACTATAGAACACCCAGGAATGTACAAGACAAATGCTATAATTGGGCATCGAACCCATGACCTGGAAGTCCAGGTCAAGTTGAAATTTCGCGCCGGGCGGGTGACGTCTGAGTCATTCCACATGGGTCAAGGGCGCCGCCATGTTGGATGCAGCACCGAAGAGGAGCGTCATTTGGCTAGTCAGTTCAATGCATGGTTGCTAGGGTAGTTTGTACACTAGCAACCAGATTGCTCAAATTGCAAACCGTAGAGAGCAGCTGAATTTAAAGCAAAGTAATAAAAAAGTTGCAAATCTCAGAATATCACTCTCTACATGCTCCTAAAAGTTAACTTAATGGGGAACAACCCCTTAAACTGAATGTGGAACTGAAGTTAACATAGTAGTAACATAGTAACATAGTAACATAGTAAGTTAGGCTGAAAAAAGACTCACGTCCATCAAGTTCAACCTTTTTTTTTTTTCATTTTTATTTTAACTGCCTAACTGCTAGTTGATCCAGAGGAAGGCAAAAAACCCCATCCTAAGCCTCTCCAATTTGCATCAGAGGGGGAAAAAATTCCTTCCTGACTCCAAAAAGGCAATCGGACTAGTCCCTGGATCAACTTATATAATGAGCTATCTTCCATAACCCTGTATTCCCTCACTTGCTAAAAAGCCATCCAACCCCTTCTTAAAGCTATCTAATGTATCAGTCTGTACAACAGTTTCAGGGAGAGAATTCCACATCTTCACAGCTCTCACTGTAAAAAAACCCCTTCCAAATATTTAGGTGGAACCTCTTTTCTTCTAAACGGAATGGGTGACCTCGTGTCATCTGGAAAGACCTACTGGTGAATAAAGCATTAGAGAGATTATTATATGACCCCCTTATATATTTATACATAGTTATCATATCACTTCTCACTTCTCCCCTACACTTGGCACAGTCCAGCAGATGCAACCCTGGCTTGTAGCTGACATTATACAGAGGCCGTCTAAATGAACAGCACAAAATAGCTAGCAGACTTTGAGATTGCATTAGTAGCTTTCAGGTTGCCTTTTGTTTAATCTTGTGCCGGATCCACAGCTCTCTGTAATTCCACAAAAAATAGAGTGCTCACCGGTTACCAATTAACCTTTTCAGGTGCCAGGTGCTAAACAGTCTATAAGACCCCCCTGCTCAGGGTCAGCCAGAACCATAGAAATCCAAGAATGTAGCACAGGCAATCCTATTACACCAGTCTTAAATAAATTGCCTAAAATACATGAAAATCTGAAAAATTCACCAGGTCGCCCCATAGTTCCTGGCACTGATTCAGTACTAACCCCATTAGCTATATTTTTGGACAAAATGACATGGGTGATTTTAACGCGATCCAACATGGCGAAAAGCTGGTGTCAAGTCAGATGCGCCAAATATAAGGTAAAAAGTAGAATATTGGAACAGATCATATTACCCAATGACAATATCTTACTAGTAAGTCTTGATGTGTCGAGTTTGTACACATCCATCAACCACAAGTCAGGATTAGCAGCAGTGTCTTATTTTTTTGGACAGAACGGAGTATACAGCTGCACCTAAGTCCTTTCTAATGAACTTTTTGGAAATATTACTACACCAGAACTGTTTCTTGGGGATAGTTTCTATATACAACAAGGGGTACATCTATGGGAAGTAATGTCACCCCTTCCTATGTGAACTTATATATGGCCAACATGGAGAAAACTTTAATATATAAAAATCCCCTATTTAGATCTCACTGTATCTTGTATTTACAGTACATTGATTATATACTTCTACTCTGGGATGGGGACTGTGAGAGCCTATTATCATCCATCAGTTCTTGAGTAACATGGAGAAGACATTGAAATTTACAATCAATTCCGATAAATCGTTATTAGTTTCCTAGACGTACAAAGGATGGAAGCACACTCAAAACTGAGTTATATAGGAATGCCACTGACAAAAACAATTTGTTGCACTTCGATAGCTTTCATCCAGATGCACTAAAAAATTCTCTCCCAGTTCACAAGAATCAAACATATTGTGAGTGACCCAAAGGAATGTGATTATCACCTTGAAGAAATAATGGACCAGTTTAAGAACTGGGGATATACTAGTAAGACACTCCAAACAAATTTATAGAAGGTACTACAACACACACCAGGAAGGAACTACTCACCAAGAGGCTGACAGAAAAACAGTGAGAACAATAGATTGGTATTTGTCAGTCATTTTAATACAGCAAACAGATAAATTGGTATTATCATACACAAAAACTGGAACATTTTGCAGTCGTGTCTAGCTGACGTTCTGAGTTTCCAATCACCTCCAATGTTAGCTTATAAAAGGAACAAACATTTAAAAGACAGTTTGGTTAAAGCTGATGTTGGCCGCCAAAAACCCCAAAATAGTCTTTTCTTACAAAAACCCAAATTTGGTACCTTTCCCTGCCTACATTGTTGTCAATGCAATTCAGTAATTAAAGGGAGTACTTTTACTCATCCACATTCAGGCAAACAAAACAACATAAAACTGCATTTCAAAACATAAATCCACCATCCGCACAGGACAAATTTCTTTACCAGTACCTGCTCACTTTTGAACAGGTCACTCTATGAGTCCATAGAGTGGATTATCAATTCAGATAATTGATTCAGTTCCAGTTCTGAGTAGAGGGGGTAACAGATTACTAGCATTACAAAAATTGGAAATGCAGTGGATCCACATATTAGACACAGTATGGCCCAGAGGTCTGAATAAGGATTATACCCCAGCTATGTTTATCTACTAGTAGGTTTGTTGACTTG
>JAMBMQ010000020.1:314436-326514 GCA_024363595.1 Xenopus borealis | reverse complement strand
ATACAGGGGCACCCATAATAGAAGAATAGAAGGTGGAATTTTATGTAGCATAGTAATTGGAGATGTAGGAAATACAAAAACTTGGTCCTCTTCCCTTTGTGGTAGTATAAAGCTAATGTTACACTAAGCTGTTTCTCCAACAGAAACTGTTAACTCTGTCCCTACTACGTGCACAATTACAAGTTAATAGCAGTCCTGTGACTACACACATACACAAGGCAGTACAGGGCCAAATTTGTGGTGTATCCATTAAAAGAGAAACAGCTGCAAGCGATATTAGCCTAAGAGTGAAATCAATTGTGACAATCCCACAATTATTCTTTTATCACATCAAAATATATTTCATACGTAGCCCAGCACGAGGAGGATTAACCACAGCTAGCACAGACTCCTCTTTCTGTTTGTCGCTCAACAGCAAGGGTAACAGCTTCTCTGCTCTCCCAGACAGAAACTGGCAGTTCTCTATCCCTAACAAAAAGCAGAAAAAAAGAGAATTTAAAAAAATCATAAGATTCAAAGCTCTACCAAATGAGTAATACGCAGAGTGATATATTTTCACCATGCTTCAGTGTCACATCAGACATATGTGAAAAACAAAAATCAGTATACAGCTTTACTTATGGCCAGGGAACTGACAGAACACCATGGATAAAAAGTTTACCTTGCCTGTTAAAGAAGAAGGAAAGGTTAGATCACTGGGGCTGCTAAATGTTATGCACCTCCCCTGTAATATAATCAAGCCTGTCCTGTTTCAAGGATCTTCTTCTACTTCTCTGTTTTTCGATGGTCCAGCCAGCCTTTTTCTTAAAGTTTAGTTTTTTCACTTTAATACACATGTGCACCCGGCATGAAGAAGCAGAAAAAAATGCTCTGTGGTGCTTACTCAGAAGTACCCAGGGCTGGTGCAATTTAGCACTGGCCTGGGAGTGGGCTTTTAGCCAGCTTACTAAACAGTTATGTCCCATGTGGTTAGGGTTGTCACCTTTTCTGGGAAAAATACCGGCCTTCCTATATATTTATCTCTTTTCCCTATGAATAACATTGGGCTCAAACATCATTTTTACCGGCCAGGCCAGTAAAATACCAGCAAAGTGGCAAGCCTACATGTGGTCCCTCTTCCAAAGATTTACTGGGATATTGATACTATTGCTCTGTACATACCATTGAAACGTGCATTCCAGTGAGCATCAGACACAGCATCTTCTACCATCTCCACACCAATTACATTCTTGAAATATCCTGCCAGGGAAAGCCCAATGGCACCTAGAAATATACACAAATGTCACCTTATAAGCATACATTCTGGTAAATTCCCACACATAGGTCCTTCTTTACCTGTGCAGTAACTTATAGAAACCGGTCAGCAAATCAGATTAGTTGATCTTACACTGATCATTCAAAAACAAATTCTACTTGTTTTAGTCGGTTGATGAATGAAGCTAAGCATGCCTTTTATGTCACTCACCAGTGCCACAGCATACGTCAAGCAGAGTTCCGCAAGCGCGTCTTTGAATCCAATTCCCCAGGGCTGTGTACAAAGTCTCTGCTGCTGGGGTGTTGACTTGAAGAAAGCTGATGGGAGAGACACGGAGCCTCAGGTTCAGCACCTGCTCAGTGAGATGGGGGGAGCCATACAAAAGGCAGGGAGGTGAGGGTTGGTGGGTTTTAGGATCACTGAGGAATAATGTCACAGATCATGAAAAAGTAGAGTTGAGAGAGAGAGAGAGAGAGAGAGAGAGACAATAAGACACTTCTTGTATATTATAGGATTGTTACCAATTATGTTATGATTATTAAGTGCAAAGAACTGAACAGGGATACATCGGCTAACTCTAGGTACCATAAAACTGCTACAGATGCATGAAAAGAAAACATCCACACACATGAAACATATGAAGTCCTTTATAGGACTTCATAGTTTTTTATGTTTTTTTTCCCCAATTTAAATCCTTTGTACTTTTAGCACAGGCTTCTCTGTTAGTAAATACAGTGCACAATCCAGCCTGAAACCTGAGGGTTGTGCCGATTCAGACCAGTGATGCAGTTGTTAATTTTGAGCATTTTTTTTAAAACACTTTCCTGGGTCATAGTCATAGGGGTAAATTTACTAAGCAACGAAAATTCGCTCAGACAACACAAATTTACTAAGATTGTGCTGGCTGACAAACGCTGGCAAATGTTCGCTAGCATTATTTTGGCAGTGTGAGCAAATCAAAGAGAAGATGCCCTAGCATTGAATTCTACATAATGCAACTTCGTTAGAGGTCTAAGAGGCTAATTTGCATACAGCAGGAAATTTTTAATTGAAAGCACCTCTTTATGTTACAGTACATGTTGCATCTAATAAGTACATTTACACTGATAACTAGACATACCAAGGGAACCTTAATAATGTCAATACAGTTTTTGTAATGCCCTACTCACGAGCCCACTGTAAAATAATGTTCCATATGGGAAACTGGTTAGCCAAAAATTTTTTTATGCCTTTTGCTGCCTATCTCCCTGAAAAAATGAAAAGTCACCAGTGTTTTTTTTGACACCTGCAGCCGTTGGCATAAATTGGCGAAGACCCTGAAATCGGTAACACTGGCAAATCTTCGCCAGCGTCAAGGTGGCCATACACGGAGAGATCCGCTCGTTTGGTGACAAACGAGCGGATCTCTCTCCGATATGCCCACCCTGAGGTGGGCGATATTGGCTGATCCGATCGTGGGCCCTAGGGCCCAACAATAGTATCAGAATGACGCGGATATGGGCGGTCGGATCGCGGGACCGCATCAACGAACAAACCCAACGGGATTTTTAATCCTGCCCGATCGACATCTGGCCCCACTCACAGTCCAATAAACTGCCGACTCAGGCTTTCGGCAGCTTTTATCGGCTCATGTATGGCCACCTTTAGTCACTTTAGTAAATCTATCCCATAGTTAACTTGCTAGTTCAGCCCCTTTACTAAGCACTCTAACTGCGGAGTACACTGAAATAGGCATTACTTAGAGAATAAAAACCGCTCAGACCTGCTACCTCCCTTTGCTTTCTAGAATAGCAGCTTGAAGAGGTTAAATACAACAAATATATACATAGTAGAAAATCATCAATTATATGTGTGGACTTTTACTATGGCCCTGATTATATCACTAATAACATACCAAAAATGGGCGCCTGACACATACAGTAATTTACTGGGCACATACAAATCAGTAAAAAACCATTTATAAAAAAAAAACAAAAAAACACCATAACAAATGACAGGTACATGACCCCTTAGCCCCTCCCTCCTAATGCTTTTCACACTATCGGGCACTTCATCACCTCCTCTGCTAAATGACATACTTTGGAGACCAAGCACTAAGATACAGCTAATAGTGATGGGCGTATCTCCTGAGATTCGCTTCGCCGAAAAATTCTCTGGAAATTCGCGAATTGGCGAAAAATGTGCGAAACGAGTCGCGGGACGCTTTTGACGCGCGTCGCGTCAACTTTGCCGCGTCGTTTTTGCCGAATTTTCGCTGGCGATTCGCGGGAATTCGCCGTGAATTCGCCCCTGGCGAATAAATTCGCCCATAACTAACAGCTATCATTTTTTATTTGTATGTCCCAAACAATTTGGAATGGACCTCATTTGGGACCTTCTCTTAACATTTTAAGGGGGTACCTATAATCTGCTGCTTTGTGCAGTAGTTATCATGTGGCTACATATTGGGCCATAATTTAATTGGCTGCCGCATACAATGCTGTGAAACGTATACCTTATTTAAAAATGAGAGATGTAGTGCAGGAAATAATCATTAAGCATGAATGGGCCAACTATGGGAAAATGTTGGCAGAACTTACTTCTTCTGGTAATAGAGTGAAGTGAGGTTACAGTCAGATCCTGGACCGTGAGTAAAATAATCTTGAAGGGACTGTAAGTGAGACAGAACTTCTACCTAACAGCAGTATAACATTGGAGCAGAAATTATTAAAAATTACATATGGCAAACATAAGAATACATAAATATATATAGAAATTGAAAAAGTTGAGAAATACTGGAATGGGGTCAGGAGAAAAAAAAAGATCAAAACTTTAGATACATACAAACGGTATTTGCCTCAATAAACAATAGGGTTCAATTAATGAATACATTTTAAAAAATAAAATAAAACCACAATGCAGAATTATTTCAGAAATTGCATCGAATGTTACTTGTATCCAATTAATTACCCCAGTGCAAGTTGCGGTGGTATTTTGGACTTATCAGTGTAAGTGACATCAATAACACTGTTTGCATTTAACTGAACTGCTGCCAGTGGGAGCATCTGTAGAGACACCATGCAAAGCAAGCCCTGAATATACATTTTGAAGTAGCATTCCAGAGCTCACTTACTCCTGTGTTCCTCAAAGCAAATTGACACTCAGCACCTTTTGACAAATATCAAGTGTAGTAGAAGGGGTATGGGTTCCTGTAGGACCGGAATTAGGGGTAGGCAGAAGAGGCACCTGTCCAGGGCTAAATCGTGGGTGGGGACGCGGACCCTAAGATAGGTGACCCTTCTGCCTCTAAATTTGGCCCTGCGCTTTGATCAGGAAGTGGTGGCAGAAGAAAACAGGAGGTATACCTGCAGAGGTGCGAGCAGGTAAGAATTGCCAAGTGTGGTGAGGGGTTGTGGTTGCCAAGCAGAGGTTTTGGGTTGCTGACACTGGGGCTTTAGCCCCTGCCTGTTGGCACCGATCTGGGCCCATCCCAAAATACACATGCTCACTCGATCCTCTGGCAAAGAGGCTGGTAGCAAAAAAGCCCAAGGTTCACTCTGCCTCCAATTTAGAAACCCAGGGGAACCCAAATAAATGGTCAGAACCTGGACTCACTAATGTTTAGAATGGCGCTCTGCATAGTACACTTTGACATTTTTTATTTTTATATTTATTTTTTCACTTTGGATTGGAGGGTGCTACAGGCATCAGGTTCCATTCCTCCTGTGTGGGGAAAATAGTTCTTCCCTTGTCCCTGCAGGAGTTTGGTGACTGAATGGGGCCTTATTCTTTTTTTTAAAGAGAAAACCCACCTCTTTTTTGACATGATCTCATTAATTGGGCTAATGTATAAAAGGTGCATAAACACTATCTGAAATTCCAAAAATAAATATACTGTATATACTCGAGTATAAGCCGAGCCTGATTTCACAGACTGAAAATAAACCATATTTTATATTTCTGTTTCAAAAACGGTGTCATGCAACCCCCTCCATCACCCTAATATATAATGAACTAGTGGATTCTGGGACTTGAACTGCTTCTGCTTTCCAGATAATCTGTGCACCACCCAATATGGAAATCTCCACAGCTCTACTACAAAACAATCCTGACCTGTGAAAGGTTCTGCGGATGAAAGGTCACAATAGCCATGGTCTTGCCTTCTTTATTTGTGCGAACAACAACATCACGCCAGTGACCCCCATCATGAAAGAGAAGGCATGGTGCCAATGGGGACCGGTGGAGAAAATCTTCATAGTACTGCAAGGAATAAACCCAGTGTAAATGCAAACAAATACATTATGCTAAATCAGAAAAAGGCAAATTCTCCAAGGAGATCACTCCAAGGATCATGATGAAGCCTAAAATATGAATGAAGACAATACCTTTGTGAAGTCCATGAGGACATAGCGGTAATCGATCACCTATTGAGAACTGTATATAGATCTTACCCTTGCAACATATTTGTGTTTTTCTGGGATATTGACAAGATCATCTACCCGCACGCACACAATGTTTCTGTCTAGAGCAACAGAATGATGATTACTTAAGATATGGAACACAGTTTAATCAGACACAATACAAAATCATACAAAGACAAATTGGGGTACTTTACCACGGCCAGTTCCGACAAAGTTCCCCACTGTTTTAGGGTCTCCATCTGGACCACGGTTCACAGAAAAGGAGGATTTGTTTCGGTATCCATTAACTACAGGCTGTTGGGTGTGATATGTACAAACCATTAGTTTAATTGTACTTCACTTAAGGTGGCCATACACAGAGAGATCTGCTCATTTGGTGATGTTGCCAAATGAGCGGCTCTCTCCCCAATATTTATCAGATCATAATGTAGGAGTACAGGTGGTTGGATTGTGGGACATCATCAACAAACAGATGCGTTCCACAATCTGTTGGGATTTTTGACCCTGTCTGATCGACATCTGGCCAACTTTCAGCCAGATATTGATCAGGGAAGCCCGTTGGAGGGCCCCATACACGAGCCAATAAGGTACCGACTCTGTCTGTCTGCAGCTTTTATCGGCCCGTGTATGGCCAACTTTAGGCTACTGCCACACTGGAGTGTTTCTTGGCCTGCATATAAGCACAGGCTGAGAATAGCTCCTCCTCTTGCGTATGCGGTGTCTGCACCCAGAGATACTACATCGGCTTGGCTATAGACATATGAAGTGGCTTGAAACATTGGAAATGCATGCGTTTTGGCTCTGAAATCTGCTTTGTGTTTCTGCACCCACGTAATGCCTTTGGGGGTAGACACAGAAGAACATGTATGCAAGCGGAAGGGCTGTTTTGAGAAAAAGCCCAGTGTAGCAGATGCCTTACAGTACACCCAATACATAAATGACACTACAATCAACATCTCTACATACTATGGTAAAAGTCGCAGAAGGTAAATTCTTCACTGAAAATTAAAGGACACGTTAAGTTTATTTCACAAGGTTAGGCACCCCTCCTAGTGAAATAACTGCATCAGCGTGTGGGAAAACATTCTTAAGCATTGTGCTGGAACATCTTACCTTAAGATGCAGGGGTGATTTTAAACACTGTGCTTCCCTGAGGCATCTCCGAATATGTTTCTCCCCCTCAACCCCCTAGAGCATGATTTTACTGTGCCAGAGGGGGTCCAGGAGAGGCTGTATCTCTAGTGAGAAATCCTATTTCCTGAGATACTGCCCCAGCGCATACCTTTCCTGCGCAACAGGTGGCTGCATGACTAGTGCAGAGCAGAAGATATGAATTTGGTTTAAAACCCGAAATTAGTCTTTTAAATTTACCAGGAGTGGCTTTGTGCTGCCCAGGTACTGCTGAGTTGTTTGTTTCTTTGGCTTTTATAAATGCATAGTGCTTTTTTTTCTGCAAAATAATCTATTTCACTGTGGGTTACCTACAATTTTGACACTAGCCAGTGAAACACACTTTACATTTCCTTTAAAAGTTTGACTAAACTTTTATTATGATATATAAAGTGATATTCTGAGACAATGTGTTATTGGTTTTCATTTTTTATTATTTGTGTTTTTAAGTTATTTAGCAGCTAAATAATGAAGATCAAGTGCAAAGTTGAGTAGAATTGGCAATTCTATAACATAGTAAAAGTGAACCACCCCTGCAAGTCTAAGTAATTTGATGTCACTGGCATTTCTTCTGTGGTGGAACAACCAAATATGTGACATTTCCCTAAAACTTCATTTTAATTTAAACTGTATCTATAAAGAATTGAGATATTTGCACAGTGAAAGAAAGTTGCTGCTTTTTATTATATGTAATACAACTGATTTTAGAGATAAAGTTCAGCCTGTAGCAAATCTTAGCACCCCCTGACAGGTGTATGTAAAAAGTTGCCTCTTTGGCATAAAGCAATTTAGTTACATTTCAGTGACCATCCTGCTCATACTTGTAGGTATGTGGATGCCTAACTATAGGTGTTTGCCTACAACTCAATGAACCAGTGACTTGGGACTAAGTTCCCTGGGACTGAGGTTCCCCCAGATATTCTCACAAAGGTACATGGTTTTAAAGGAGAACTAAAGTCTAACTAAAGAAGTAGCTAGAAATGTTGTACATTATGTTTTGGGCTTCTGTACCAGCTCAAGGCATCCTCAGCCCTTCAGGAGTGAAGATCTGTGCCCCCAAAGATGCCCCAGTAACTCCCCATGTTCTTTTCTGCTGATTCACTGCACATGCTCTGTGCTGCTGTCACTGACTGAGCTTTGGGACCGATGCACAATATACAGTACATATAGTCACAATGTAAGGCTAATTAGTAATTAATACAGATAATTATTACATGGCAGCAAAGAAACCTGTACAGCTAGCAACAAAATTTAATAATCAGTCCTTATATTACAGGCCAACTTAATTTTCTGCTTGTAAATTTGCAACAACCCCTAAGCTTAGCTTCTCAGCAGCTGCTCAGAGCCCACTGAGCATGTGAGTGTCACAGACACTTTCCAAGATGCTGACTCCCTGTGATAAGCTTGAAGTTCTGGATCATTGCTGCTATTGAGAATATTAAACTTTAGGCTGGTGCAATAACTTCAATATGTAAAATATAGCATTTTTAACAGTATTCATTTTTAGGGTTTAGTTGCACATGCAACTTTATGCCCTAATGTAATGGGAGGGCACACTTACGGATGGAAGGATGTCCCGGAGCGGGCATAATAGACCATCGCTATTAACGACTTTCCCTCCTTGAGCTCTCACATTTATGGCAAGATTCCTGAGGACGTTCTGCAATGTGCTTAACTTATACTAGAAAAGGAAGAATACGTACAGTATTATCTGCCTTTTTATTAACAATAAGAAATTAATAGAAATGTAGGCCACTGTTTACCTCCAGTTGTTCCTTGTATCCCATCTTCCACAGAGGAGTGGCCACATCAGACAATCTGCAATAAAAAAAACCAAAAATGATGTTGCCTAACCCAAAGGCAGCACGGTCGTAGCACCCGGCCATGCGGTCCTAGTGCCTGCTCTTCCCGGCAGGCACACAAGCACATGCACGCAAGGGCCGGAGCACTGGTGCTATGTTTTGGTAGCAACGCGTCCCTAGTGCTCCCCATAGTGCAACTTGTGGTGTTTATACAAATGGCCTGCAGGTGGCACTGTGCATACATAGGACTTTCTGTACAACTTGAAAGTGATTCTGTAGGACTCAAACTGAACCTTTCGAAATGCCACTTTAGACAAACTCAGCTGTCATTTCTGGGTCACATAATTTCACAAGATGGATTACTGCCTGACCCTGACCATGTCAACGCAGTTACACAAGCGCCTACTCCAACTGATTTCCAGACCTTATGAGCTTTCTTAGGTCTTACGTCATGGTATTCTAAGTTTATTCCCAACTATGCTTCAGTTGTAGAGCCATTTCGAGCACTACTACGTGGAACTTCAAGTCTGGTTTGGTCAGAGACTGCTCAGCATAGCTTTGACATAGTGAAGCAGTTAATTGTGAAACATCACCAAACCAAATGCAAGGCTTATACTGACAGAAAACGTGGTGCAAAAGAAGTGCACTTTCAGCCTGGATCTTTAGTCAGAATTAAGAAATCAGGAATACTGAAACAAGGACAATCTAAATTTACTACACCACTTGAAGTGAGACGCCAGCGAGGACCATACACATATGAACTGTCTGATGGACGCATATGGAATGCAAGTCGTCTTGCTCCTGCTAGATATTACTTTGGAGATGTTCCATTTGATGAAGGACATTTCCCTACTCCTGATGCCAACTGCAATAGGGCAGAGGAAAGTGAACCTATAAGGCATACTGAGAGAATCAGGAAACTACCTGCATGGACCAAGGACTATGTCATGTAAAGAATGTATATATTGCTTTAAGATACATACTGTTTAATTGTTACTGTTTGTATATTTGTCCAAATGCTTTCCTACTATAGGGGGAATATGTGGTGTTTATACAAATGGCCTGCAGGTGGCATTGTGCATACATAGGACTTTCACTGAAAGTGAAAGTAAGACTTGCTGCTGTTATGTAATGGCTGCATGAACCTGCTAATAAAGCACTGTTATACTCTCCTCATCCTCGGCTACCAAACACAACACAACTGGGCAGCATGCCACCCTTAATAAATTGCCATCCTAGGCCAGGGCCTTTGTGGCCACAAATCCGGGTCTGACAACCACACACTTTTAGCCCTTAAAAAGAAATTAGTTATTCAGTAAATATTTTTTTTACTGAAAGAAATTGATCATACCTTTCCTCCCAGGATGCACCTGGGTTAAAAGGATTAGGTTTATTTTTCTTCTGATCCTTAAGATTCTTGAATCTCTGTTGAGTTTGTGAGAATGAATTCCTTGATCCCAGAGGAGCCTGTGATAATGCTCGTGCCAAGCACCATGATAGGGGCTTCCTGTGCAGAACCCACAATAATAGGGTGAGGGGCTTCATCTACAGAAAAGCGGAAGACAGTCTTTTGTAAGCATACCTCCCAACATTTTGGAAATAAAAAGAGTAACAATAGGTTGGCGCACTTAGTACAGCAATTTTTACCACGCCCCTTTTTGTGGCCACACCCCTGAATTACCATGTTTATTTGAAAAAAAATTGGAAGGTTATGAAAGTTTGAACATATTTCCGTTTCTTTTATGTTTCAGTTATTACAGTTTTGCTAATGAAGCTGAATTGCCCTTTAAGACGTGAATAACTTTTGCCAAGGGACCTTTTATCTAATATTGTTACAATTAAGTATTTGCTTATCTAGAAATTGTTATCTCATCTACTGCTGTGGCTGTTCTGGGCTCTCTGCCAAAGGCCAATTAAGTTAGAAACTTTGTTTCTTTGTCTGGCTGTTTAAAAATGTGACTTTCCAGTACAAATGAGGGATTGCAGATTGAGCTGTCAAAAGAGGGACTGTCCCTCTAAAAATGGTAGTTCACCTTTAAGTTAACTTCTAGTATGTTGCAGAATTACTAATTCTAAGCAACTTTTCATCTGGCCTTCAAGGAAAGTTAAACTAAAGAAGTAGGCTAGAAATGTTGTACATGTTTTGTGCTTCTGAATCAGCCCCAGACAACCACAGCACTTTAGCAGGGAAGATCTGTGTCTCCAAAGATAGCCCCCGCATCTTATTTTCTGTTTATTCACTGTGCATGCTCTGTGCTGATGTCACTTACTGAGCTCAACGCCGTCTCTTGTGACGGTGCTCCAGTAATGCCGCACCCCAGTCCAATGACTTTTCCGGGGGGAGGCAGCAAAGCTAATGCGGAGAGCGCAATATCGATCTCTCGCACTAGTAAAGCCGAATTTCTGGTTTAAAAAACAGAATTTCAGCTCTTAAAGGCACCAGGAGCGGCAATAGCGCGTGAGCGAGCGCCTCAGCTCGCCTCATTGGCGGAGCACCACTGACTGAGCTTAGGGAGCCACTTATAATACACAGTACACACAGAATATAAATGTCACAGTATAAGGCTGATTAGTAATTAATACAGAAAATTACTACAGGGCAGCACAGAAACCAGCGCAATTAGCATCAAAATTTAATAATCAGCCCTGTAGCATCAGCTTACATGGCCAACCTCATTCTCTGCTTGATAATTTGCAACAACCGCTAAGTTTAGCTTCTCAACAGCTGCTCAGAGTCTACTGAGCATGTAAGCATCACAGACACTTTCCAAGATGGTCCACTTTCAACACCAGCTGTGCTTTGCCCCAGAAAAAAACCCTCTCTACAGCTTCCCTGAATAATAATAAAGCTGTCCACAGTTTATTTATAAATAAACCAGTGTGTGGTGATGTCACCCAGGTGCCCTCACCCACAAATTCACAGTTTCTGCAGTCCTGCCCCCCAGGGTCGATCAGTCCTATTTCGCCGCCTTAGGCAGCCTTCAATTTGCCGCCCCCCCCTTCCCCACGGCGCTCACATTTTCATCGCTGGACGGGGGTAGGGGGTTCCACGGATCTAGTGCAACTGCTTTCAACTCCTGTGTACCTGTGTCAATTAAGGAAAATATGTATATTTGTTTGATCAGAGAATTGGAAAGGGGCTTTGCAGTGGTTTTTTTTTTTCTTTTCACGTACAGTAAGGGATTTCTGATAATTGTGCAAATATGAGGATATAAAGCAAAAGTATTAAAAGGCAACAGCAGAGTTGGACAATAGTGAATTGTACGTGTTTGTCAGATTTAATAGACAGATAAATGCCCCGTGTGCATCAATGATTGTCCAAGGGGAACTTCCTTTGCTTGTACCAGAGAATACACACAATACTGCCAATAATTAAACTGACCTGCCAGGTTACATCTCATTAATGCTGATATTCCTGACCTATGTACTAGATATGCCCTGGAAAAAGGGT
>JAMBMQ010000020.1:252016-262337 GCA_024363595.1 Xenopus borealis | reverse complement strand
TCAAGCCAGTGTCCAATCAATATAGTGACCATTCTTTTAGTGTCCATAAAATATCTGTGTCAACACTTGAATGCATATAAAAAACCTCAAAGTGTCCATAAAATATCTGTGTCAAAAGTTAGATACTCATAGAAAATTTATAAAAATTGAAATACATATAAACAAGTCTCAAAATGTTATACTGCCATATTTTTTGAAACATCTATAATAAGGTATACATTAACAACTTGACAAGTGTGTACAACTATGGATACAATGTACCTGAGACGTCTAGTAGACTTTGCACTACCCCACAAGCACAGAAGCCATATGTGACACTCAGGCAGTTGATTGTTGATCCATTAATATCCTTAAATAGATAAAAATAATTAACATTAAAATATCATATCAATACAATAAGTATCAACAAACATGATGTATATTAAGATAAGGAGTACCCACCTACATATGAATAAACATACATAGTTACATAGTTAAATTGGGTTGAAAAAAGACCGAGTCCATCAAGTTCAACCCCTCCAAATTAAAAACCCAGCATACATACACACACATACAGTATCTCCACTCTTTCAAACACAAACATGGCTGGAGTGTAATCCCTATTTAGACCTCGGAGCCAAAATGTATCTAATTTGTATCTATGAAGATTCTCATTCATCCAGGTCATGGTATATATATATATAAAATTATATTAGTGGATGATGGAATGAGTTTCCTTTAATAACCGAATTGCATTGAGTACAATGTAAACAAGGGAAAGTGCCATATTTTGGAGTTTGAAGGAAACGTTGGGGTTTACTTTGACTGCCCCCCAGATCGGCTTTCACCAATTGGTAACGTAGATTTTTACTTCTTCTATATGCCATCATGGGGGGTGTCTGAAAAGAGGGTATATCAGGTGCACAAGATTGTAAAATATGCCAATGTCTGCGTATGATATAGTCGACTGGCAGTTGTAAATTTGCTTACAAAAACAAGTTTGTCATTATTGGACCTTTTTACAGTTTTGTTATGTAATAATTGGTCTCTATCCATCTCTCTGACTGTGGTTATATCTTTTTGCAAAGACCCAACTGGGTAGCCTCTTGCTATAAAGCGAAGGGACATCTCAACAAGCCGTGTATCCCAATCTTCCTGTTCACTTACAATGCGTTTAACCCTAGTGAGTTGTGTAGAGGGTAAAGATTTCTTGAGTGCAGGTGGATGAAAACTGCTATAATGTAAAAGGCTATTCCTGTCCGTGTCTTTTCGATAAATGTTTGTCTTAATTTTAGCGCCAGATCTGATTAATTGAGCATCCAAAAAATTCAATGTATTTGAATCAAAATTGTGTGTGAACTTGAGATTAATGTCAATGTTGTTGATGAACGTAAAAAAACTCAAGTAAAGTATTACTGGTGCCTTTCCATATAATCAATATATCATCTATGTAGCGTAAATACAGTAGACAATGATTTACATATAATGGATTAGAGTAAATAAATGTGTTCTCCAAGTATGCCATATATAGGTTGGCATAGGTGGGGGCCACATTACTTCCCATGGCCGTGCCACGTAGTTGTAAATAAAATTGATCCTGAAACAAGAAATAGTTTTGGTGTAACACTAGTTCTAATAAATCCAAGAGGAACAATTGTTGTGACTCTGTGTATTCAGTGGACTTCAAATGACATTTAACTGCTTCAAGACCTGCCGTATGTGAAATCGAGGTATATAGGCTTGTAACATCAAAACTCACAAGTAGTATGTCATCCTCAGGTAATGTAATATTCTTTAGTATGCTAAGCAAATGCATGGTGTCTTTTACATATGAATGGGTTTCACTTACTACCGGCTGCAAGATTTTATCAAGGACGACCTCTAGAGGGCTCAGCACTGAATCAGTGCCGGCTACTATCGGTCTACCTGGTGGTTCACGGTGGTTCTTATGTATCTTTGGTAATATGTAAAATACTGGTGTTATAGGATTCTCTTTTATCAAAATTTTTTTTACATCATCATCGATAAGTCCTTCATCATGTGCTTTAAAGACCCGATCCATAATGCATTGCTGTATTGAAGTAAGAGGGTTGCTACTGAGTGGTCTATACACATCAGTTTGTGTTAATTGTCTCATGATCTCACTTACATACTGTAGTAATCCTTATTCAAAACCACAAGTGCACCACCTTTATTTGATTATAATCCTATTGTTGGACATCAATTCGTTAAGGCACACAGACAAAGAACAAAATATGGGAGGTCCCATAGTATAAACATGGAGGAGAGAGACGGCACAAGGGCAAGTGAATGAAAGGGAGACAGAAGTTGGCAGGTAGATATGAACCGCTGGGTCACAGAGGTGAGAACAGAAACAGGCAGGAAATGTATATCAATGGATTCACGTGTGACACTTTTGTGTCCCTGTTAAAGGGGTTGTTCACTTTGGAGTTAACTTATTGTATGATGTACAGTGAAAATCTGAGACAATTTGCAATTGATTTTCATTTCATTTAATTGTTTGCTTTTTTGAGTTATTTGCTTCTTACTCAGCAGCTATCCAGTTTGAATTCTGGTTGCTAGGGCCCAAATTACCCTAACAACCATGCACTGATTTTAATAAGATACTGGAATATGAATAGGAGAGGCCCAAAGAGAAAGATGAGTAATAACAAGTAGAAATAACAAAACATTTGTAGTTTTACAGAGCATTTGTTTTAAGATTTTGTCAGTTACCCCCATTTGAAAGCTGGAAAGAGTTAGAAGAAAAAGGCAAATAATTAAAAAACTATGAAAAATAAATAATGAAGACCAACTGAAAAGTTTCTTAGGATTGGTCATTCTATAGCATTCTAAAAGCAATAATCACCTAAAAGGAAAAGTTGTTTAGGATTGGCCATTCTATAGCATTCTAAAAGCAATAATCACCTAAATATCTGGTTATAATGATGCTGGGAGTTGCAGTTAAACATCATTTTACAAAAGGTGTACATTATTCTCTATATATACAGTAATGCAATCATGTAATAATCCAAAGCAACCAATCAGCAGACAGCATTTTCATCTCTCTTTAAGACAAACATCTGATTGGTTGCTTTGGGTTCCACTGCCAGGAACTGGAGCTGTTATTATATTGCCCAATATGACATGTCTATTCTGTGCATTTAAACTGTAAGCTCTAGTGTGTAGGTGCTGTGGCTTCAGTTTCAGAGTGGAGTAATGTGGCCAGATGTTGGAGTTACAGAGAATAGTGAAAAAGACCCAGGGTCGCCATTGGGGGAGGTACAAGGGGGTAATGCAGTTAGGGGAACTATGGCAGACATGGACCTGAAGATGGAAAGGTTTGATATATGGATCTTTAAAGGGGTGAGACTTGCAGTAGAGGAGTGCCTGGCTCAGAGCAGGGAGTGGGCCAGGGTTGGACAGTGGGGTCCTCTGAGTTTTTTTCCAGTGTCATGGCAGCCCAATCCAACCCTGGGCAAGGCTACTTGCTAATGTCTTGCAAAGAACCTTTTAATATAGATGGAAAGAAAAAGGATGGAGAGAGAAACAGTGTGAGCTGTATAGTGAGGTTTTAACAAACAGTCTTATATATCTATTTATAACTAATGCCTCTTCCTTAAAGCTGCAGAAATAGAAAATGTGTTTTTTCCTGAAACTTTGGTTATGAGCCTAGTTATTATGCATGTAGTGGATTTTTTTCCCACTGTATTGCTGGTGTGCCTGGGAGTTTTAACATGCATATTCACATTCAGCCCTGATGGTCTATTTGTAGTAATATATACTGCACTAAATTGCTTGTTTACTTAGTTTACTATGATTATAGGTCGTATTTTGTTTTTTATTACTGGACTGTAGTGTCGGACTGGCCCACTTGATACCAGGAAAACTCCAAGTGGGCCCAGGTGTCAGTGGGCCCTCCTGCTTCTAAACATTTGGCCTGTTTCATGGCCATTCCCTATTTCTATGAGGACAAAGAGGCTAAATAGATGGAATAATAGGTTATAGTTTATAAAGAGACTGGGAGAATAGAGCGTGGAGAGGAAGAATAATAGCACCGAGAGTGGGCCCCTGATCTATGGTTTTTAGGTGGGCCCCTGATGTCCCAGTACAACACTGCTGGACTGTGAAGGAGTTGCACACAACAGTTACTATACTATATTACTGGTGTGTCTGAATGTTATACCTACTCAGGTTCCCAGGCAGCTATCACATGGGTGCAGAGTGTATTGTAGGGGGCCCAATCATATTTGGGAAGCATTAACCAATATTTACTATTCTACTATTCTGGATGACAAGCTGATATGTTACGCACTCAAAAAAATGGGTTCTTTGAGGTTCCACAAGAAAAAAGACACACACCCATCAAGTTCAACTTTTTAACTCTATTTTAACCTGCCTAACTACTAGTTGATCCAGAGGAACACAAAGAAAACCACCTGAAGCCTCTCCAATTTGCCTCAGAGGGGGGAAAAATTCTTTACTGACTCCAAAATGGCAATCAGACTAGTGAGCTAGCTTTCAGTAACACTCAGTAATTATGTTCTAGCACACATTCTTATAAGTAGATTTAACCAAGGTGTAGGCACCAACACTGCACCCAATCAATATTTTTTTCACGTGGCCACACATTCATCAATACTTCATAAAATTCAGTGTATTTCCAAATATACTGTATGATCTCTAAATGTGTGTGTGGGGGGAGGACTCTGCTGAGTGATTCTAAAGGTTGGAGTGACAATTCAAATAAAATTTTAATTTTTAAAATTCAAATTTCGAAGAAATTTTGGGCTACTTCGACTATCGAATAGCCCAAAATTCGATTTAAATTGAAAAATTTCAAAAATTCTAATTTACAAGTATTTGCCCTTTAAAAAAACTTCGACTATTTGCCAGCTTAAAGCTGCCGAATTGCCATTTTAGCCTATGGGTGACCTCATAGAACCTGTCCTGAAAAATGTTCCAAGAATCAAAATAGGTCCATTTTCGATCGAAAAAGCTTCTAAAATTCGGGCCCTTAGTAAATCTGCCCCATAGAGTCTCTAGAACAGGGATGACCAAAAGGTATATCGGGATCTACCAGTAGACCTTAGCTGGTGATCAGTAGATCTCCAGAACACACTGTGATCAATGGCTTATCTAAATCACCCTCCTGTTTTATTCAGATATTTTTTATGTTAAGATTAAGTAAGAAACAACTGTTTCTTAAATCTAGCATAATACATTTTCTCATAAATCAATACTTAGGTAATATGTTTCATGCAACAGAATTCTAACAGTGCTTTTATGGATGTAGATCATAATGGAACACCATCACTAAAAGTAGACCGCACATTAGTTAAGTATGGGCACTGCTGCTCTAGAACCCTGCTTTCTTGAAGGGATCATATGCATACACATTGTTCCCTTTTTCGTATTTCAGCTGCTGCTAATCTTTTCTATTGTACAAGATTTAAAAATGGGACATTTTAAGTCATATCCCTACCTGCTCAGGATTGATTGAGTTGCACCCTATGCCTATTCAGCTCTGCAATTACACACTTTCATTTGAAAGTAAACCAGTTGGGAGATGTGCACTGCTGCCCCATACAACTATAATAACATTGATGTTTGTATAGTTAGACATTTACAATCTTTGACAAATTACTCGAATAATAAAACATTCTAAAACTCTTCAGTGGCTTTGCTGGCTCCTTTATTTAAATTTGCTTCTCAGACCATTCCCTGCCAGTGCTATGATGGCCTCTTACAGACACATACTGTATTCCCACAGGAAGAGGGCACCTCATGAAGTCATATTATTTTAAATAAAATGGTGCTTGTCTTAAGAGCAGTGTTTTAAAATCTAAATCTTGTAAAGAGGACATTTAATTAACTATAATGGGGCAGATTTATTTATTCTACCATAATTTCAGCAGCATAACAAGATATTACCGGGTCCCATAGCAATTTCTTTTTCATATTGATCAAAATTGTATAAGAATTAGGGCCTCATAGGGTCCTTATACCTCCTGGGTGCTCCTGAAGCCACAGGGTCTGCTTCCTCTGTAGTTACACCCCTGTGTAGGACCACTCTAAGATGTACTACATATAGTGACACAGTACTGGTAGCCCATTAGCATTTTGTATAAAGTGTGAACAGGTGAATAATGTAGGCAGTTTCAGTCTGGGTCTCAGGTGTGAACAGTACAGGGGATTAGTCTGAATTTGAGGTTTAAACAATGCAGGGGCTAGTTAACCTCTGTAGTGATACCATTTAAAGCTTACACATGGTAAGCAAGCACAGCAGGTAGAGGCCCACAGCAGGTAGGGGGCCAAAGAAGGGCTGTCAGTTGGGCAGCCCTAATGTAAATGATCAGCTGAGGCCCCAACACTTCACAACTGTTTCAGCAGTTAATTCATGTATCTGAACTCACAAGAAATCAATAAAGGAGTCCTATTTTGTAGGCAATAATGATCACTATATGGTGCAGGTTTTACATTGGGCTGAAAAGTAATATCCTATAGATTTGCTATCATCCCTGTTTCAAATGAAAGGTCCACCTAGCTGATGATTGGTTCTGTTCCTACAGTGCAGTGTGCTGAGTGCCCCCGGCTCTCCTGTCCAGCCTAGGAAAGACGGCAGCAGGGGGTGGAATAGACATCAGGAACTAGTAGGGTTTTTGCATAAATATTCAATTATGTAACCATACCACAACTTTTTAAAGCACATATCTTCTATATGTAAAAGAGTACAATGAACTGACACATTTTTGTTTTTAACACAATAAGTCTCCTTTAATATTATCCCCATGATGTAACCAGGGCCACACTGAGAAACTGAATAATGCCCTAAATAAGAAAAGAGAACACTGTCCACATAATGGGGGCATAAAACGCTTGGAATGTGGGGAATGTAATAAAAGTCGGTAACGGAAAAACTATTCGCAATGCGAAAAGTTATGCCTCTGTGCAAACAATTTTAGCTTTGTGCAAATTTAATATAGCTTTTGTGAACCCGGAACCTGTTTAGCGACTACTTCCGACAGTGGAAGAGAGTTTGCGAATTTTACAACTTGGGCCAATGCGCAATCAATGTAATAAAACGTCTTACTGAAAAAGTTTTTATGTTTGCTCCAAAAGATTATGACACCTTCAAGTACATCTTAAGAGTGCGCAATAAAAGCCCGCAATTAAAATTCACAATGCGCAATTAAAATTATCAATGCACAATTAAAATTCACAATGCAATAACAGTTTAAGGAACAATATTACATTGCGAGGTGTGGATTTTTTAATTTTATTTATGCGTATTCTTTTGCTCTTTGCAAATTAAATTAAATTCCCCCCCCCAAAATCCCCTATTACGTGGCACTGACCCAAGCCCTTAAATACTACTGCTGGCAAAACACATAAAACATTGTATAAATATGACAAATACTACTCAGAAAAGCATCACAGGCTGACATTTTAATTGCCCCAGTCCACCAACTGTCACCAAAGTGCCCTTTTTTCCATGACATCTCTTCCCAGTCTGGTGAAGGGTTAAAGGGTCTTACTGTGACACACAAGGGCACATTTACTATTATTCCCCAAAATTAGTTCTACCAAATTTGAGATCGAAGACTTCGATGGTACGAATCCTATTCGATCAGGACTTAGCCTCAGAAGCCTATGGGAGTGCTCCCATAGGCTACTATTGCAATTCGCTAGGTCCAATCTGCCGAAGTAGGCAATCGAATAAACGTAAAAAATTAAATCCTTCGCTGATCAAATGATTGAATATTCATTCATTCAAATCTATTCGAATGCATTCGATCGTTCGACCATTCGCTATTCGATGATCGAATATGCCAAAAATTGCATATTCGACCAAAAGAATAAATCCTACGTTCGAAATTTGATCGAATTCAATCGAACTTCGATCTATTCACGTGAATTTAGTACATGGGCCCCACAGTGCTGTCATTAGGCAAACATTGCTTAGGAAAATGTAATTTAACATTCTTCCATAGGTTTAGCCTCAGTTGTCTTATGTGTGATGCCCCAAAAGACCAGGCTGAAGCATCACATGGCTCTATAGCATATAGTTACTATAGTGATTAAGGTCTTTAGTCTTTGTGTATATATCTTGTGAAAGTAGGTAGTACATAGTGGCTAATACAGAGTAGGAAATACTAGATGATACCAATTTATGCTTGCTGTAAACGGCAACTATGTAATGACTGGTTGTCCTAGGATCTGTTCTATTTAAATGGCAGTGACACCATGTGGCAATCATGGAACTGACAGCTCACAGCATTCTGAACTAAATAATAAATGAATGCACAGTACAACACAACACACGCAAAGCTGTATGGTGGAAATAATTTAACCCACAATCTATGGCAGTTACTATGTAGTGTGCCATTTATATACCCCTTGTATTGTGGGGAGTGTGTGATTTCCTGTCTATAGTATTTTCCTGGGTTCAGAATGGGGTGTCTCATAGTATAGAGTCTCCTTTTTATCTCCACACTATGGAATGTGCCCAAGAATCCTGTCCAAATGGTGTTCCAGTAATCAAAGCTTAGATAGTTTTTATGGGGTTGGGTGGCTTTTTAGCAAGTGAGGGAATACAGGATTATGGAATATAGCTCATAGTACAAGTAAATACAGGGACTGATCCAATCTTGGAGTCAGGAAGGAATTTCCCCCCCCTGAGGCAAATTGGAGAGGCTTCAAATGTTTTTAGTTTTTTTTGCCTTCCTCTGGATCAACTAGCAGTTAGGTAGGTTATATACAGACTTAAGGGTAGTGACACATGGGCAGATTTAGTCGCCTGACGACTAATTGCCTCTTCTTCTGGGCGACAATCTCCCCGATCTGCTTGAATGGAAAGTCACTAGCGGTATGGCTCTTGCGGCGCTTCGTCTTCAGAAGTTGCCCGAAGTTTCCTTGTGAGTCAACTTTAAAAAATGTAGTGCTGTGTGTGCCATAATGTTAGCGACTTTTAATTCAAGCAGACAGGAAGGCACATTGGGGAGATTGTAACCCAGAAGAAAAGTACTGTGATATGAGGGAGTGTAATGTGTTATGTATGTCACGGTCGGCACCCAACACCAGAACAAACACCAAGCACCCTGGTCTCAGCTCGTGCTTCACCAGTAGTGTGGGTCTCAGGGGGAGCCCTCGGCTTACTTGGATGCCACCTGGACTTAAACAAGAGGTGCAAGATAAAGGTTCTGGATAGGCAAAGGGGCAGGACTGTATATAGAGTCAATAAGGCCAAAGGTCACTGTACAGGCAGGAGTAGGCAGATTCGTAGTCAGACAGGCTGGATTGAGGCAGGCAGATAGCTAGGATCGTCAGGCAGGCAAAGGGTCAAACCGGGTGATCAATCAGATGGGGTGAGGCAGAATCCGAGTCAAATAACAGGCAGGAGTCAAAACCAGAACATCAATCAGGAGGGTTAAG
The DNA here is from genome assembly GCA_024363595.1 of Xenopus borealis. Taxonomy (NCBI): domain Eukaryota; kingdom Metazoa; phylum Chordata; class Amphibia; order Anura; family Pipidae; genus Xenopus; species Xenopus borealis. The sequence goes on along the minus strand of JAMBMQ010000020.1, from coordinate 252,923 downwards.
CAGATTCAAAGTCGGTTTCAGGCAAAGGTCAGGTTTCAGAGGTCAGAGTAGTCAAAAGCCAGGCAGGGTCAAACACAGGGAATCAGGATCAATAACAGGGTCAGGAACAAATTGGAAACAAGCTCAGAGCACCAGGTATAAGAACCTATCACAGGCAATGTTATAGTAAAAAGTGTCCCTTTAAATACCATTTAAAATTTGCCGCTATTGCGAGCTGCATGCGCAATAAAAACCGGTAGTGCGCGCCGCGCGCACACTAAGCAAATGCTGGCAATAGGAGAGGAGCAGCGCAAATTTACTCCCTGATGGTAGATGGAAAAGCCAGATCCCTGTGCCATTTCCAAGGGATTGGAACCCTTTGCCTGCCTGAATGTTGCTGCTTCATCACCTTCGGGTTCCTGCTGGGAGGTGCATGTCTCCTTCTCTGCTGTTCTTCTGCTCCTCGGTAATGTCTCAGCCCCATGGCTCGCTAGAAGCTAGATGGAGGGCAGAGATAGTGGCATAGTTACAGACAGAAATCTGGTCTTTTGCCAAACTTACAGAAAACTCCCCTTCACTAGTTGTGAGACTTATAGGTGTTTCATTCCCAGCTAATTGTGGCAGTGACTTTGGAAATGCTGCTGGAAGCAGTCCATGTAAGAAGCTCTGCCTGGATCAAATCTGAGCAAAATCTTTCAAATGCACTCTTCTATAAGGTGGTCCTGGTATCCAGTGTGATTCACATTGATGGGTTTGTCTGAAGGGTGGAATTTGACAGCTACTTTAAAAGCCATCACGGAGGATGCATAAGTGCAAAACTCCTGATGGTCTCTATGCCAATGATCTAAGGTATTCGAGGGCTCATTTTGAAGTGCTGGGTCCCAAGCTAAAGAATGGCATGTTCCAAGTATTTGCCATGTAATGGAGT
>JAMBMQ010000020.1:214407-226930 GCA_024363595.1 Xenopus borealis | reverse complement strand
GGCAGCATCCTGCATGGAACCTATAGTTCTGCACAATTTAGTATCATCTGCAAAAAATAGCATTGTGTTTTTTTTATTGCAACCCTTGTGGGGAAGATAAGAAAACCAAAAGGATTTATGTAATTCACTCGGCTCATACGCAACACACAACAGCTGTGAATCAATTAACACCCAAAGAGCGTCATTCCCCCTCTTCCTCAGGGATTTCTGGTCATATTGGGTAAATGATGTTCTCTCTCTGTCTTTCTATGTACCTGCGTCATCTCGCTCCCTCTCTGCTGACAGAGAGAGAGGATGCTGTTGCTGGCCTGTTACATGTCAGCTATTTAAGGAAATTACTAATAACCATACAAGTTATATTAGATTTACCATGACCTGGATGAATGAAAATCTTCAAAGTCAACATTTCAAGTGTTTATGGACTGATCACAGTCTGGATCATTAAACCTTGATAACAATGGAAATGAATAAGCCTGAATAAATGTAAAACGCCTGCATTTAGTGAACCACACAATGATATCTTTTCCTCTACTGTGCCCTATAATTCTTCTGTTAAGACATTGGATGAGCCATTACTTTATTTCACTAAACTAAACCCCAGCTGGCGAGGGTTATTAAATAGTAACCATCAAATTGTACGCAAGAAATTTTTAATAACACAACCAGTTACAATTCACAATAGTATGTATCTCTTGGGTTTAAAGTGGACCCGTCACCCCAAAAAAATATTCAAAATCATATTTTATCATATTAGTCAAGCAAAATGTACATTAATTACAGTATATACATTTTTTTATCTTGTTTTCTTCAGTCTAGGGATTCATAATTATAGCAAGCAGGCAGGAGCCATTTTGTGGCCACTGTTATTAAGACAAGCCTTGCATCACCTCAGAATCTTGTTTGTGCACCAGAATGGGGGACCCGATGTCTATCCCCATGTCCTGGCTACACAATTAAATGGTTAAGAGAACTGGGGGAATGTGTGGGGAGCAGTGACATCTAGGAAGTGCTGAATGGAAAGTGAAAGTAATTATCTGCCCCGCCTCTAGCCTAAGGCATAGAGGAGGGGCAGACAATATTTGATTGACAGCTGAGATGTCTAAATGAGCTTAAAACAGCTATGAATGCTTTAATAAAAATTTGAAATTGGATTTCATGTTTAATTTGAAAAGGACTTTTATTATACAGATTTTTGTGTCTGGGTGACGGGTCCACTTTAAAAGATGGACATTATCTCCCATAAGATAACTTGGAACACCTGTAACCACTCTCTTAAGGTTCGTTAATTCTGTCTATTAAAGGGTATATTTGTGGTGCCACATTACAGTATTTATAAAAGGTATATACACTGTAAAAGGAGAAACACAAAGCTTATGGAAGTAGAAATGAAGAGAAAAATAAAAATTTTGCAGATACTTTTCGGCTATGTCTATAAAAAGGAAAATGTGATTAAAGCAATATATTGAGGTTCCTCATTTAAACTGAAAAGGCTCAGAATAGAACATACTTGTGCGACAGGTGACGAGGCAGCTCTCCAAATGTAATATCCTACGTAGCCACGGATAAGACAATCCAAAGGACAGCAGTAAGCGATTCAGTTGAGTTGTGACTTTAATCATTACTATTTGCCGTGACCCCAGATGTTCTCTTGCAATATAAATAGAACAGAGATCAGAAGGATGTTGCTCTTTAAATCATTTGTTTTTACATGGGGTCAGTGACTCCTCCAATTGAAAGCCAGAAAGAGTCAGAAAAAGGTGCTTAGAATTCTATAAAATGATAAACGTTAACTTAAAAGTGAACCACCCCTTTAAAACATGTTATCCTTGCTGAAAAAAAACTCTGGTATCCTTAATCATATCTATCTGATTCATAGCCCACTAGATGCCAGTTCCCTCAAGTCTGTGGGAAACATTTTACACATAGAGATATCACAGCAACCAATGTGGCAGCTTCCAAAAAGGCACATTCAGAGTCCATAAAATGCACCCTGAGTTGTTTTCCATGAGTTAATAAATGAGCCTCACTGACATGTTCTGTGACCATGTAATGGTAAAATGCTGCAGTAATACAGGCCAGAGAACAACGAGCATCTCACATTTTATAATATTAAAGAAATCCCCTGTACCGCAAATGATAAAGATACTAGGGGGCTGATTTACTAAGAGTCAAATAGGGTTGAAGATTCGAATTTCGAAGTAATTTTGGGCTACTTCAACTTTGGAATTTCAGCAATTTGGTTTCTAGGGTCCATAATTACACTAGCAACCATTCATTTATTTATGTAAATAGGACACTTGAATATGAATAGGATAGGGCCTGAACAGAAAGATTAGTAATAAAAAGTAGACGCTCCAATAAGTGTGTAGACTTACAGAGTATTTGTTTTTAGGTGGGTACAGTGACTCTGGAAAGAGTCAGAAGAAGAAGAAGGCAAATAATTGAAAAACTATAAAAAAAAAAAAGACTAGAAGTCCCTAATTAAAAATGACAGTAGCCGTTTGCAAATGAATATACCATAGGAAGCAGAATTCTCTCTCCCACGTATGTCAGTAGGACTATATATATATATATATATTCCCATCCATCACAAATAGGGTTGCCACCTTTTCTTTAAAAAAATACCGGCCTTCCTATATATTCAACTTTTTTTTCCTATTAATAACATTGGGATCAGCCCTCAAAAATACCGGTCAGGCCGGTAAAAAAAAGGCCAGATGGCAACCCTAATCACAGATGAGACACTACAGAGCCAATGAAAATACAGCATCTAATAATATATGGAACATTGGAAACCTGTTTGTAGAACTAATGAAACATCACTTACTATTGTGCAGATCAGAAATATGCTGAAATTATCTGTTCTCGCTTCCCACATTCAATTTTCATAGTCAGCGGAGGGTCAAAGATAAGATAAGGGTGGGTTTTCTCTGCCCCACTAATTTGTTCAAGGAAGTCAAATACTAGTGGACTGGAATAGAAAAGTACTGGTACCAGCACAATATTATACAATGTGATAGAGGAAAATAAAATAAAATATCACATTATTTACTGGAGCAGATACCAAGATGCAACACTGCCCACGCTGTCCCCTAGTTGAAATTGGAATGAAAGGGCCACATATTGCGCCAAAAATGTTCCCCCATGAGAGCTGACCCAACTGGTTCTCCAGTTGGGGGAAACAATATTATGGTCTGCTGGGGTGAACCACCATTCTGAGGCACATTCACCCACATGTGCAGCACCCTGGAGCCAGGAAACTCATTGTATATGAGCCTACATAAGGATTTGGCTCTCTCAGGCAACAGATAGGACATGTAGGTTTTAAATGATATCTTATTAGTTGCATTGCTCTCTGGCATTTACCAATCTACCTGTGTGCTAGGCTCAGTGACATGTGGTAGCACAACCCAAAGCCAATTAAGAACAAATGGCAGAAATGAAATCCATCTCCACACACTCACCCTCAAATTCCCCTTTAACCCAAGCTTCATCTATATATTACAAATATATATATACGTACATTTACTATATACTGTATATACATTCCAACTTGTATATATACTTGTAATTCAGTCATATACCCTGGTGCTCCCAGAAGTTCCAGAATACAGGTAAGTGAATGCTGGTGCACACAGGGAATTATTCTCCAAAAATTCTGTGTGCAACAGCATTCCCTTACCTATATATATATATACATACAGGTGTGAGACCTGTCGTCAAACATCATCCTCAGAACCTTGAGGATCTTTCCGTAATGTGGATCCTCATACCTGAAGTCTTTTTAGCAAAATAAATCCAATAGGTTGGTTTTGCTTCCAATAAGATTAATTATATCTTAGTTTTTCTCACATATAAGGTACAGATATAGGACCTGTTATCCAGAATGCTCAAGACCTGGGGTTTTCTGAATAACAAATCTTTCTGTGATCTGGATCTCCATACCTTAAGTCTTCTAGAAACCATGTAAACATTAAATAATCCAATAGGCTGTTTTCCTTCTAATACAGATTAATGATATCTTAGTTTGGATAATGTGATACAAATACAAGGTACTGTTTTATTATTACAGAGGAAAAGAATATAATTGATCAAAATTTGGATAAAATAAAGTCTAAGCGAAACTACCTTTGCATAATTCAGAGCTTTGTATACGGGGTGAATAAAAGACAAACAGAGATTTGCACTTTTACATTTTTATTATGCACTTTACAGTCAATAGAGTATTCCATAAAGGTAGAGGGCATTCTGGGAAATAAGGCGCCACTATTCAACATATGACAGATCTGCTGTGTTTTGACGGTTTTCATAGACGTAAAACTAGGCTTTCAAGTAAGCACTTAATGTAAGTTCCGGTGCTCCAGTTATCTCTTGCCCACCTCAGGGATAGCGAACGAATATGTGCCTAGGCTTTGGTCTTCTACAGGAGCAGGGCCAGGAAACAAGCTGAAAGTTCAACACACCATAAAGCACAAAGACATAGTTATGCTTCTATTAATAAGCTACAGCCAATTAGCGCTGGTGTATGGTTCTAGGATGAGTTGGAGAGTAATGAAACTAAGCTGAGCTGGATTGTAACCAGAGTCAGCGCAATGTATTGTTTAGGGCAACATACAGCAGGCAAATCTACCTACTGGCAGCTCATGGGAAAGGCAGACATTTTTCTTTTCCTATAGTGCTGGGGCACCAGCAAGGACATTTTAATTCAAGCTTGCATTGAAGGTCCAATTTTTGGTCAGGGATGCCCTTAACTCATAATAATGTATAGGAAAGGATTGGTATATCAATCACTCTTCCATTCTGAACCTCAAACTTGGAGCTGGGCATTCAGGTCTATCTAGGAGAGCAAAGAGGCATTCTCCCCAACTGTCACCATCCTGGCTTAGCTGCCATTGCCACTACTACAGGCCCTACTGCTTGGGATCAACTACAGTATGATCTTATTAATTAAGGTATTTTCCACCAAGTGTTGCCAATACATCACAGTGTTGTTTTTCCATTTCTCCAGCAATCTCATTTTAAAGCCTTGGGGGTGGGAAGGTCTACAGTGTGCACCTATGGCTGACTGATCTATGTGGCTTATTAAAATATTCAATGTCTTCCATTCTCTTTGTCCAATCCGGTTTATATCTTCAGTTTTCCTTCTGTTACATGAGGAAATCAATTAAATATGAAGGAATTTATGTGAAATGCCTATGACATTGTCTATGACACCAAGCCATCCTGTACCCCACCTGTCTATGGGAGACTTGACAAGTACAAAATGCTTCTTCCTCCCTGTATTTCTAAGAATATATTATTTTTTTCACACTGAAATAGTTGTAGGTTTCCTGAAATTGGGAATCTGGATCTGTTCAAAGGATTGATGAAAAGGGATGATGTGGGTTCCAGTACACAGAGAGCAGACATTCACTGTTCACAATACAACTTCAAATAGTTGATACTCCACCAATAAATATTGCTTCAATTAACTGTACATTCACATTGATAATAAGTTCATAAGACCTAGGTCCACAGCTGACAAGTTACATCTTCACAAAACCATATATTACACATAGAATAGGTAAACATTATCCTTGTTCTTTCTTTTATATTACATGCAGCAAAATGTGCAGTCCATTCCAACTCCTCCACAAAACCATTCAGATGTTGCCATCGTTGGTTAGACTTTACTTTAATACTGAAGTCCAGTCCTAATCAGGGGCCACGAGGTTCCTGAAAAAAAGGCCTAGACCTCTGATTTCATTTGATACTTTGAGGGTTTACAAGGTCTGGGCTTACTGAGATTAGTAATAGCTATGGAAACCAGAGGCTTAGCAGCTAAGTTTATCGTATCATGTTTAGTATTCATCATGTGCTGAAGGAGTTAAACATAAGTGTATGCTTGACCAGAATGCTCAGGTAAACATAGGCCATCATTTTGCATCCAGGCCTCAGCTAGCACAGACATGAAATGACTGAATCTTATAAAGAACTCTGGGCTTGTATTGAAATGAATGGGTCCACATGACATATTTTGTTCCGCTAATACAGTCTTTGGTGGGTGTCTGGAGTTCTGCCGAATATAATGTTTTGAGGCCGACTCACACAGGACAATCCAGTTATAACCAGGTACTATGCACAGGATGCACTTTCCTTTGTATGTCCTTTTGCTGATCTAGTGATCAGGGACAAGTAAGCATCCACATTACATGGGGGTGGTTATATCCTTAATGCCCTGTAGAATTCTCTTCATATGACCAACTTTGGCTATCCCCAGGTCCTAAAAGAGAAGTCAGGAACAATAAATATTACATACATTTTTAAAACAAAAATTTTGATAGATGGAGCAACTGTACTGATAAATGACAGGACACATTCTACACAGGCAAGTGTACATAACGGATATATTCATACTGCAGGTATTCATTGGCAGTGGGAGTTCGTCAGTTGCTATATGAAGTCAAGCTGCATCATCATGGTGCAATTATTTGACCAAATGGGTTTTTACTTGAGTTGGACCCAAAAGGTAAGTACAAAGGAAGGTGGCAGTTGGTATGTGGTTGCTGTATGTAAGAGGTGCAAAGCCTTCTGCTCCCTACATCTGAGTCATTGTCCTAAAAGAGACTGCTCTTCAATCAACCTAATCTGAGGCATACTGCAAAAAAAATGCTACAGCTTTAGTTACCTATACCAACAAATCAGTGGGTTGCATTCACTGACCATCTCTTTGTAAACCTAATCTAATTTTCTGCTATGGTTTACTAGACCTCACATGTTAAAATTTTAAAAGTTTGCACTGTACCCAGCTTACTGTAGCTCATATCTGTTGCCAGACAAATTCAAGCTATGGTTATTAAAAAGCTAATTCTTTGCATCTTGGGGGTGTAGGTCATGTTATAAATAAATAGTGGTCTACTAGCTGTCTGCTAGACAACCAATGAAAGGTCAATGCATGATACAGCTAATAATAAATTCCACTCAGACACAGAAGCATAGTAAGACAGATCTCTGACATAATGACAGGAAGGTAATGTCTCTGAAATGATGAAATGGAATGGAGACAGGCTTCATGGTAATGGCTGGGGTTAGAGAATGTTATTTTAACAATCTCGGGGTACCTTCAGATCTCTCCTTTCCAGTAACACCAGCTCTGAGCCTTGGATATCATGGCGGATAAATATCTCCTTGTACTCCCCTAAACCCAAAACGTCCAGCCACGCAGCCACCTCCTCTGTGCCCCATTTATCCACTAACAGGGGGGAGAGAAAAGAGAGGGCAATAAGAAAGAAGAGAGATCCAGCTCTGATCATATTTTCAATAACTTACAATTAAAAAAAAAATCTGCTCACATCCCAAACTCTCAGTAAAGCATACACAGGGAGGGATACCAATAATATTTTTTATTATTCGTATGTTGCTGCATTCTGGCACCAATGTATTTGGATATTAGAAAATGTTCATGGAGCAGAAAGACATCTACTTTCCTTTTAAACATAGTTATCTGATTGTGGGTGTGCAGAACATTTGGAAGCAAACTGAACAGTCTAACTGCAGAGTTGCTTAGAAATTTGGCACCAACACATTCTGCTGCATGGTCTCAGGGAAGCCATTAAGGAGCTGGATGGGAGGGGCACAGCTTGCACAATAGTTGGATGCCCAGTTACTGCTGCTGTAATGATGGCCAATATTCAGTTCTTCAGTGCAATATTCAGTACTTGTCACAAAGGCCCTGTATGTATTTGCTGCTTGTACAGTGCTCCAGAGAGAAATGTAAGTTTGAAATATGCCTGAAACTTTCCACATACCTGTTAAAGAGCTGTTTGATTTCTGCTTCTGACACTTCTCCTTTTCCTTCTTTGGTTTTGGAATTATTCGTAATTTAAAGCTCCCCTTGTTGCCTCCTACAGTGCTCTCCTAATTGTAGAGAAAAACACTGCTTAATATTTAACGTTTAAAAAATTCATAGGCTTTGCTGCCTTAGTTTAAAGGGCATTTAAAGCTCCACCAGCGCAGGCTTGGGTTGCCGCAGTCTCTTGCTGATCCCAGCCCCCAAAGTCCTTGTCCTGCAAATGAGGCTGATAGGCACATAATCATACCCAGTGACCAAGGATACAATAACTAGTCTCCTCCTTGTTCTATCAAGCTTCCTACATCATCTACCCAACCCGTTCCCCTTACTGTGAAGCTTGGCACATTTTGACTATGAAGATTTTCATTCATCCAGGTCATGGTATATCTGTCAGGATTGCGCCGCCCGGAGGCTTACCTTTAGCTCCGGGCGGCGCGTCCTATCCCTCCGGCATCACATCCACAATGTCGGCGCCCATAGCCGCCACATGGATAGCGGCGCCGGGTAGTGACGTCATCACGTTGCGCCTGACGTGATGACGTCATGGTGCCCGGTTTTGGCGCGCAATTTAAATATTTAAAGGCGCCCAATTATAGGACCTTAATGCTATTGTTCCTGGGTGTATTTTTGATCCTGTTTCTTGTACTTTTGACCTTGCCTGGATTTTGCATTGTTTTTGCCTGCTAATACAAACCTTTGCCTGGACTTTGACCTTGATTCCTGCCTGATCCTTGCCTGTACCACGCTATTGGAACCTTAACCCCTAAGCTTCCTCCTTGGTCCCTACTACTTCCTTAGGGCGCCTACTAGGCCAACCCTGACATTATAATTGGGCAATGGACCCCACTGAGGAAGCTTCACAAGACATCGGACGAGTGCTACGCGGTTTAGCTGATCGCATGGAGAGCTATGAAGCACAGCAGTCTAGCTTTGGCTTAGCCCTAACGGCCATATTGGACAAGTTGTCAGTCTCTCTGCCAGCCTTTTCACCCACTTCAACTCGATCTCCGGAGTCTTCTTTCCATTCCTCCGAGCCACGTATACCAGCGCCTCCTCTCTACGGTGGCGATCCTCAAGCCTGTAGAGGATTCCTGAACCAGTGTGAAATCCAGTTCATGTAACTCCCCAGTCAATCTTTTTCTGATCGTGCCAAGGTGGGTTACATTATTACCCGTTTTCCGGAAAAGCTCTTGAGTGGGCATCACCCCTGTGGGAGAAGAAGGATCCCTTAATTGATAATGCTAATGCCTTTATTTCTGAGTTATGGACTATTTTTTACGATCCTGGTCGGGTCGTGTCTGCTTCCTCTCGGCTAATGCAGATTCGCCAAGGGACTCGGATGGTGGCCGATTATGCCGTAGAATTACGTACTTTGCTTGCAGTGACAGGTTGGAACAACGAAGCCTACCATGCTGCTTTTTACAATGGCCTCTCTATCCGCCTGAAGGAAGATCTTGTCTCCCGTGAGCTACCTACTCGTTGGGAAGATCTTGTGGCTTTGGCCATTAAGGTGGACACTCGCCTTAGAGAGCACCAAGCAGATAAGGACCGTGCCAAGAATTTCCAACCTCCTTCAGTTCCTCGTTTCCAAAGATCCTCGTTTCCTAGTGTACCTCCTGCTACAGTATCTTTGTCTCCCAATCCATCTGTGACCCTTGCTGATGAACCTATGCAGTTTGGCCGCATCCGTCTCTCTGTGCAAGAGAAATTCAGAAGACGCTCAGAAGGTCTTTGCCTTTATTGTGGGGAGAATAATCACTTTGTCAAAGCCTGTCCTGTGAAGCCTAAAGAACCCTACCCTCAGAGTAAGCTTGGGACATCGCAAGTAGCTAGTGTCACCCCTGGTCACCAAGCAAAAACTCACCAATTGCTTCTCCCTCTACAGATCAAGCTTCCCCATAAGAAGATGATCTATTAATGAACCTTCAGAGAATATAAATGCTGACCACAGGTACAATAGAGCATTAGCCAATACAGCATAGTGCAATAAGCCCTTACCTCCTCAGACGGTTGGAGGATGTGTGAGATCCAGTGGATATCAGTCAGTCTCTCCAAGTTGTGTCCCACTGTATTCAGGGAACAGAGAAGCCCTTCCTCCTCTTGGGGAGAATCCCACTGCTACAGGAACAAAATATTTCATTGGAAAATATACAATGCAAAAACCGATCAAGTGAATGGCTATTAAAGGGGTTGTTCACTTTTGGGACAATAAAGCTAGTTTAAAAGCCCATGTCATAAAAATGTTTTTGTAATGTATCTTTATTACTTAAAATGATTGGTTTCAGAGATACATACCATAGAAGTTCATCATCTCTGCCAAATCTATCAGTTCTCTCTCCTATGAATCCGAGATCGTGGGACATGCTCTGTGTAAAAACGACAGGTTGCCATATAAGGAAGTTGAGGATGGAACCTGCACAGATCATGCTATCTCTCTCTCCTGCTTGATTTGCATATTGTTGATCCGATTGGCAACCTGTTCTCACAGAGTGTTGGTGAACCCAAGACACAGAAGAGAACTGAGAGAGATTTGGCAGAGATCATCCATAGCTTCTCTGGTATGTATTATTGAAAGCAAACATTTTAGGTAATAAAGATAAATGACATGGGCTTTTAAACTAGCTTTATTGTCCCAAAGGTGAACAACCCCTTTAAATTGTGCGTATACCCCAGTAACACTTGTTACTGGATCCTCAAACTACTGATCAGTATGTTATAATATAATGTACTCAATAGGGGAGCAACAAAGAGGATTAGTGAGCAGATCTTACCTGATTGCTCTCCAGGAAAGCCTTTGTCTCTGTATATAATGCCTTCACACTTATGGCAACATCCACAGCCGAATTTCTGCTCAGCAACTGGAAAGTCAGTGTTAGAAGCAATTTAGTATTAATGCCTTTATTATTGGTAATTGTTGCACTATATATTCCAAATCCATCTCTACTGTGGCCCTGAATACAGTATTTTCCCCTTTATTATTTGTAATTGTTGCACTACATTGGGTATGGGGATGTGGTGGATATGCTGGCATGCGGTGACAACAGTATAACCTTTACGCTTAAAATAAAAGCTAATATAAATTATAACACGTCAGTATTGGCTATCAATATAACTTTAAACCATTCTTTCATGCTGCTCCTTACCTCTGAATTCCATCCCTGACTTCCTATGTAAGGAATGCTCTCTCAATCTCTTCAAGAAAGAACTATAAGTCTACCTTTTGGAGCACTAGAACATTTGTTTAATCCTGCTACCTATTGGATAATGTCTTACCTTGTGCACTTTTTCCCCTCCAATTTGTGATTGTATGTTAGCCACCCACCCCCTTAGACAGTTAGCTCTATGGACAGGGACCTCATTCTCAATGTGTCTCTTATGCAACATGAAAGACACACTGTCAGAAACATGCTATACTCCAGTAATGAGGAGTTTGTGTTACTATTACTGTTTTCTCCTTACATAAAAAATTATAGGTGGCAGGTTACACTTGCTTTATTATGTTCAGTAGTCTGTAATGCTCTGTATCATGACAAATAAAGCTTCAATGCATACAGTATTAACCTAGCCATACACCAGATGATGTAAACTGCCAACTTGGTTTCTACAGATTAGGCATTTATTAATCTGTGGGGACTGTCCAAACAATAATTTCATGAAAATGGGACAGATATCTCTTGGGGAAGTTAAAGCATCCCATGAGATGAAGATAGCATTCGCCCAATGATGCGGTCCTTTTAAGGGGAATTCAACCTCCCCCCCACCCCCTCATAGGCCCCTAAGTCACTAATTACCCCTCTGTGTAGGTCCCCTCCAGCGAAGTTCACGGGGTCCATCTTCTCTTACAACAAATTCTTCCTGGATGCTTCAGCGATCGGCAGTGGATGTGCAGTAGGACGCTGGTACTACTGAGCATGCACACAAAGTTCACCTATTGAACTTCGTGAACTTTGTGTGCATGCGCAGTAGTACCAGCGTCCTACTGCGCATGCGCCGCCGACGGAGCCGGATCCTAGAAGAAACCGTTGCAAAAGACGATGCCCCGGGAAGAAGCTGTTGCAAGAGAAGATGGCCCCTGTGAACTTCGCTGCAGGGGACCTACACAGGGGTAAGTAGCGACTTAGGGGCAATAGCCCGGGGGAGGAGGGAGGGAGGCCTATGGGGGGAGGGGGTTAGTGCCGGGGGGGTTGAATTCCCCTTTAAAGGAGAATTCAACCCAAAGAGAAGAACATGGCTGCAGTGAACTCTGTTGCCCTGAATCTGAACCAAGGGGTAAGTAAAAAGTTAGGGGCATTTACCCAGGGTAGAACTAGGCTGGGAGGGAGGGGGGTCTATGTAGAGTTGTTTTTTTTTTTTTAAATAAGGGTGTGAATTCTCCTTTAACAATAGGTCTACACTGGATTTCACATCCAATTGCTGGATTAAGGGCCCCGTTTGGTTTGGCTCACCCCTTTGGTGAGAAAATCGGTCAAGAGAAGCTAGTCTGGCAAACTGGCCAAATGATTGAAAAAAATGCATTTGCCCAGTTTTACTGTATGAGACACTGCTGCAAGAGGCAGCCTGACATTAGCAAGCTCTGGTGCCCTGCAATTCTCTCATGAACCATTCACCAACAATGGCAATATTATTATTATTATAACATGTATTTCTATAGCGCCAACATATTGCGTAGCGCTTTAAAGTAAATGTGATTAT
>JAMBMQ010000020.1:169063-186222 GCA_024363595.1 Xenopus borealis | reverse complement strand
CAAATAAAGGCAACCGAAAGCGTCATTGGCATACCTGGTGTTTGTTTACATGGAAACATAGGACATGGGTTACTAAAGACCCAGATGCAGCAAACTGGTAAAGATTCCCATTAACAGCGGAGCTACTTGGGAATCGGACCTGGGCAATTAACAGATAATGCACAGAATCCCAATCTCACAATTGTTAGCAATTCTAAGGGATGTTAACACATAAATTCTGGAAGTGACCTGATATTGCCAAGATACTGGAAAAAGTATCAGTCATAACAGGTTCAGTAATGCCCAGAATTATGCCTTTTAAACATTATGCCTCACCCACAATGAACTTTCTCTCCATTGCCCTCTTCCTAGCCCGCAGGCAAATTACCATATATACTCGAGTATAAGCCGACCCGAGTATAAGCCGAGGTACCTAATTTTACGTAGGAAAACTGGGAAAATATACGCCTATACTATATACTTGCTTTATAAAACTGTTTGGATACCATCACAGGCGATACTGCAGGCCAGTTTAAATTTAAACACGGGCCGTAAATGGCCCACAGACCACACTTTGGGCATGGCAGTTAAGCTAGAGTTCTGTGCAGATTCTAATCAAGGGGATAATTGGCAGCGCCGAAGGTAATTGTAGATCCACTCATCAATGAAGTGAAACAGAAAGTTATCAAAGATCGGTGCGCTCACGATTTAAAAAGTTAAGCCCCATGCAGAAGTAAAAGTAGTGTCATTATGGGATGATCATCATCATGCTGGACTGGAGGTTATAGTACACCTGCCCCCCAGGTGCATCCTTAACTTCCTACTCATGCCCAGCCTGTGCAAGGGACAGGTGTCACTGAGGTGGATCCGCTACTGACGTAGGGAGTAAGGACACACGTGGAGCAGAAACATTCAAGCAGATCACTAGTATTCCTGCACTGTTCTCCCCGACCGCCGCGCTAGGGCTGCAGGTGGAGACCGTGACACTGCCGTCTGACTCTCCACGGATGCATTACCTTCTCCTTGGCTCTTGCAATGAAGGGGGCAGGATGCTTTCTCTGTCTCAAAGGCAACCCAAACCAGGGTATCCAACCATCATCCAGCCTTAGATGCAGGGAGGGGCGGCTTGTGGGAGGTATCAGGCAGAAAAAATTGCACCGGCAGCACAATGCGTCATGTAAGCACAGTAGTCAGTCAGACAGCAGCGCCACTGTAGCCACTAGCAGCCCTAGCGTGGCAGTCGGCGAGAACAGTGCCAAAACGATAGTGATCTGCTTCTGATCCATGTCCTGACTCCCTAGCATATCCACCTCTGTGACACCTGTCACTAACACTCTGAGTTCTGGGGGGGCCCTTGGGTACCGGCAATTCATTTTTTATGAATGGACCGTGTTTCACACTTTGGTCATTGCCTGTTTTATGATGACTCGAGTATAAGCCGAGGTAGACTTTTCAAGCACATTTTGGGTGCTGAAATACTTGACTTATACTCGAGTATATACGGTACTCTAAATTGGAACCAACCCACAACCCATTATATGAAGTCTGATGTGCCAATGTGCACTAAAGAGATATATCTAAACACAAATTGGCCAAGTAAACCAGCAGAAAAGAATCTGGAAATTCTAGCTACCCACATATGACTAGGGCAGGAGTAAAGCAATGTTCCATTATTAAAGGGCTGGTTTACCTTTAAGGCAACTTTTAGTATGCTATAATACTAAAGCAATTTTTCAATTTGTCTTCATTTTTTCTTTTTTATAGTTTTTTTTTAAATTATTTGCCTTCTTCTTCTGACTGTTTACAGCATTCATACAGATACAGAAACTGTGTTATCTAAAGTTATCTTAACTCATTTAATGCATTTAACCTTTTCATTAGCATACCAAAGCACCATTGTTTTCAATGGTTAACTCTTTAATTGGATGGGATGCTGTGACACAATATTCTGTGCTAAGTGGGATAAATGGGTTAGATGAGTTAAGTCACGACGCATTAAACACACAATCCAAAGTAACTGCATCTGTATGTGGTTAATGACTCTATCTAACATACACATGCATGGTAAGGCTGCACATGTATTGATGTTAATGATTTTTCTATTCATGCTCTCTCCTATTCATATCCCAGTCTCTTATTTAAATCAATGCATGGTTACTAGGGCAATTTGGACCCTAGCAACCCGATTGCTGCATAAAAGATGAAATAACTCAAAAACCACAAATAATTAAAAATTTAAACCAATTGCAAATTGTCTCAGATTATCACTCTCTACATCATATTACACACCCTTTAATTTATTGAAAAGGAAAAAACAAACTGGACCAACCAATGGCCAATTTCAGAACAAATATGAGCTTGCTAAAGTAATTCCATATGTCAATGTAATTAGGTCCACTCACTTGTGTCCATGGCCAATAGTAGAAATAACTGAGAGGTTAGCTCATAGGAGGCCAGCATAAATAAGGACTTTAAAAGACAAGGAAAGGCAAAAAAATAAAATCCAATTTTTACCTTCTTTAATGAAAAAGAAATCTATCTCCAATATACTTTAAAGAGATACTGTCATGGGAAAACATGTTTATTTCAAAACGTATCAGTTAATAATGCTGCTCCAGTAGACCTCTGCATGGAAATCCATTTCTTAAAACAGCAAACAGATTTTTTTATATTCAGTTTTGAAATCTGACATAGGGCTAGACATTTTGTCAATTTCCCAGCTGACCCTGGTCATGTGACTTGTGCCATCACTTTAGGAGGGAACTGCTTTCTGGCAGGCTGTTGCTTTTCAACACAGTGGGACATGGGTATTAAGTGCTATTTTGAAGGTGGCCATACACGGGCAGATAAAGCTGCCAATATCGGTCGTTTAGACCAATTTGACAGCTTATCTTCCCATGTATGGGGGCTTATGATGGGTCTTCCTGAGCAACATCTAGCCACTATATTGATCTGGAAGGTTTGATTTTCTTCCCTTGGCATCATTGTAATCCGATCGTTGGACCATATGGCTGAATGTTCAGATTACCCCGATACAGCCTTGCCATGTTAGTGGCATATCGGGGAAAGATCCTCTCGTTTGGCGATGTCACCAAACGAGCGGATCTTTGCATCTATGGCCAGCTTAAGATCTACCAGGCACCTGTTATCTTGTGTTAGGGAGCTGTTATCTGGTTACCTTCCAAACAGACATTACAGGAACATGACCTTACTGTAGCTGCATCTCTGCGTTGTCCATTAAAAAGGAACAATAAATATGAAAAACCCAAAAACAGTGTTCTTGGTTGCAATGGCTTTTGGTCGTAGAGTTTCTGAACTACAGGCACTAACGGCTGATCAACCCTATACAGTGGTCTCCAGATTTCACCTTAATGAACCTATATTTCTTCCTACTGTTGAAGCGGAGCAGTCGGATGGAATCCTGGAAGCCTTGGATGTAAGAAGATGTCTTGAATTGTATTTGAATTCAACCAGAGTTTTTCGTAAATCTGAAAGGCTCTTTATTGTACCTATCTGTGCTAGGAAAGGGCAGGCGGCTACTGTTTCCACCCTTCGCAGATGGATAATAACAGTTATCAAAAGAGCTTACTCATTGCAAGAGCAGAAGGCACCTGAGGGAGTCAGGCCTCATTCGACTAGAGGTGTGGCGACATCTTGGGCAGAAGAAGCTGGAGTATCCGCAGATGCTATTTGCAGGGCCGCTACTTGGGCCAATCCAATTACTTTTGTTAAACATTATCGTTTGGATGTTAGGGCGGTCAAAAGAGCAAATTTTGGTTGCAAAGTTATCCAGGCTGCAGTTAATTCTGATTAAAAATATTCTGCATCATTTGTCCCTTCCTTGTTATTGCTTGGGTATTCACCCGGTTTGTTAATGCTGACGGGGGATGGCCAGGGAAAGGAGGAATCCTATCATACTTACCGAGATTCTCCTTTCCAGACCATCCCCCTGGTCAGCATCCCACCTGGTTTTGAACTTTATACATAGACAAGGGAGGAGTCGTGAGGTGGGGTTTTAAATCTGCTGGGAGACACATCCTCCTCCTATCCTGTGCATTTCAGTCAAATTATTCTCTATTTAAAGCTTTTTATAAAAAACATGCCATTCTCACTGCATTAACTCACAAGCAGATATCTCTGGGGTCAATTGCGCACACAGGAGGAGTAATTTTCTCATGGCCTCAGCACAAGAGCTGAGTTGGGTGCAAGGCAGTCTTGTACTTAACACCTACTATAGTCAGAAGTTCTAGAGTTATGCTCAGTTTCCAACATGAACCAATCAGCAATGCATTTGAATCAGTGCACTATGGGGGTTGTTTATCATAGGTTGAATTTTAGAGTTTTTAAACCTTGAATGAACTCATAACCAAAATGGTTCCAATTTAAAAAAACCCAAACGGAAAAAAATTGATTCACCAAGCTCACAGTTAACCTGAAAACTCAAATTGATCGAACATCATGAAGCATATTAAAATAGTCCAAGGGCTTCTGCCATTTTTTTTTTAAGCCTAGAAAATTTTTAGTTTTTTTAACCCAAAAACTCAAATTTTCAAGGAAAACACAACTCAGACCTTAATAAATTTGCCTGTGGCGTTGTCGCAATGAACGTTGATTGCCTGGTATTGCAGGGGGCTGCCCAATGGTGTAGTACCTGGCGAATTGCTCTGAGCTCGAGGACGCTGATTGTCAGTTGGTCCTTCTCTTGTATCCAGATGCCCTGTGCAGACTTGTCGTTCCATGTTGCCCCCCATCCGGTTAGGCTGGCATCTGTAGTGATTACCATCCAGTTCGGGGTTGCCCAGGACTGTCCTGTGCTCAGTGTTCATGGTGATAGCCACCATCAAAGAAAGGTGCTGATTTGCTGGGATAGTAAAAAGGTCTGCTGCAGGGATCCTCTCCTCCACCTCAGCAAAATGTCACCCTGCAATAGCCTGAGGTGTATTTGAGCAAATGGAACAGCTTCCATCATTGCCACCATGGAGCCAAGCATTTTCATTGCAAAATGTATGGTTGGGTGTGAGGTTAGTGCCAGGAGCAGAATCTGTTTGTCGAGTTTGTGTTGTTTTTCAAGTGGTAGTCCTGCAGCGGGTTGTTATTCAAGTGATAGTCCTGCAGCGGGTCAGGTACCCGCAAAATCCTGCGGTACCCTGAGGGTTGCATGTAGAAGTTCTGGGTCCGGGTATAGAAGCGGGTCAGTGGTTCTGCGGGTTGAGGGTCAGGCTGCGGATCTTCTCCATAGCGATTTTTACTCCTTTTTTCTGAGCATGTCTACTTCCGATGATGTCACGTCTGGATTACAATGACAGCACTTCATGTTTTACTCCTTTTTTTCTGATCACGGCTACTTCCGATGGTGTCACTTCCGGTTTTCAATGAAAGTATTTCCTGATTCTTGATGGTCAGCGGGTCGTGGGGTTGGGTTGCGGATAAAGTATTTGAGGGTCGAGTCAGGTCACAGGTCCAAGCGGGTAAGAATGCAAAAAAATGGACCCGTGCAGGACTCCTTCTGTAGGAATACCTTCTGTTCCTGAGTGTCGAATACAAGCCCTGGGAACACCATTCTGTGCAACAGTTGGAGCTGTGATTTGTGCCAACTGTTTGTCCACCCAAATTGCTGTATGATGGTGTGTCAAGACCGCTCTGATGAGCACATCATCAAAGTACGTGTGAATGAAATCCTCTGTAACCTAAGGGCTGCTGCCAAAACCACCATCAGTTCCGTGAACACTCTGGGGGCTGATGACAAGCCGAACTGAAGTGCCATGAACTGAAAGTGCTGGTGGGTGACAGCGAATTGGAGATACTGGTGGTGAGGAAGACAAATCGGGACATGAAGATATGCTTCCTTGATGTCCAGGGACATTAGCAACTGTCCCGGTTCCATTCCCCGGATCACAGAATGCAGAGTATCAATTTTGAACTGCACTGCTCTCATGAAGTTCTTTGAGGTCCAGTATTAGTCTGAAAGTGCCATCCTTCTTCAGAACGATAAAGATAAAAATCTCTCCTGATGTGGAACTGGGTTAATGACCCCTAGGTCCTAAAGGGACTTGACACAAGCCCAGACAACGCATGCCCGTCCGGGGTTGAAAGGAACTGTGGACATGAAAAATTTTCTGGGTGGAAGATCCAGGTGGTAGCCTTCTGTCACTATCTCTTTCACCCAGGCATCTGATGAGTGATGCTGGGGGAAGAGCACCATCATGCTGATGAGGAGCACCATCAAGGTGATGAGGAGCACCAAAGTATGTGCAATGATTTGTGCTGTGTCCAATATTGTTTCACATAGGAAGGTGTTGGCTTCTGCTACAGTATGTTAACAGGCAAAGTGTAGGAATTCCACTTGTGGTAACCCAACTCATGGTTCTCAAGGCCTGATATCAGTGAAGTGGTCCAGGCTTCTAAAGCCCTGCTCACTCATGCTGAGGCAAGGGCTGGGCGCAGAGACAACCCTGCATCTGAAAACACAGCCTTCAGGAATCCTTCCAACCTCGTGTCTGTGGGGTCCTCGAAGCAGCCGTGTCTGTGACCAGTAGAGTGGTTGTCTTGGAAAGGCGCAAGACAGGAATGCCTACTAATAAGGGATACTCCATTTATCAACCTATTCCTTTGGAAAGGGGTAAGAAAATCTGCATGATGCTTGGAACATTCTCTCTAGTGTGTTCCATTCATCCTGTACTACGGACATACGAGAGAGGGGGATACTTCACACGACATTAATGGCATCATCAGGGCCGTCATTGAGGCATTAAAACTTGACTCTGCCTCAGGGTTATCGTCTGAACAGAAGATTCTCTTCCGACAACAGAAGAAAGCCATGACTTGTTTACCTTGCTACAAGAGATTGGGAGAACTGAAGAGCCCAAAGAGGTGAAATCCCTTCCATAGTGGACTTTTCTGGCAAGCTCCTGGAGCAGTGGGGGCACCATGGGATATCAAGTGCCCCCCTCCTCCCCTGGTGAGCAAGAACAGCAGAGAGGGTCTGTTTGGAGATTTTGGAATTTTTTGTGACATTTGGTAGATGCAAATATGTCACCTGTGCAAGGGTACCAAGGAGCAGCCCAGCTATGTTGTAGATACCAGCTGTGGGGATGTGTAATGAAATCCTGCTGTCTGGAGGATGGAGCCTGTGCCACTGCTATTCTGCCTGCCGTCCGTCGCAACCTCTGCAGGTTATTCGCTGCTGAAGCGACTGGGCTGGCCCTGTGCTCCTGTGAAAATGGTGGTCCTGGCAGAGTAAAGTTACATTTCGAGCAGATTGGGGACAGGCCAAGGGCTTTTGTTAAAGGTATTACAACAAATTTGTAATTCCCGCCCCAGCCTTGGCAGGTGTTTTACCAGCTAGGCCAGTAACTGACCAGGTGTCAACCCTACCTGAGGATGGAGCTTAACCACTGGTCTCCTTTGTATAACAAGGGAATCATTTTTTAGAATGTGAATTATTTCATTATTTCATAATGTAGTCTATGGGAGATGACCTTTTCCATAATTCACAGATTTCTGGATAACGGGTTTCCGGATAACAGATCATATATCTGTATGTTATAGAATAACCGATTCTCAGCAACCAATACAATTAGTCTTCATTGTTTATAGTTTTTTAAATGATTTCTTCTTTTCACTCTTTCAAGCTTTCCAATGGGGGTCACTAACCCCATCTAAAAAGCAAATGCTCTGCAAGGTTACAAATGTATTGTAATTGACACTTTTTACTACTCATATTTCTGTTCAAGCCTTCTCCTAGATCCTTCATATTCTAGTCTCATGTTTCAATGAACAAGTGGGTACTAGGGTAAATTGGACCCTAGCAACCAGATTGCCAAAATTGCAAACTGGAGAGCTGCTGAATAAAAACCTAATGAAAAACACAATTATAACAAAATGAAAGCCAATTAAGAACATAATTCTCTACATCATATTTAAATGTAATTGAGATATGCCACAATAATTTGGGATCAGATATTGAACTGTGATGACACTGGCTAAGACCAGCTTAACCATACAAATGCTTTAAAATAAATGCATTGTGGCATCTGCAAGTCAATAATCTAACACAGATAGATTTATAGGAAAAGTAGTAAGATGCAATGTTACACATTTGCAATACTACATATTTTAGAACTTGGGAGTGTGAACTCTGGATTAGCAATTCTAGATGGGGAGACCATTTTCTCTAGTAGTGGTGGGGAGGAGAACAGTCAGGTCTAAGCAGTGTATGCTATAGACCACCTCATATAAGTGACGAGTAGGAAGCCCAGCTACTCTTACAAATAGAAGCGGCTTCACAACTATGTCAAGTTATTACTATGGGTGACTTCAATTATCCAGACATTGACTGGGTAATGGGGTTGCCAAGACAGAAAAAGCTAGTAGGTTTGTAAATATGTTAAATGACAACTTGGTTCTGTTAATGCTTTTAAAAGGGGCTTGGATGATTTCTTGGACAGACATAATATCAAAGGCTATTGTGATACTAAACTCTACGGTTAGTATAGATATGGGCATCATTTATGGGAAGTATGGTGGGGTGTCTGGATGGATGCTGGGTTTTCATTTGGAGGGGTTGAACCCAATTTAAGTATGTAACTATGTAAATTACTCACCCCAGCTGTGGCCCCCCATTCATGAGATCAAAGACCTGCGCAGGGTTAAGGAACTGCTTGAACTTCCGTAGAAATTTCACACCCTGGTTGTCTCCACTTTTGGAATTCACAAAGACGAGTAGGGGGCTAGCACATGAGGCAGGTGAGGTCGCCTTCCAGAACCCTAAAAGGATAGAAAATAGAATGCTTTGTACAACTTAATTCATACAAATGAAAAAAGGCTAAGCTTACTTTACACTGGAGTTATACACTCAGATGCAGTGTATAGTTTTCCATATATATGGCCCACTGTTCCTCCGTCTCAACACCATACAGTCCAACAGGTAACATAGATGAGGGGGACATAAGGACAGGATGCAGAATTACTGCCACAGTGCAACTTTACTGCATTCCACACAACATGTTTTGGGCATCTCAGGCACTTTTTCAAGTGAAAAATGTTTGTTGTGTTCCTTGTGTTGAGTTATTTACACGATAAGATCTAGGTATGATAACTCCAAAAAAATAAAAATAGGTCTGATAACACCAAAAACATGCTACATGTATGATTAACATTCAAGGAGGATCCAGAGAGCAATGCTAGAAAGAATTGCTATGCTAGACGTAGCACCAATATTTATAGCCTGTACCCTCATTTGTAAAAATTTGGGATTTTTGGAAAAATAAGGAAATTAGAAGCCATTGGGAAGTTCCAAAACCAAATGAACCTTAGTGACTTATAATATCGTTATATATTAAAGGAAAACTATACCCCCCAAACAATGTAGGTCTCTATAAAAAGATATTGTGTAAAACCTTTCTTCATGTAAATAGACTATTTTCATAATATAGTAGCATGTGCCATTGGGTAATTATTAATAGAAAATAGCCATTTTAAGAAATAAGGACAGCCTCCTGGGATCGTAGGATCCAACGGTGCACACAAACATACCAAACAAACTATAAAGTTAGGTCACATGAGCCAATTAACAGACAGAGTTGTGTCTTTTGCTTCAACACTTCTTCCTGTTACAGTTAGAGTTGAAATATTTCTGGTCAGGTGATCTCTGAGGCAGCACACAGACCATCACCCAATGGGGGTTCATAGCAAGAGATGTAAAAGGTCAATATTTACTTAAATATATATACCAGTTTGGTAAGATTATTTCATATGTCACTTAATTTGATATAAACTATCTGTTGCTCAAGTATTAATTTTGGGGTATAGTTTTCCTTTAAGGCAGGGGTACATTATTCATTATACATTCCTGCTTAGTGCATCTTAGTACATATCCTTAACGAATATGCTGCTTTCCTGCAGTTTTTTAACTCGTGCCTTCCTATTTGTCACAGAGCCCTCTCTCTGTGATAGTTCTGAATACTTCATAGTGTCACATGTTGTATGAAATGGTTTCTCAGTATCACTTACCATCAGAGTCAATGCTATTAAGAGCAATAGGAGGGATAATTGAGACTCTGCAAGGTCCAAGAGGGCAGATTTTGCCCAGCTGCTCCTTACAGGATGCATGCACCTGAGGACAATAATAAACAATAAATACATATGGATCAGGGGAAATATGTAGATATAAAACGGAGATAAAGAGTGCTTGGACTCCTACTACTACAACCTATAGGCGACATAACCTGAAAACCATTATGGTCCTATACATGTATACATGTACGGAGTAGGTCAACCACCATAATGGTTACATACAGGGGTTGGGTTTACAATGACACCATCATGGATCATAATTATACAAGGAGTAGACTCAAGGCACAATGGAACTTACAATCCCAGAAATAAGCAGGTAGAAGTTGTGGACTTAGTACAATTATGTTGAATGGGGTTATGGGTTTTTGTCAGGGACCACATACAGACCCGTGACAGTTTGTGTCACCAGATATTTGACATGGGACAGGGCCACAAACAGATAAAAGTTACTTGGGATGCAAGCTCATTCTTAACATTCTTAGATGAATGGCTCACGTTATGTGCAGTAATAAAGAACAATGAATACTGGATATTTCTGCAAGCATTAGAGCAATAATCCATTTGCATTAATCTCAGGGCAAGTCTATCTGATATCTCAGTATATAAACCTCAGTATATAAAATACATAAACCTTGCTGTGTAATCACAGTAATAAAAAAGGACAACAGCTTTTTCTAAAACCAGAAAAGGCATTCTGGGAATAAAATAAACATGTTCATTTAGTATGGATCCCTGAGAAGAATTAGTTCTTCCACCACATATAAAGTTAGTGCATGTCTGCAAGTGCCTGTAGCTAGATGCCCCATTAAATGCAATTAAAGAATGGTTTATCTAAAGTGTGTTTTGCCTTTACTGGTTCACTTTTGCCATGTAAAACACTGAGGTAAGTGAATGGAGTTTGTTTTTAATAACTTATGTAAGGACATGCAAAGTCAGTGATCACAGCAGGTGACTCCTATCTTTGGAAAAACACACTAATATATGTGGAAGCTATGCTGGATAATTTGGCCTCATTAAAGGAAACTTTCTTGCTTACCTCAAAGCATAATGGTAATAGCTTTAGTAAAAGAGGTTTTTATGAAGGCTTTAACCTAATAGGCTTCTGGCTTTTTAGCTTTCATAACAAAGTATAATAGGAGTGTAGTAAATACTAACATCACAGTGATGTCATAGAACTGTGAAATACACAGCACCCAATAAAGGACCCCTGAGTTCAAAAGGTAACATAAGCAGTAGGAGAAACATTTCTCTTACACCTATCAGAGAAAGTAAAAGAATAGCCTTACTATAGCTTTGCACCATAGGCACCTCCAGTCCTGCAGCCTCCGCACACTTCCACATGTCTTGTCACACACTTCACACTTGGCACTGACGGGCAGGTTGCCTTCTAGCCACTGGTGAGGCATTGACACCTGTAAAATATAAGCATTCAGTATCATAGTTGAATGAGCTGCCTATTCTACATCTTGATATAACATTGTCTCTCCATTACATGCTATTTCCTTATCTGCCTTTCTGTTAACTTGCTCTCTTAACCCCCTGACGCAAATACATTTTGAGGAGCTGAAGTAAACAGTGCAAAAAGAGCTAACTGTTGTCCATCTGCTTTGCACTTTTTTTTTTTAATCTTATACACACATTTATGTGACTACAGCACTGTTCTGCACTACTATAAAGGCTCTCAAAATATTAGATGTGCAGAAAGTGTGCCCATGAAAACTTTAAATATTTTAAAATATGATAAATAAAAAAGAGGCTATAAAAGTAAATGTTTCTCTTTTTGAGGCCAAGTGGTTTACTCCCAATGAAGGAGTGAAATGCTGTTTTTCCTCTCTGTAACTGTGTCATGTGTGGTCATGGTGCCATTGCTAGGGACTTTTTGATGGTGTGAAAAACACTGCACTTGAGGGTGGGGGGGAGGAAGGTGTTCCATCCCTCAAAAGCTAAGTGCAATGACATGAAAGCAAGGCATAGATCATCCTGTGCAGGAGGTTTCTGAATGGAGAGTTGGAGAGGCCTCCGTCACAGGGAATTATGGCCTAACCCATTTAAAGCCTTAAAAATCTAATTTTAAATAATCACATTTTAATAGTTTTACCTGTCTATTTACCTTATTTTTTCAAGCCATGTAATAGTCATTATTAAACAGTATGTCCTTCATTTTGTGCAGTTGACAAATATAAGCTACTGGGTTACTGGAGTCTTTAACAGCATAAGTTGTAAGCAGTAGGAAAGTAAAGAAAATCCTCTGGAAAGGAATGGGGTGGGGGTTATTTACTAAACTCCCGATTTATCTCATAAAAAAACACTACCATACAATCATAACTACAAAAATCTTAATTTAATCGGTTTGGGTAGAAACTTGAAGGATCGCTTTCCTCTCTAATGAAACAGATTCTCTGGTCAATGAAACCATTGAAGCCATACCATAAAACTAGATCTACTGTATGTCAAACAACAAGCTAGGCTGTTCATTTTTGCAAAGAGGAAGAAGCAGTCACACAAGCACAACAAATGGCTAGAATTTTTCAATGCTTAATGCAAATTTTCCCAAACTACCCAACTTTGCACAATATTTGGCTGTTTTTCAGCACACCCCTTCTTACTCAACAACAGTATGCCTTTTGCTATATATGACTTTTTAGCATTGATCCTTTATCAAAATGACTACCCAGGCTATTAGCTCTTTGGAACCCCCTACTGAGAATAGTATATGTCTTTAACCTATTCTACGCTAACCAGCTTTTAAATTTGTGCAGCAGGTTGTCATACAAATGCAGATTTTTATCAAGGGGCATTGAATTGTATGGCACTGAGAGGTTTACAGTTTTATGACACTTTCAATCTACAGTTCAAAGAAATATTGATATATGTATGACTATGTCTTGTTTAAGTTTGAGTGCTCCTGCATGGTAATGAACCTTGGATAATTCTGTCCAGGGGTAATTTTGCCCTCTTCATATGATCCATCTGTTATGATTATATTGAAACCAGGCCTCTGATTATCAGCAAAAGACAAATAAGTTATTATACACTTACTCCATCTTCATCCTCTATGATGTCATTTCCCACAGATGCTAGTGTTGTCCATTTACAGTTATTTGTGGCTCTCACCGCGCACCGCTTGTGAGCTTTAAACTTGCAGACTGTAAGCAAAAGGAAAAGAACATGTCAAAAAGCAACTAATAGTCAGCATGGGGCATTATGGGAGCATATACCAATGTCATTTAGTAAAAAGTTAGAAGTGAATGGAGTCATGTTACAATGAGTATCATGTTCGGTACATGTTGAGGAACCCACCAGAAAAAATGCTATTCTGGATCTAGTGATCCCAAATGACCCAGAACTTATAGCAAATGTGCAAGTCATTGAACCCCTGGGTAATAGTGACCATACTGTTATATCATTTAATGTCTGGTGTAAAAAATAAATATATACTGGGGAAACAAAAACCATGAATTTGAGGGCTGCCCTTCAGAGTATTGATTGGGGCATTACTTTTTCAGCTAAACCCACAGAACAGAAATGGTCATTTAAAATGATATTAAAGCATTACTGTTATCAATTTATTCCCTTAAGAAGTAAATGTAGAAGCTCAAAGAATCATCCTATGTGGCTTAACACAGATGTAAAGAAGTTAATAGGAAAGAAGAGAAAGGCATTTAAAAACTACAAATCTGTAGCTGTATTTAATGAATATAAACACTAATAAATGTTGTAAATCAGCAATCCGGAAGGCAAAGAAAGGCAATGAAGAGTCAATTGTGGCGTAGGCGAAAAGTAACCCTAAAAAGTTTTTAAAATATATTAATAGTAAAAAAAAGCAGGTTGAGAGTGTTGCTCCATTAAATAATGGTACCAGTATGGTTGTAATAGATACAGAAAAGGTAAAAGCTTTAAATCAGTTCTTTTCCTCATTGTATATAATAGAGTCTGAGTCCCCATGCTCAATATGATTAATAAAGCTTTAATAAAAATTTATATAAACAAGGCTCCAGGGCCTGATGGTATACACTCACTGGTTCTAAGAGAGCTTAGTTCAGTTTTAGACCAGCCCCTATTTCAGATTTTCTCAGATTCGCTTTCATCTGGTATAGTGCCTATGGATTGGAGGAAAGCTGATGTCATCCCAATATTTAAAAAGGGATTATGATCTCAGCCTGGAAATTATAGCACAGTAAATTGACATCTGTGGTGGGCAAATTATTTGAAGGCTTGTTAAGGGATCATATTCAAAATGTTGTCCTAGTGAATGGCATTTTGAGCAGCAATCAGCATCACTTTTTTTGATTGCTTTTTATGATGAGGTAAGTAAGATGGTGGACAGTGGGGCAGTAGATGTGATCTATTTGGATATTGCCAAAGTGTTTGATACCGTGCCCCACAAACGACTGCTTTCTAAACTAAGGTCTGTTAGTCTTCATGAAGTCGTTTGCACATGGATAGGAAACTGGCTACAGGATCGGGTACAGAGGGTGGTTGTTAGTGTACGTTCTCTACTTGGAGTGCTCGGTATTGGGTCCACTTTTATTTAACTTGTTCATTAATGACTTAGGAGAGGGTGTTGTAAGTAATGTATCAGTTTTTGCAGATGACACAAAACTATCCAGCACAATTAATTCCATCCAGGATGTTGCATGCTTGCAACAGGATCTTGACAAACTGGCAATCTGGGGAGCTAAGTGGCAAATGAGATTCAATGTTGATGTAAAGTCATGCACCTGGGATGTAAAAATATTCAAGCCACTTATACCCTTAAAGGGACTGCACTAAGCAAATCCATTATGGAAAAGGAGCTTGGAGTCCTTGTAGATGATAAACTTGGCTGTAGCAAGCAATGCCAGTCAGCAGCATCAAGGGCATAGAGTCATGGGAGGAGGGGGTCATTCTTCCACTTTATAGAGCACTTGTAAGGCCACATCTAGAATCTGCAGTACAGTTTTGGACTCCCTCACTTAAGGTATGAAAAATCTTGCTATGAGGAAAGACTGGCCAAATTGGGGATGTTCACGCTGGAGAAGAGGCGCTTAAGGGGTGATATGATAACTACAGTATGTATAAATATATAAGGGGATCATATAATAATCTCTCTAATGCTTTATTCACCAGTAGGTATTTCCAGCTGACAAGAGGTCACCCAAGAAAAGAGGTTCTGCCTAAATGTTCGGAAGGGTTTTTTTTACAGTGAGAGCAGTGAAGATGTGGAATTCTCTCTCTGAATCAGTTGTACAGGCTGATACATTAGATAGCTTTAAGAAGGGGCTGGATGGCTTTTTAAGAAGTGACTAGTCTGTCATTTTGGAGTCAGCAATTGGAGAGGCTTCAGATTGGGTTTTTGTTTTTGCCTTCCTCTGGATCAACTAGCAGTTAGGCAGTTTAAAAAAAAAAAAGTTTCAAGGTTGAACTTGATGGACGTGTGTCCTTTTTCAGCCTAACTTACTATGTATCTTGGTACATGAAGAACTCCAAAGCCACAATGAGTAGAGCTTCTGCTAGACACTGGCCTACGTATGTATTATTATTCAAGTCATTAGCTTTTCGCGAGGTCCTATCCAAAAGGATATACAGTAGTCATGGTAATAGTGTTGTGCTTTTTTATTGCAACCCTTGTGTTGTGGATCTAATATATATTTAATACACAAGAGCGATGAATATCCTGTAAATTATATCCTTATAAACGGAGACTAGTGATGTAACCGATTAGAATCAGAGCTTAGTGATGTAATTTCTGTCACATGACTCACTGAAACTTGTGTATTATGATAAATAGTGAATTATTGTGTATTATGATAAAATAGTACCCCCTGTTGCAAAACTTAAGGATATTAGACGTTACCTTGGAGTTTCATGACCTGTATAAAAACACTTGGCCATTCGCTGTGTGTTTTTATATGGTCATGCAACTCCTTGGTAACTTATAATATCTTTATATTTTACAAGAGGGGGTAATTTATTCACTTTTTGTATGTAGTATAACCCTTAGATGCCCAGTGCATGTAACTGTTCTGCTTTCTGTACACTTGTATGCAGCAGCACAAATTAACTTCTAATTCACTTGGCTCATACGTGACACAAAACGGCTGTGAATCATTTCACATCCAAAGACCATCATTACCCCTCCTCCTCAGGGATTTCTGGCCATACAGGGTAAATGGTGTTCTCTCTCTCTGTGTCTCTATGTGCCTGCGTCATCTCGCCCCCTCTCAACTGACAAAGAGAGAGGATGCTGGTGCAAGCTGGTTACATGGGCAGCTATTTAAGAAAATTCCTAATAACAATATCCTGGAAATAGTGGAAATGAATGAGCCTGAATAAATGTGAAGAGTCTGCAATTAATGAACCATGAAATGTCATATTATCCTCTATTAGCTCTCAATAATTCAACAAGTTTAATCCCTGTAACTTAATAAAATCTAAAAACCTCATCTTAATTTTACTGTTCCCTATAATTCTTCTGTCAAGATATTAGATGAGACGTCACTTAACTAAACCCTATCTGTCCTCTAACTGAGCAGGGCTATTCAGCTGCCATGGCCTATTAATAGTTGACATCAAATTGTACACAATAAATCTGTAATAACACAATATCCAGTTGCAATGCACAATATTATCTCTTGGGTTTAATAGAGGCATATTATTATATATGATAACTGGTGGCACTTGTGACCACTCTCTTAAGGTTCCTTCATTCTGTCTATTAAAGGGTATATATGGAAGGTCATTTATGGATGCAAATGCAATATGAAAAGTGCAATTTCACATGTAATTCTCCACGTTTTTACTGTAACACACATTTTCTATAATCCATCATTGTTGTGTTCATGCTCCAAGTTGCCTCCACCAGGATAATCATGTTGGCAACCATGTGGGAGTGTAGACTGATGGAAGAACCTTAAACATATAAAATCCTTCTACTAACATTCAAAGCCCTTCACTCCTCTGCTCCTCACTACATCTCTTCTCTAGTCTTCCTATTCTTTCCTGGTCGTCTTCTCCGCTCTTCTCAGAGCCTCCTTCTCTTTACACCACTTATATCGACTGCCACATCTCGTCTCAGACCCTTCTATCTTGCTGCTCCTTACCTCTGGGATTCCATCCCTGAATTC
>JAMBMQ010000020.1:155674-167847 GCA_024363595.1 Xenopus borealis | reverse complement strand
ATATCACTCATGTAAGAGATGATGACAAATATATAGCATCTGATTAACATGTGGCCCATTGGGGGACAGGCATGACCGCTGAGATGTAAAGTAGGATGTGGATAGTCAATCACAGTTCTGCTCTCACAAAGGAAAGATCCACTCAGTTAACAGTCTCACACATTCTTATTGCCTTATATAACTCATTTCTGTAGAAGCAACAGGCTTACCTTCACAGGACAGCCCATGGGATGTGACTCCAGACAGTGCATCTCTGCACACATTACAAAAGGTAGGACGAGCATGGGAACAAGCATACCAGTTGTGCATTCCAGAAAAGTGTTCCATATTGAACTGTGTTGGCTAAAAAAACAAAAAAAAAACAAATCTAGCACCCATGATGGTTATAATGCCTTACCACAGCTACAAAGATTAACACTATGATAAACGGTTGAATTCAATGGATGTGTATCATTTCCGACCTACCTTACTACTATGTGGGTACCAACTATCTTACAGCACTATAAAGCAGCACACAGCAATGATATAGGAAACAGATATGCTGGCGAAAGATATCATTTGCATAAAATTCCAAGCTGAATGTCCTTTATTTTAAACTCCTGGTGGTTACTTAGTTCTTTTTAATGTCTTTTTTTATGTCTAGATAACGTCTTCAGAATCCAACCAAATTGAAATTTACCTCATTGAGCTCCCATTTCTGCACTGATTTCAGGGCTCCAATCCAGTCCTCCATCTCCTTTCTGTTCTCAGCACACAAAATTAGTTTGCGGAAGGGGGTGATGACCTATACAGGTGGCACAAAAAGGTGCAATGCATTATCCACACTGACTTGATCAGTATCATTTCAGCATCAACCATGCACTGCTAACTTTTTTGCCTATGCCTTAGGCCATGCTATCCCAGCTCTCTATGAAATGCATTTTCATTACTTTCTATTTACAGCTCCCATTTACCTCTCTCTGCCTGTTGCATCTTTTAAACCCAAGTATCTTCCTAACCTATGCCTTGTTTTACTGCCTCTCAGACTTGAATTGGACTGTCCCAGAGAGAGTTCACCAACAATCTATAAATTCTATTGATCATATGCAGAAAAGAGAAGAACAGACAGAAATGGAAGAGGAGGGAGAGGATCAAATTCAATCAGTATAGGACTAATAAAAGGTTATATACTGTACACTGTAAAAGGAAGTAGAAAGGAAGAGAAAAAGGTATAAATTCTACAGAGACTTATCGGAAATGTCTGTAAGAAAGGAACCTGTGACTAAGGCAATGTATTGGGTTTCTTCATGTAAACTGAATGGCACAGAATAGAACATAATTCTGAGACAGGTGACCAGACTGCTCCCAAAAATGTAATATCCTCCGTAGCCACAGATAAGATAACCTCTATATGGAACTCATTCCCCACTGACCGTGAAGCTGTTGTTGATATTCTTGGTGCTGGTTTCAGCCACACTGGCATCAGAGAGATCAACTTCATCAAAAATGAGAGACTGTAAAACAAAAATAACAAGATAAATATGGAAGACTGGGAGAATGAAGAAGGTGGGGCAAATGTAGTTTATTTATTTATTTGACCCTAAAATATGTTTAGCTTTTTAGGAAGCAGGATTTTTAATGGGGGTGTACATACCTTTGAGTCCTTAGCATAATAAAGTGTTCTTCCTCGCAGTTTAAAATATCGCCTTTTCCACCTCTGGAAGGAGCTGGTCTGTTTTAGCAGGATTCCCTCTTTCACACTCTTCTGCAGCGAGAACATCATCCAAGACTTTAAACAAGACATTTAATTGCACACAAATCACATAAAGAAATTAATGTTCAAAGTTATGTTATTGCTTTGGCTCCTCATATTCCAGATGACCACCACATTGCCTTGGTTATATCTATGCATGTGAACTTCACATTTCTTTGTACAAAGTAAACACATAAATGTGACCTTTATAGCTGGCCCCTTAAACCCTTACATCTCCCACAGTGTAGGACAGCAGTGAGCGATTCAGTTGAGCTGTGATTTTATTTTTATAGTTTCTATCTGACATAACCCCAAATGTTCACTTACAATAGTAAAGAAAAGAGATCAGCAGGATTATTATTATTAACATGTATTTCTATAGCGCCAACTTGTTGCGTTGCTCTATTAAGAGCTTGATAGGGATTCAAAGAAATTAGAGATCAACAAAGTAAATAAGATGTTACAAACAGAGATCTGCCAAAAACAGGAATTTCTCAGAAAGGTTATAAAAGAGGTTTCTTGGACCAAATACAATGTCCTTTAAAGGGGATGTTCAATCCCTTTGTTGCCCTAGCAACAAAGCACTGATTTGAATATGAGACTGTAAATCTTTTAATTGCATTTGGGGGGTGGGGGTTGGTGAAGCAATGAAAAAAGTTATTTAAAAACTGAGGCTAAACAGCAAGTGTTGCATAAATGTTTGTACACTTGCCAGTGTTATATCAGTAAAGTCCAATAAGCTAAAAATACACAGGAGGTATTAGTGACTGCTCAGATACCAATACCACAAATGTGAAATGGTGCGTGCACATTGTCTATGCTTTGCTTTTGAAAGCAAGGATGAGCGGATTGATCTCTAGGTAACCAGTCTGTTAGGTTATGCTATGTAATCCTTAGACGGAAGGTAACATAATACAATATTAATGGGTGAGAAGGTTACAAAATGGGCATTCCTGCCTTAAAGAAAAATGTACTGCTGCAAATGGACTTCTGTGACCTTTCTTATCTCCTTATTAGGAAGCAGTGCCTGGCCATTGTCTATGGAGACAGCTTCTCTTGCTTGCTACAGAATGACAGCACCATAGCTCACTTGGGAGGGTAATTTGACTCTGTTTGTATTTTATTGAAATCAATTTCTACTCAGGGTCCCAATGGGGTTGGAGAAGCCCATTAGGTGTACTGTCCACTCATTAAACTGCCACCAATGACACAAGAGCTAATGTAGCCAGACAATATATGGACTCCTGGGATAAGAGGCTGTTGTGAGCTTTGCGGCAGCATTCAACATAATGAAAACCTGCCAGTGATGCCTTGTAAAAAGCCTCCTTTAATGTGAGCCTGGATTGTGTTATATTCACAGAATTGCATGTAATTATCCTAAATTATTTTATTTGTGCAAACACATACAGCGCTGTAAAACAAAGGCTGTATCTAACACACACATTACATATAAATACTGATCAGATCTGGTAAAGAGGCCCTGCTCAGTGGAATTTATCATTTTGTTTGTATTTATTTAAAGCAGGGTTGTGGATTTTTGCACATAAGTTCCTCTTATCCTTTCATACAGGTATAGGACCTGTTTTCGAGAGGACCTGAGGTTTTTCGTTTAAGGGATCTTTCCTTAATTTGGATCTTCATACCTTACGTCTTCTAGAAAATCATTTAAACATTAAACCCAATAGGCTGGTTTTGCTTCTAATGAGGATGAATTATATCTTAGTTTCCAACATGTATTGTTTTATTATTACAGAGAAAGGGGATTTTTTTATTTGCATTATTTGGATACAATATAGTCTATGAGAGCCATTCTGTAATACGGAACATTCTGGATAAGGGGTCACATACCTGCATACAAAAATGGCATTGATAATGATAATAAAACGACAAAAAGCCCTATTTTATTGTACTTTTATAATTGTCACTTTCTCTGCAAAAATAATGGGACATTTTATCAAGAATGCTCGGGACATGGGGTTTACCAGATGATGGATATTTCTATAATTTGGCTCTTCATACCTTAAGACTACTAGAAAATCATGGGTATTGGGTAAACAAACACAATAGTATGGTTTTACTTTCAATAAGGATTAATTATATCTTAGTTTGGATCAAGTACAAGGTACTGTTTTATTATTACAGAGAAAAAGTAAATCATAAAATTAGTTCTTTCAGAGCTCTCTGGATAATGGGTTTCCAGATGATAACGGATACCATACCTGTACCACCTATTCAATGGTAAATAATTTGTTGGCATGTTGGTGCCAGAACATTTTTTTTCTAATGTTGAAATGTTTTAAATAGTCCTAACGTATGGTGATCGAATTATGGAAAGATCCCTTAATTTGGAAAGATCTCCTGGTTGCACACACTATAGATAACAGATACCATACCTGTACTGCAGAAGATTTCTTTATATGTCTCAACGGTTATCCCCTTCTGCTGCCCATAGAATTCATACTACTATAAATATTATATTTACTTTTCCTCTTACAGTAGAATTTGAAATGATAATGATGTGTGTGTGTGTGTGTATAGCTAAATATAACACAAGGCACCAGACAGGGATGCCCAATGTCTCCTTTGCCATAGCCATGGATCCTTTAGCCTGTTTGATCAGACAGGCACCAAGCATAATCGGTCTCAAATTGGGCTCCCACAAGAAAAACTGTCACTTTTTGCAGATGACACACTTCTCTACCTAGCAAATCTGACATCAGACCTTGAGGCAAATTATAAATATCCACACACTTTATTCAGGTCGCAAAATAAATTGGGTGAAATCTATCCTATTTCCATTAGATACTCCCCCCCCCCACCATATAGTAGGGCCCTGCAGTGGGCCTTATAAATAGCTAGGCATCACTTTACATAAAGACCTGAAACAATTTGTAAAACCTCAATCTCTCCTCTGGTGCATGAGCTGGAAAATAAAACTAAAGTGTGGACCAGGCTGCCCCTATCCCTGATAGGGAGCATCAACCTATTCAAAATGACGATGCTCCTGAAATTTACATACATCTTTCACCAAACACCCATCAAAAAAAAGTGAAGGCCTTATAACTCATTTACACTGGATGAGTGCAGCCAAATTACAAATCTCCAAAGATGTTGGGGACCATATATGACCATGTACTACCTAGCAGCCACACTTACAGTAGCCTGGTGGTGGGCCTCCCCATCCCAGGATAACCCAGCCACAACCTTGGAGGCTCACATAATGGGCTCCTATGAAGAGCTTAAAAATGTTCTATACAAGGGATGTGGATACACATCTAAAACAACCCCCCTAATGAAGGAGGTGAGAAAGGCATGGCAAAAAGCTCAACTATTCCCTAGACCCATCAACCACCTCTCCTCCTACGCCCCACTCTGGCATAACTCAAATATCTACAAAGTGTCCCAGATCTCCAGCTTTCTGTCAGATACATCAATTACATTAAGAATGTTTGCAAGAATAATTCAATATCCGACTTTCAGGGCCTGAAGGAAAAGTTTCAGTTGCCTAACAATATGTTATTCAGATTTTTCCAATTGAAGCATTCGTTAACTACACAGTTACAGGGACATGTAGTAGACACAACACCCAGGCGATTAGAGGATATGGCACACAACATAATGCTTACCAAACCTTTTTCAAAATTTCTACACCCAACTGTTTCTATCCAACTCCTCCCTGGACCTTACGTCTCCACGGAAATGATCCAAGGATATCCCAGGAATTACAGTAGAGGATTGGAAGGAACTACTAGATTCACAGTTTGAATACTTGGTTGGAGCCAGAGACAAGTAAAGGTGGCCATACAAGGAGAGATCCGCTCGTTTGGCGATGTCGGCAGATGAGCGGATCTCTCCCCGATATGCCCACATTGAGGTGGGCGATATCGGGCTGATCCAATTGTGGGCCCTAGGGCCCAACAATCGGATCATAATGATCGTCAACGGGCAGTCGGAGGACCACATCAACGAACGATGGGATTTTTAGTCCCGCCCGATCGACATCTGGCCGACTTGGTCTATCGGCAGCTTTTATTGGCCACCTTTTTTTTGGTGGCCACCTTTACTCCAATTTAAATTCTTACACCTTACCGCTTACACAAGATCTCAAACCAACACTCTGATGAATGCCCCAAATGCCACCAATCACCAGCTGACTACATGCACATGATGTGGTCCTGTCCAAGAATAAACACATTTCGGGTATATATCTCTAATTATATTACAAATGCCATACGGATACATATTCAACTGGATCCTTTGCTGATGTTACATCAGGTCTCTAATGTGGTTCATACTCGTGTCGAGCTGCTAGAACCCTTCTAGCTATAGTACTAATGGCAGCCAAGAAATGTATTGTCATGAAGTGAAAAATTAGTAACCCCCCCCCATCACTATGGAAAAAACAGGTTAACCAGGTGATTTTGATGTACAAACTAATTTATGCAAGAAGAGGCTGCCCAGACGAACATGGAAAAGTGTGGGACCCGTGGTTAAATGCTTAAAAAAAGAAAAAAAACCCCACCTCCTTGAGCTTTTACTTGGTACACTTACCCAATATATCTATAGAAGGGCGATGTATTCTAACTTGCCATCTTGACCATTCTGGAGCATAATAATCTACTATCCTATAAGAGGAGAGCCACTTCCCTTTCTTCCCCTTGCTGTTCCTGGTTACTTCCCTGTTCCTCCCCACCACCACCCACTAAGCAAAATCTAGTATAGACCACAGGACAACTATACTTCAGCAGGTATATTACTAGTAGAGTAAAGTCAGTGGTTCTCTATGCCAATCTAAACAGACACACTTCCACACAGGTTGATGTATTTTCTTAAGAGTTTATTCCAGTGAAATATTATACTGTACCAATTTTGTGTAATATACAATACAAACTTTGAATATTTGGAAACGCTCTGTTCATACATGTGCAACTTCAATAAAACTTGAATTGTTAAAAAAAACTTCTTTCAATCAGCATGGGAAAGATATTAGTAATAGTAGTATTAGTGAAGAGAGAGAAAATCAAGTTTTGCCACAAATATAATGCCCATAGACTTGTCAAAAACATTTGTTGTCACCCATAAACTTCAACCCTGATGGAGATAACCTGGGCTCCTTTCATGCTGTTAGCTGGACTGATGCAACTCAATGATATATTCTAACTAAGGGTGGAAATTTTTGTTTAATATGTAATGCTCAAGATCCAGCTTGTGTGTTCTTAAAGAACTCTTTGTTAAACAGATGCCACATAGGAAATCGCTCGGCATTGCAAGGCCTGTACCAATGCATGTACCAACACTGGCACTGAGGCAAAAGTTGTATTGGAGAGCCACAGGCTGAACTAAGAGGTTGTGATAAGAGTTGATGGCATATGGACATCAATGCAACCCTTCTATATGGCCGACATATTGAATGTCAGCTTGTGCCACTATAAAAGCAGAGGACTAAAATCATGAAGCTGTATTTGCTCACACTACAGCTGCATTGATTTTTTGCAAATAAGCCCCAAGCTTTTTTCACAGTAAAGAAGAAACACTATTAAGAAGCAACCTGGAGCCTGCTGCCTCTCATTGCGCTCCTAAACGCTGCTTCCAGGTTCACATCATCTTGGTTTGTGTGAAATTTGAATAAGGAGCAAATGCCTTATTCCCTTTGCCCAATGTAAAGGTCCTTTCTTAAGTTCTTGGGTGCGATTTCTAGTTATGTTATCTGGTTTTGGTCCTTGACTCTCCCTGACTTGTCTATCTGCTGCCTGAAACTGACCCCTGCCTGTTTGCCTATTCTTCGGATCCTGATTTGGTGCTGTGCTAACTCTCTGAAGTTTTGACCCTGGCCTGAGACCCCAACCTTGCTGATATTATCTGATTTGGTACGCATTGTACGTCTGGTATTGACCCTGCCTGTTCCATGCCTCATTGACTGCTCCCCTGTCCATTCTGCAAATGTTAGATTCCCTAGCCTGCTCAGAACTCTCTCACATTAACTCCTGGTGGCATCTGAGTAGCGGAGGGCTCCTCCCGAAGCCAAAGGTGTCTGCTATAGGCAGAAGAGTGAGCCATGACCAGGTCCTTGGAGTTAGTTCTTAGTTTGGGATACCTTGCGTTACACTGCCAGTCTAGAAGACGTCACATTCTGAATTCCTCAACATACTCTCAGCTACAGGAACAAATTTTTTAAGGCATACTAAATATTTGCTCATATGGGGGGCACAATGTGACAAACAACATTGGATGTTGAGTTCTTTTTTAGCTTGAGATTCTGCTAATGTGGCATTTCCTCCAAATACATCTTGAAAAAACACAAAAAGATGTCCCTTTAGGGGCTGATTTATGAAAGGTTGAATGCATCCATGATGACAAAAACTCTGTGTTTGTTGAATTGCATACTTGCCATCTAGTAAAATGACAAGCCATAAAAGCGGTGACAGTTGTGTGTGTGTGTGGGGGGGGGAGGCATTTTGTCAGCCATAGACGTAAAGATTTTAGAATCTTGCTTATCGTGAGACCACGATTCTCTCAAAACGATCTTTAAATGTCCGATTTGTCCATCAACTAAAAAGACCATTTCAGGCGATATTACTTGCAAAACTGAAGGGTAGCTGCCTGCTTGGCCCTGCAAACATAGGTAGATTTCATGGGGACCGATAAAGATTTTCTAACATGGCTGATCAATTTTCAGACCAATGTCGGCCGAAAAATCGTAAGATGTATGATTGTTGGTATCCCACGAACCGCACAATAATTTGACAGATTGTTCGGACTTCCCTAAGATCAGTCGTTCAGCAGAGAAAGATCTTTGCGTCTATGGGGAGCTTTATGTGCCAGAGGCCTAAAAGCCCTCACATGTCAAAAGCTAAAAATAACAATAGGTCAACCCCCCGAGGAGGTTTTATATTTCGTTTACTTTTCCTTCCAATAAATAAAGCTGACACTGTAAGTTTTGGTTTACATAAGGAATATCACTATCCCATAAAGTATTTAATACTGATCAGGAAACGCAGTCTGTCTGCAGTGAAAATGGCACTGCAAGGAAATTTGCCATGACTGCAGGGAGCAGTAAAGCTACATTTTCACACCTTGGCACAAGCACATTTTGCCAGCACATTCCTTTCAGTATAAAGCACAGCAGACAGATATGCATATAATAATGTGATCCTGGTCCAGTAAGCCATGTGCCTGGATCAATTAGGTACTATTGAAAAATGAGAATTTGATCATACTGAAATAAGAAGTTTTGTATACATAATTAATTAGAATTCGGAACAATTTCTGAAATATTCAAGTTACCCTTCACAACCCCCCTCTCAACATTTGTCTATCTTCATGCAGGAATTTGGAATTGGGATTCTGAATGATATAAGCTCCATCATACTGAAATAGGTTTTGTAAACATAATTAATTAGAAATGCTGAACCATTTCTGAAATATTAAAGTTACCCTTCACTACCCCCTCTCAGCATCTGCCTCTCTTCATTTTTCTCTCTTCATGAAGGAATTTGGAGTTGGGGTTCTGAATGACAGTTAAGTACAAAATATCTTTTAGGCTTTGCCTAGAAGATGTATTATAGCTCACCATTAAAATCAGCAGAAATCATATCTCTCTACTTGCAGAATTTCTGCCAAAGGCATTCCTTTTGTTAGATTTTGTTTGCACAGCTATGGTATCTGTTATCTGAAAACCTGTTATCCAGAAAATTCTGAAACTCCATTTTATCCAAAAAAGTATACATTTTTTAAAATGTCCATTTTCTCTGTAATAATAAAATAGTAGCTTGTACTTGATCCAAACTAAGATATAATGAATCTGTATTGGAAGTAAAACCAGCCTATTGAGTTTATTTAATGATTTCTTGATTTTCTGGTAGATTAAAGGTATGAAGGTCCAAATTATGGAAATATCTGTTATCAAGAATACTTAGGACCTGGGGTTTTACAAATAACAGGTCCCATACCTAGGGTTGCCACCTGTCCGGTTTTGACCCGGACAGCCCGGTATTTTGAAGGGCTGCCCGGGTCAATGCTTCCTGCCTGGTTTTCCAAATAAGGAAAAACAGGCGGGATTAGCTTGATTAACGCCGCGATCGGCCAATCGGCGATCCCCATCACGGGCCCGCCCACTGACGTCACGGGCCCGCCCCCCTGTCCGGCTTCAGCCACAGGGAAAGGTGGCAACCCTACCCATACCTGGAATCACTATTTTGAGTGAGCTCTAATACATCGACAGGTACAGTATCTGTTATTGGAAACAAACCTTCTAACTAAGACATAATAAATCCTTATTGGGAGCAAAACCAGCCTATTGGGTTTATGTATTGTTTACATGATTTTCTAGTAGACCTAAGGTATGAAGATACAAATTTTTACACAGGTATGTATCCGTTATCTGGAAAACAGTATCTTGTACTTGATTCTAAATAAGACATAATGAATTCTTATTGGGAGCAAAACCAGCCTATTGGGTTTATTTATTGTTTACACAATTTTCTAGTAGGCCTAAGGTATAAAGATACAAATTACGGAAAGATCCATTATCCAGAAAACCCCAGGTCCCATGCATTCTGGATAACAGGACCCATACATATTTTGTATCTAACTGTCAATAAAAATCTAACACCCAACTCCTGCATGAAGACAGAATGAAGAGAAACAGAAGCTGAGGCAGGGATAGAGAAAAGTGATTATATAAAATTTTAATTATCATGATAGTTCCGCTTTAACCTGGCCATGCTTTAGCGCTAGCGGGTACAAGATACCAGGAAGCCATTCAGGGAGATCTGTCGCCCCAAAGAAGAGGCGCTTAGTCGCCAGGTGACAAATCTCCCCGAATCTTCCCGTCTGGATGAGCCCTAAAGCACCAGATATATAACAGATACAAGTATGAGATCTGTATTCCGGAAACCCCTTATCCAGAGAGCTCTGAATTATGGGATGCCCATCTCTAGTAGAATCCATTTTATCCCAATACAGTAATTCAAAATTTTTAAAATGATTTCCTTTTGCTCTGTAATAATAACATAGAACCTTTAAAGTGTCACGGTTTTAAAGAGGACCTGTCACCTTGAGACATGAGTAAAATATTTCTTTTCCATCCTTAGTTAAACCCTTTAGTCAACTGTTTTTGTCTATATCTGAAACGGATTACAAAATATCCTTCATGTAAAAAGGACTTCATAGGCGCTGCCATGTTTAAACACCCCTTTGTTTTCCGTGTGTGGGCTGTGCCAAACTGCCAAATCTCATTCATGCTTAGTCAGAGTAAACTCTATGATAGACAGGCTCTGTATAACTCATGTCACACCAGGACTTGATATTCTATGGGAATTATCTGAAACACCTTCTGTTGTTCTATTCAGATTGTGTGGGCTACTCCAGCCACTAACAACTGCACAAACTGGTGATATCGTGAGAGGAGTCTGCAGTACTGATTCTACCCATGATGCTTTGCTCTCCTGACTTTCTGGAAAGTCAGGGCTTCAGTTAGTGTCTCATGGACATTTGAAAAGTAGTTATAAATTGAGAATTAGTGAGATTTGAGCATAACAAATAGGGGTATGTGGTTTGTTTTAAAAGTTTTATTTCCTTCCTAGTGTTAACTCAATCATGACAGGTTTCCTTTAAGGTCCAGGTTCAGCATAAGCCCCCCCCATCTTAAGTTAAGTTCTGGAGCAAGGGAATCTGACATACAAGCACTGTGTAAGCCTTCTGTCTAGAGAGCAGCCAAAAGAGATTTAAAGCTGCACAAAGCTGGCTTAACCAGTTCATGTTATTTAGAAAGACAGGTATAGTCACATAGGATATTATTATTATACAAGGAAGTCCATTCTTTTTAAATGCAGAATGTTGTGTCCTGAACACTGTTAACTCTGTTATGTATCATTTTACCACAAGTCACTAGAGGTTTGCAGGTCACAAAACGCCAAAGTGGCTTTAAATATCCTATTCAGGAGGCGGTTTCGTTGGCCCATGTAATATGTGAGTTCTATCTTGGGACAAAGTAATCACAGTATTTATTGGTAATATGAGTCTCTTTTTCAACTTCAAAAACCCACATGAAGACATACCCTGCAGCCTTCTTTACACATAATAGGTGTTATGAATGTCACTCCTTACAAACGTATAGTTCACAAAAGCTGCAAACAACCAGTAAAATATATTCTTGCAAACAATGCTTTGTGATATTATCAGTTCTAATTAGTGTTTACTGGTGCCACTTGTGTCTCATGACTCACTGAAACCTCTGAATTACGGTATATAAAATAATGTACCCCTTATTTATAAAAGTATAAAGACAAGGTATAAAGGCCAGGTGCA
Source organism: Xenopus borealis (assembly GCA_024363595.1). NCBI lineage: Eukaryota > Metazoa > Chordata > Amphibia > Anura > Pipidae > Xenopus > Xenopus borealis. Next base: position 155,807 of record JAMBMQ010000020.1, on the reverse strand, counting down.
AAGTTCCACCTGCATAACACAACGAAACTCAAAAATCAGGCAACAACTAGAGAAGCCAGTGTAGGAAGGGTCTAAAAACCAACAGCTATGCTTTTTGAATCGGGTATGCCTTCATATCAGTGGGGGGGGGGGG
>JAMBMQ010000020.1:113686-124323 GCA_024363595.1 Xenopus borealis | reverse complement strand
AACTTAGGTGACAACAATTGTTGATGTGAAATTGACCTGGTAAAATCATGAGTTTACCTGCATTTCCTATTTAGAAAAGCTAGAGCTATAGTTCTGTGTGGCAGGGAAGGAGCGTAATATAGAATTATGGTATTGTGCTTCAGAAACCACAGCAACTTCCTCTGCATGTAACAATAGCTAAATATAGGCTCGTGTGATGGAAAACTGACAGAAAACAGTACAAGGGTCAGGTTTGCGTGTCTGCTTTTGGGGACAGATGGGTCTATTTAAGACCTGCCCTTCACAATCTGAAACGTTTTCGATCAACACGAGCAAGTGAAATTTCTGATTTCAAGAACCAGGCAAGGAGGTGCAATGGGTTTTTTTCCCTTAGATACATAAACAACAATGGTTAACACTGGTCCAGACTCAAAGAACCAGTCTACGCTTTGTGAAGTCTCGTCTCATTCCAGAATTGTTTTTTTTTTTTGGATCCCACCAAGCTGTTCCACACTTGCTTAGATACATTAGCATATCTGAAATCAAGAGCCCGTCCATCCACGGTTGGTTCTATGTTGTGAGAAATACACTATGGGTGCTTATCTGTGCTCAGAAACATTTGCTAGGGGTGGATATTTGTTGTTAGAAGTTCACTTTATGGGTGCTTCTCTAAAGCAACCATAGGACCATAGATGTAGGCTAATGAGAATAAAACTGAGCCTGAAGCCTTAAAACATACAAATTACACATAAGTAGCAGACTCCACAGTGATTTCAGTTCCCTGTTACTCTCTATCTTTCTCATTCTAAATGGCGTGTTTCAGGGGGCTCTCAAGTGTGAGAAACCTCTTAGACAACAGAATTCTCCAATGGAGGCTTCAACTTTGGTTTCTGAAAAAATGCTACAAATACAACTATTCCAACTACTGACAATAATTGTAGCTGTGGAGAGGCTAGTAAATCCTGCTATACAATTGCTTTAAGTTTGGACTTTTGGCTACCACTAAGCACAGCTTCAAAGCAACCTTAGTTGGGACCTGTTGTCCAGAATGCTGAGGACTTGAGGTTTTCCAGATAACAGATCTTTCCATAATTTGGATCTTCATACCTTAAGCCTACTAGAAAATCATTAAACAATACATAAAGCCAATAGGATGGCTTTGCTTCCAATAAGGATTAATGATATCTTAGTCTGAATCAAAAACAAGCTCCTGATTTATTATTACAGAGAAAAAAGAAATCAGTTTTAAAAATGGGAATTATTTGATTAAAATTGAGTCTATGGGAGATGGCCGTTCTGTAATTTGGTACTTTCCGGATAATGGATCCCATAACTGTAACACCAAAGGCCATTTATCCCATTCTTAGTTTAGAATACTGACAGGGCAAGCGTTACAAAGTATGCATGAACACAGCGCTCTTCAGTGCATTGCTAAAATGATTCAAACCCAATGTTGAAAGAGTTTGAAAAATTTGACAACCAGTAACTGATCTATGGCATTGCTTTATTCGTCCCAGTTAACAGTATATATGGAAAGTATAACATCTTTAAAGGAAAACTAAATATATTGTACATTATGTTTTGGGATTCTGTATAAGCCCAAGGTTATCAAAGACTTTAACATTAAAGATCTGTGCCCCCAAAGATGCCCCAGTAGTTCTCCATATTTTTTTCTGCTGATTCACTGCACATGCTCTGTGCTGCTGTCACTCACTGAGCTTAGGGATCGACACAAAAGGAGCCCAATTAGCATTAGAATTTAATAATCATCCCTGTACCATCCGCTTATTTTACAGGCAAACTTCATTTTCTTCTTGATGATTTGCGACGTCCCCTAAGGTGAGTTTCTCAACAGTCTTTTGCTTCGTATTCGATTCGTATGAAACGAGTCAGGAAGGCTATTAACATCAAAAAATGGCTCAATGGACCTCTGCCACATGTACAGGTTTTAGGAGAATATTTTAACCGTTTCCATGGTCAAGTAGTGTTAAATCTCACATTCTAATTTACATTGAATGGGGGATTAAAATTTGAATGTGTGAATTTTGATACTTGAAAAAGTCGAATTTACTATTCAACCCTTGATAAATCTGCTCCTGAATGTACTTTACTGCATTCATTCTGATGAATACTTACATGCTCACAGTGAACTGCTAGGACTGTATAATTTTGCTGCATATACAATGACACTAATGTGCTATACTTATAATAAAACATCTGACAAGTGTCTGTATACTTGCACTGAGCATGGTGCATGCATACTTTTGTCAGTAAACATGCAGCACTATATAAATCTGCTAAGTATATGTACACCGCAGTTGCACTGTATAATTCAATAGGAATTTAGTTAATAATAATGCTGTATGATTTTGACTGTGTGCCCAGTGACTCTGAATATGTTGTACTGACTGTATAGTGTATACCAGTGATTTTCAACCTTGTGCCTCCAGCTGTTAAGAAACTACAAGTCCCACAATGCATTTGCCTGACTGTGGCTGTCAGACTCCTTCATTGCATTGTGGGACTTGTAGTTCCTTAACAGCTGGAGGCACAGGGTTGAAAATCACTGGTGTATACAGTGACAGTGCTAATGTAGCATTGTGTATTGTCACTAATGTCTAGTTCCTGACACTGAACATGATTCACTGTATAGTGATAGAGACACAGCCATCCTTACTAGCTGCAAAAGCACATTTGAGACGCAATGTACAACCCCTGGAGAATAATTCTGGAGATAAGAGCCGCATTAGACATTCCGTGTATTATAAAGTGGAGGTAAAGCACAAAGCTGTAGATGTAGATTCCCCTAGAGAAATCCTAGACAATACATAGCAAAATCAGTCAAATATAACTGTAAAGCTGTATGCAGTCACACCTATGATATTGAGGATTAGGAAGTGGCTAGGTGTCTGTAACTATGCAGATCAATCCCCCCCTACACTATCAGTTCCCCCTCCCCAGCCCATCTATTGTCCACGTTTGTGATGGTTTAAGCACTTTGCTTCTACTCAGCTGCACAGAGTAATACACATATTATTCTTACTGCAATGATGCATGCACAGCTTTGGTAAAAAGGAGAATTAAAGCAAATTAAAATGCAGGCATATTGTAAGAATGCTGTGCCTATGTGCAATCACAATATACAGAAAGTGAGCAGGGCACAATGGGGGAACATTGGCCAGGACAATCAGGATTGTAATTGGTACGGACTACAGAATAATTTCATGACTTTGCCAACACAGATGTCCACTCTTTAGCCTTCTTCAAGCTAAAACCTATGAAATGTTGGGGGCTGCAGACTGGACAGCCCTGATATGTACTGCTTGACACACAACACAGAACAGAGTGAAAAGTTGTGCAGCCGAGAGCTTGGCCTAATACATTTTACATTAAGCATGATAAAGCAGATTATACTGGGAACTGCATTAAAGTGAGTTGAGAGCAAAAAGAATTAAGAGATATGAAAAGCAATTTTAATCCATAGCCGAAAGAAGCACATACACAGAGAAACAAATTTAGCATAAAAGTAGGGGGCCCAGCAATAGCAGCATATATATTATCGAATGAGTGGAGTGAGTGCTGTTCTGAGACAAATAGTAATTGATCTTCATTTTTATATTTGTGGTTTTCTAATTATTTCGCTTTTTATTCAGCAGCTCTGCAGTTTGGAATTTTAGTAGCTATGTGGTTGCTAGGATCAAATTTAACTTAGCAACCAGACAATGGCTTGAGAGACTAAGGGGCAGGAGTATGATTAAAGGAGGGCCTAAATAGAAAGATAAGTTGGGTGCATCCCTACTTGTTATTAGTAACATATTTATGAAGTGACAACAAATTCTGCAGTGCTGTACGATAAATGCACATATATAGTGATGGGCGAATCTGACCCGTTTAGCTTCACTGAAAATTTGCGAAACGGTGAAAATTTGCGTTGAAGTATATGGGCAAATCTTTTCATCCATTGGTGAAAAATTTCACTCATCACTAGAGATACATTGTGCATCCAGGTCACACAAAGAACCCACAATCAATACACGAGATAAAGAGGGCCCTGCCCTAAAGAGCTTAATAAATCAGGAAATCTTTTGTGAGGGGCTGACCCATTTACACATTTAGTACTGTATCACAGATTCAGGGTCACTGAAACTATTTTACAAAGCACCTGGCCTCAGAGGCAGCCTCCCATAGGCATTTAAAGGGACAGTTTACCTTTCAGGTAACTTTAATATGTTCTAGAACAGTGGTCCCCAACCAGTAGCTCGTGAGGAACATGTTGCTCTCCAATCCCTTGGATGTTGCTCCCAGTGGCCTCAAAGCTGGTGCTTATTTCTTGAATTCCAGGCTTGGAGGCAACTTTTTTTTTTTTTGTTATTTGCCTTTTTCTTCTGATCCTTCCAAGCTTTCAAATGGGGGTCACTGACCCCATCTAAAAACAAATGCTCTATAAGACTACATATTTTTTTGTTATTGCTTTTTATTACTATTCTTTCTATCCATTAATTGGGACCTTAGCGACCAGTTTGCTGCAATAGCAAACTGGAGAGCTGCTGAATAAAAAGCTAAATAACTCAACAACCACAAATAATAATTTTATGTAATATATATATGTTAATTTAAAGGTGAACAACCCTTTTAAGACTAACAGAGATCAGAACTACATAATACACAAAGCTTAAATCCAACAGGATGGGGACAATAACCAAAAAAACAGATGACAAGCAGGAAATTAGAGACCAGTAAGCCTTACAGCGCATTAAGAAAACCTTTGAATAGCATCTGTAGAGATGCTATAAACTATAACATGGCTTTATAGAGCACCAGTCAAGTTCAGTTAGTCTCATAAGCTTCTACAAACTGGATCACAGCAATACATTTCATGTGATATATTTAGATTTTATTAAAGCTTGTGATAATGTTTCATATAACTGATTAGAGCCTAAAATGAGGGCAGTAGGGCTATGGGAAATGAAGACAGATGCCAGATTGATTTTCCTCTCTAACTGATATAACAATGCTGCAAGTCTTCACACAGCCCGTCTCCTCCAGGATATAATTTACTGTATAATCCTCATTTATATTGCATGTCAGAACGCTTCCATTTATATATCTTTTCTATGTCAATCACAAGCTCTTACCCTTGCTATCTTCTCTTAAAAACTCTTTCCAAGCTAACTACAGGTTTAGGATCTGTGATCCAGAAATCATCCAGAATTGTCCAAATTACAGAAATTCCATTTCCATTTCCATTATTATAAATAATCCACATTTTTCAAAATGATTTCCTTTTACTCTGTAATAATAAAGTAGTACCTTGCACTTGATCCAACAATATAATTAATCCTTATTGGAAGCAAAACCAGCCTATTGGATTTATTTAATGTTTACATGATTTTATAGTACACCTAAGGTATGAGGATCCAAATTACGGAAAGACCCGTTAAGCGAGCATTCTAGTCCCATACCTGTACAACTCTTCAGTTGCAGCCATAGTAGGTACTACACCTCCCAATCCTACTTGATCATTACTATCCGTAACACTGTCAAACAATACCACAAAACATTTCACTGCAAGAACACTATATTCCTGTGGGGAATGCTTTAAGGGAGAAAAATGTAATTCCATGTAGAAATTCCCTCCTTAGAGCAGTTAAAAAAACACAGGATACAGCTTTGGAAATAACTGAGGAATTGAACAAAAAAAAGTTCAGACAGTGGCAAACAAATTGATTAAGGGAAAGAGAACTATAAGAAAACTATAAGACTATATAAAAACTTTAAGAAAAACCTTCACTCACTGGATTAGTTTATGCCTTGTTGAAATACATTAGACATTGCTAACATTTGCGTTGTGTGGCTTAATAACCACTCTATATACATTTTTCTCATGGAATCACAAGGGTACCCTCCAAATCACAAATGTACCCTCCAAAAAATATACAGGATGGATCATTGGCTTCCTATAAAATTATCAGCGTTTTTAGGCAACAAACTCCACAGACTGCAAGCTCAAGTGGTATGATGTATAATCTTTGTAAACCCCCTTCAGAATGTGAGTACTATTTAAAAAAATAATAAAAAAATGAAGCTCTATATATTTCACATTTAATAATGAGATATCCTAGACACTCTATTCAGATCATGCCCCAAGTAACCCAGTCATGCAACCAATCTGCTACTTTTCTTATATGCCATGTCCATGTCCCTTAGCATGTGACTCACATGCACATTTCCCATGAATATCGGGAGTCATTTATCAACAGTGGGGCAGGGTGCATATGCAAAACAGGCATAAACCATCGTGTTTTTCGAATTTTTCACCCTCCCCTGCCATAAGCTCCCACAGACACACACAGGACCTTGTGCTTGACCTGTGCTTTGAAAATGTGGTCGTAATTCAGTATTTATGGGAGAGAGAATGTAGGTGCCCCCCTTCCCGCTCTGTACCTGCCCTCTAAATAGGGCAGTGCTGACAGTAACACGGTGAAAAGAAGCCTTGTCATTACCAGATGAGCACCAGATGCAGAGCACAGTTATTCCCCAGATGCAATTTTTTTTGTAAAAAGGCACTAAGGGGGTTATGTGGTTAAAAGCACTACATTTGCCCAGGAGCAGTAACCCTTAGCAACCAATCAGAAGGTAGAATTTACTGGCCACCTGTTTAAAAGCAAAGATCCTATTGGTTGCTATAGGTTACTGCTCCTGGGCAAACTTAGTGCCTTTTATTGCATATGGGGGTATGGGTTGTAATTTTGCAATAAACGTGCTTGCCCCTGTCTCTGGGGCATAAGTAAATAATCCAAGGGCCTCTGTTTGTTGGTTTTTGAACTTGTGTAAGTGCAGATTAAATAAATGGAAGAAACAAATTCCCACAGTTGGATGGGTTGAAAGCAGGATAATTAAAGGGGTTGTTCACATTTAGACGAACTTTTAGTATGACGTAGAGTGATATTATGAGACGATTTGCCATTTTTTGTTATTTGTGGTTTTGGAGTCATTTAGCTAATTTAAGCAATCTGGTTGATAGGGTCCAAGTTACCCTACCAATCATACACTGAATATGAATAGAGAGGGCCTGAATAGAAAGATGCGTAAAACTAAGTAGCAATAACAATAAATGTGTAGCTTTATAGAGCGTTTGTTTTTTAAATGGGGTCATTGACCCCCACTTGAAAGCTGGAAAGAGTTAAAAGTAAAAAGCAAATAACAAAAAACTATTAAAAAATAAATAATGAAGACCAATTGAAAAGTTGCTTAGGATTGGCTATTCTATAACATACTAAAAGTTAACTTAAACGTGAAGCACACCTTTAGGTTGGTGGAGTCATGGAGTCTGAGGTTCTATGACCTAGAATTTAGGTGTTAAATATGGGGCTCCTTTGAATGAAGCACTACCAAATGCACCAAATGTTTTCCTAAAATGGTCTTCTTTGTTTGTAACCTAAATACCAGAAGTAAAATATAACAATTATGGAGACTAAAAACAAGAGCTTTAATGCCAAGTATTGCTAAATAATACATATTGAGCAAAATAAGACAGTGGAAATTATGGAAGCCATTGAGACCTGCTTGTTAGTATTTAAATGGATACTGTCATGGCAAAACATGTTTTTTTCAAATGCATCAGTTAATAGTGCTACTCCAGCAGACTTCTGCACTGAAATCCATTTCTCAAAAGTACAAACAGATTATTTTTATATTCGATTTTTAAATCTGACATGGGGCTAGCCATATTGTCAGTTTCCCAGCTGCCCCCAGTCGTGTGACTTGTGCCTGAACTTTAGGCTATACAGTAACTACTTTCTGGCAAGCAGTAACTGAATGTGTCTCAGAGTGTTGTTCTTAAGGTGGCCATAGACGCAGAGATCTCTCCCCAATATGCCTACACTGAAGTGGGCGATATTGGGCTGATCCGATCGCGGGCCCTAGGGCCCAAACATCGGATCATAATGCATCCGAAATGGGCGGTCGGATCACAGAACCGCATACATGCACAGATGTGGCTGTGATCTAACCGGATTTTTTTAACCTGCCCGATTGAGATCTGGCCGAACTTTCTGCCAGATATCGATCGAGGAAGCCTGTCGGATGGCCTCACACATGGGCCAATAAGCTGCCGACACGGTCTGTGTCACAGTCTGTCGGCAGCTTTTATCAGCCCATGTAAGATCTACCAGGCAGCTGTTATCTTGTGTTAGGGAGCTGCTACCTAGTTAGCTTCCTGTTGTTCTTTTGTTAGGCTGCTGGGGGTGAAAGGGAGGGGGGTGATATCACTCCAACTTGCAGTACAGCAGTAAAGAATGACTGAAGTTTATCAGAGCATAAGTCACATTCCTTGGGGCAGCTGGGAAACTGACAATATGTCTAGCCACATGTCATATTTCAAAATTGAATATAAAAAAATGTGTTTGCTCTTTTGAAAAATGGATTCAGTGCAGAATTCTGCTGGGACAGCACTATTCATTTTCCCATGACAGAATCCTTTTAAGAGTAACAATAGTGACCCATTTGCAGCACAGCAGCTCTTTGGGATTTTCATCCCTAGGACAGTGCTCCAGGAAAAAGGCTGAAAGAAACTACATATGCATTAGCTCAAAAAAATAGAACAAGAGCTGCTATTCCTGGAACACTCAGCAATGTCTGAGATCACAGTGTTCTTCAAAGTTTAGTCACTGACTAAAAAAAAAAATAGCATTGAACTCTGTAATTGAGAAATATAAAATGCAGCACATGAGCTTTCCCTTCAGCCATCAAGGTTATGTGACCTTTGTAACGTAATGTCAGATAAATGAAGACGTAAAACTGAATTTGAATGAGTTGGTACTGTCGCACGTTTGGTCAAATACAGGTATGAGAACTGTTATCCAGAATGCTCAGGACTGGGGTTTTCTGGATAAAAGATTCTTCTGTAATTTGGATCTTCACACCTTAAATCTATGAGAAAATAATAGGCTTGTTTTGCTTCCAGTAATAATTTTGTATGCTATACATTTTCTTGGTGAGAAGCCATTAAATGAATCAGAGAAATAAAGGAGCAGGTTATTCTTTTTGGAATGAATAATTAGGGTTTCTTGGCTACATCTATAGACTGAAGGCTAACAAGATGATAAGCTGTAAAGCAAGTTAGCAGAACGTAATGTTGGTCCGAGAAGAGAATGAGGTGACCGATGTGGGTTAGTAAAGGAATGTGATTTATAGAAACAGAATGATGAACAGCAGATGCACTAGAACAGGGACTTCAGACACCAACTCATTAATGAGAACTGTGAAGAGTCTTTCAGTCAGGCACATTGGCCTTTATTGCAACCATACTCCTTGACCAACTGCATGTTTGGCAGGCTGAAGGTCAGTTTCTAGAGCCTGGTTAAAAAATTTCATGTCAACAAGTACAGTACATTGTATTTTAGCAGATAAAGAAGTGCTGGGAGCTGCAGTTCTTCATTTCGGGCAGTTTGATTCAGGCTGTCGGACAGAATGAAGAAGCCAAATCTATCCATACTCTGGTATCCATCCATAAAGCATTTGTGATAGTGTGGTTCAGCAGCTATATGGTAGGATCTCATGAAATACTGTTTTTGAAACTTTTTCTTTCATTAAATGAAAACGTTTAAACTTTTTTTTATAATTTTTAATTACTTGCCTTCTTCTTCTGACTTTTTCCAGCTTTCAAATTGGGATCGCTGAACCCATCTAAACAAACCAACTGCTCTGAAAGGCTACATATTTATTGTTATTGCTACTTGCTATTACAAATTTTTCTATTCAGGCCTATTCATATTCCAGTATTGTGTATGTACAGCATTAATACTTTTGTATTTCCATTAGTGGCACCACTATCAGAATGAGGTGTCTGGGGCCCATCAAGTAATGCCACCTCAAGTGCCCAGTGATGAAGGATCCTCAAATCCCCTCTACCAACTCCCTCCCCAACTTCTATCACCACTTCTACTTAATTACCAGTGAAAACTGCAGCCACAATCAGGGCAGGTGGCGTGTCTGGGATGGATTAAGCCAGTAAGAATTTGGTGGCAGTGGCCTGGGTAGATTTAAAGCTCCAACTCTAGGCAAGTGCTATGACTTTTATATTTTAAAGGGGTTCTTAACCTTTGAGTTAATTATGCTGTAGAGAGTGATATTCTGACACAATGTGCAATTGATTTCATGTTTTTTTGTTGTTTTTGAGTTATTTCACTTTTTATTCAGCGGCTCTCCAGTTTGCAGTTTGAGCAATGTGGTTGCTAAGGTCCAAATTACCATAGCAACCAAGCACTGATTTGAATAAGAGATTGGTATATGAATAGGAGAGGTCTTGAATAGAAAGATGAGTAATAAAAAAAATAGCAATAACATTAAATTTGTAGCCTTACAGAACATTTGTGTTTTAGATGGTGTCAGTGATCCCCATTTGAAAGCTGAAAAGAGAATGATTCAAAAACTAAATAATGAAGGCCAATTGAAAAGTTGCTTCGACTTAGCAATTCTATAACATAATGTACTAAGAGGTTCGTTTACTAAAGTGCGGTAAAAATTTGTGCTCAAAATATAGACAAATTTAACGCAGAATATGTTTTTGCGTGTTTATTAACCTGCGGTAAATATACATTTGCAAATTTTCTTGTGCAAGAATATGTGTTCGCCAGTTATCGCATCCGCTGAAAATA